>JANFAB010000060.1:0-443795 GCA_024613165.1 Pisolithus albus
TCATTTGAATGAAGTGCATGATCTTCCCTTCCCCTCCCCCCCCCCCCCCCCCCCCCCCTCCCCCTCCCCCCCCCCCCCCCCCCCCCCCCCCCCCCCCCCCCCCCCCCCCCCCCCCCCCCCCCCCCCCCCCCCCCCCCCCCCCCCCCCCCCCCCCCCCCCCCCCCCCCCCCCCCCCCCCCCCCCCCACCCCCCCCCTCCCCCCCCCCCCCCCCCCCCCCCCCCCCCCCAGTTATGTAGTGTGTCCCCCCCCTTCCCCCCATACTTGTTCACACATGAGTACATACTAGTGTGAATACAAAGTGTTATGTCCATGGTATTGGTCTTTTAATAAGCTCTGAGAAAACAAAATCAAGGTAGAACATACAATTGATACATAATTACATGCACAAGTGTTCATGTTACAATTCTAAGTGCTGAAGTAAATGGATTAGAAGCTGATCTCTGAACACCTGGCCCTCTGATCCAATATAATTGCCTTGGTTATTTGCATCTTCACCCTCATCCTCACCCTCATCATCATCCTCAGAGGGAGCAAATCCTTCAGCAAATCCTTCAGCTGATGGTGTTAACCCAAGGTCCTCCTCAATGGAAATAATCATGTTGTGGAGAACCAAGCAAGTTCTAACCCATGCATTGCAATATTCCAAGTCCTCTGGGGTTTGTATTTGAATTCGGAGTTCTCTCAGGGATTGGAAACGCCCTTTGAGAGAACCATAGAAGTGCTCAGATCGAACACGTATCTTGCCAGCCAATCAGTGTGTAAGCACTAGATGTAAAAAAAACTTCACATACCTTTGACAAATGATAATTGAAAGTCTTCTGAACCCTGGTCAAGTGACCTGAAGCAGGTCTTTTGAATGGAACGATGCACCACTTCTGACACCCATATGCTGAATCAGCCCAGAGCCACTCATTTTGACCAAAGAACCTTTCAGGTGACCGGGCACATTGGGTATGCTGGAAGGCACTGGCATCATGGAGACTTCCAGGAACTCCAATAACATAATCCACAATGCGAAGATTGTGGGGGAAGATGATGACCTTAAATGCAAGTGAATATATATGGTCACTGAGTTGTAAATGCTTACCTGATTGGAAAGTGAATAATTGGATTTTCTGTCAAAAATCCTTCTCCATGCAACCCAGGCTTCTGAAAGAGATTGAAGGGTGTTCCATCTACACACAAAAATCCCCCTCTCCACTGAGGACATGTTCTCTCTTCCACATATCTTTTTGCCATCTCCTTCTCCCTCCTGTCCTCTGGATTTTCTGGGTTGAAGTGAATCATTTCGTCATGATGGTGCAGAATAGCAACCATCACCCTCTTGTAGCAGTTGTGGACAGTCCCAACAGAGACACCAGCCCACTCAGCCATGTCCTGGGAAGTAGCGGCATTGCCATAATGCCCAGCAGCATTCAGAAAAATGGCCCGCTGGATTGGGACAGGAGATGGGTGGTTATTAGAATTGTTGTGGAAAATAGGATGTGCCTCATCTTGCTCCACTATGGAAGAAAAGACATCGGGGAAAACCCTGAGTTTGCGCTGAAAGAGATGGGGGTGGATCCATTTTCCACTCATCAAGGAGGTGGAGTTGGGGGAGCGCTTGGTCTTGGTCGGTTATTGAGGACACGGGTCTTCTCAACTTCATCTTGGAGTGCAGCAATAGCATCACGGAAGCCAGAGAAAGCAATAGTACTGCATAGACATGCTCCATCAGTTCAGAGAGGTGTTTGAGGATGAGACTCCAGAAGATGGGGAGGAAGGGTACCAGTGCTGCCATCTGAGCCATCCCTTGAAACCTGCAGAGTCAGAAGATTCAGCCTCCGCAATGCTACATGAAGGATATCTAGGTATTGCAGCAAGCCAAAGTGCTCTCTAGCTTGCTGAAGGATGTCCAACAGCTCCTGACGCTCAGATACCTTAGGCATGATGGGGGTATGTGGTTATCAGTTGCTGTGTTGCATGGGTGGCCTTATATCTCTCATTTGATAAGCAGATAACAAAATGTGGCTACATCTTGACTTAGTTGTGTGCGAGCAATGATTAGCTAAGCAACTGCCTTTTTTGGAGCGGCAGTGCTGCACTGCTACTGCAAATTTCCGAGTTGTGTTGCGCGCGAGGATTAGTTAAGCGATTGCCTTTTTGGGTGGGGATCGGAGTTTTAACTTTCAATCGGTGCCTTAGCCATCCCGCGCCAAAATGCCAAACTCAACCTCAAACTTCACATTACGAATTCAACTTGAGACTCGCTATTGGTTGTCAACTGGAGCGCAGTTGCCGCAAGTGGAGGCTGCTTGATGAAGAGATACTCTCCAGGTTGAAGTTTGGCATCTCTGTTTTTCATGCTTATGGTCATCAGTGGCCATGCCAGATAATATATCACCCACGTAAATGTGTAGGCTTTGGCTTGTCTGATGGTGAGGGGTGTGAGCGCCTATGGAGTTCTCTGAAGATGTTAATTCCCATTCTCCGAGTGTCCGGTGTAAGCATTGATCTTCCTGTAATTTAATCCAGTGCTAATTCCTACTTAGTATCACCAGAGGCTGTTTGTTCTTGACAAGCAGATACGTCACTTTGACAGGAAAGCTTTTGCTGCTCTTGGCCAATGGTTGAACAAGAAGTGGACCCTCTGTAGAAGCAAGAAAATGGTGGCTTTGGAGTCCCTCCATGCATTGCATATTGACATGAAGACCCTTCGAGAGGAGTGGGCTGCACAGGTACACTCACAAACTCAACCCTTACCCCGTCAGTCATATCTTTCATGTTTTCCATCATATTGCTGAGTCCTGACCATACCACATAGGGCAGTCAAAGACCAATGGTGCTAAATTATTGGCACATATACTTTCCCTTGAAAAATCTGTTCAGGACTACCAGAGCCGTGTGGATCAGCTGGAAATGGAACTTGTCAATGATCGTGTCAATGATATCATGGACTTTGATTTACAGTGCACTGCAGCAAGAAGTTTGCTCTCAAAGGCAACTAAGGCTCTCCAACAGAAAAAAAGTGCACTAGGAGTCTCAGCACAAACTGACCTATATCTCCTGAGGAACAACAAGTGGCTTCAAACACAAACCAATGCACAGGCATTGAAGGTTCGAATCAGGGAGCGCCTTAGGCAGCGCAAGTTTGAATTGGAACGCTTAGAAGGGTCATCCAGGAACTCTGTCAATGGTAAGTAAAAGGTAATCTTGCTGGTTGTATTGTCAAATAACATGTGTTGCAGGAAATCATTTACAGTCACATGTGGAGTCATCCATAAAACGAAGGGAGCCTGCAATATCACACCTTATCACCACATACAACACCCTCTGTGATGAATTATTAGGAATGATATGACTTCAAAAAGCACCACCTGGTGCTATTCCTCCTCTCCCAATACCTACCAAGGGTATTTTCCAACTGGATGTTGACAGTGATATTTGGCAGGACAGTGGATCTGGAGAGGGTTCTTCTGAACCTCCAAAGTGGCTTGTTGATGCAGGTGTGCATAAGGGCATCAGGTTGATGTTAGAAGTTGATCGGTGTAATGAAGAAGAAAGGAGATTGTCAAGAGAGCGGTCTGTCCTGCAAGAATGGTTTTCTATGGAATGGCAGAACCTCCAAAAAACCTTGGAAAATGCAGGTCAGTGCAGATATAAATTTCATGGCAAAATCTCACACAATTTGCAGCTGAATATTACAAGTATCACCTGCAATTGCACAGCCATGCCCTTCTGGCAGTATATTTGGATTGGGAGGCCAAAGTCCAACATATTCCACATGCATGGGTGCCATCCAGAAATTGGGGGCCCACAGGGAAGATGTTGCCAAATTTGTGGCTGCAGCAAGTCATGACCCTGGTGTAAAGGAAGGTGCAGAGCACCCAACAGACAATCTATCTGAAGACTATGAGTCTGATGCAGTGGGGATATTATCAGAAGGTGATGATGAACTGTTGCTTGGAATGGAAGAGATGTTACTTGAAGGGGAGTGTAATATGGGAGAATCAGGTGAAGAGGAAATTACTGATGATGAGGAATGGCTGGAGGACATTGGAAATGGTTATTTACCATCTTCACCAGTAAAATTGCCAACAAAAAGATGTAGGCACTAAAGAGGGCATATGCATGCAAAGGGTATTCTAACAGTTGTTCAATAAAGTTGTCTGTGAGTAGGTGTAGGAATGTTCATACTTCCTCAGGAAATGCCAATATTTACATAAGGAATATCCATATCATCTCAGGAGTTGCTAACCAGGCATGAGCATACACGTGTCCATGTCCCCTTGGGGAATCTCCAACATGGCATGGAGAATCTCCATCCCCCCTTGGGGAATCTCCAACATGGCATGGAGAATCTCCATCCCCCCTTGGGGAATCTCCAACATGGCATGGAGAATCTCCATCCCCCCTTGGAGAATCTCCAGCATGGCATGGGGAATCTCCATCCCCCCTTGGAGAATCTCCACCCCCCCCTTGGGGAATCTCCATCCCCCCTTGGAGAATCTCCACCCCCCCCTTGGGGAATCTCCACCCCCCTTGGAGAATCTCCACCCCCCCCTTGGGGAATCTCCACCCCCCTTGGAGAATCTCCACCCCCCCTTGGAGAATCTCCAACCTCACATGGGGAATCTCCAATCTCACATGGGGAATCTCCATCCCCCCTTGGAGAATCTCCACCCCCCCATGGGGAATCTCCAACCTCACATGGGGAATCTCCATCCCCCCTTGGAGAATCTCCACCCCCCCTTGGAGAATCTCCAACCTCACATGGGGAATCTCCAATCTCACATGGGGAATCTCCATCCCCCCTTGGGGAATCTCCACCCCCCCATGGGGAATCTCCAACCCCCCTTGGAGAATCTCCAACCCCCCTTGGAGAATCTCCATCCCCCCTTGGAAAATCTCCAGAATGGCATGGGGAATCTGCATGTTCCCCTGGCATCATCACCTCTGGATTTTGGTGCCAGATTGTCTACTGTAGTTTCCAGAACATCCATGCTGTTCGTCAACCAGCATCCACAGATGACCCTTGAATCAGTTGGTCCAGCACCCCCATCTTGCAGGAGTTCTCCTGCAGGGGCTCTTCAGAGTTTTTCAGCAATGAGATCAGTGCATGCCACTCCTCTTTCTATTACCAATGGAAGCTCTCATTTGCTCCAAGTTCATGCTTCTGGTGGTCACAATGTGAATGGTGCTGCTAGTTGGTCAATCACTCTATCATCACAGTGACTCATGCTATGGACTTGGGATTGGTTGTAAGGGGCCTGATGGAAACTGGATTTCATTCTTGTCATAGTAGTTGTTTTGTTCATAGAACTATGAATATGATTAATGATGATGTTGTCTACATCATGCTACATAGTGTGGTTAAATTGTGGCTCCTTTTGTAAGCCTTTACTACATCATTTGACATAGTATGGTGACAGACCTGCTTCTTCCTATATTGTACTACATAAGGGGGGAAAGCCCACAGGTGCTACCGGTGCTACCCATACTACATAGAGTACTATGTATCACTGCCTTTTTTTTACAGATAGTTTGGGAATCTCCGTCCCCCCTTGGAGAATCTCCAGCATGGCATGGGGAATCTGCATGCCCCTTTAGCAAGTCTCCAATGGAACTGGTACAGCATTGTGCTGGAAATTGGCATGGTGGGAGTGATGAGGTCATTGCCAGCATCTGAGTGCAGCAAAGAAGTAGATGTTGAAGGTGTGGCATTGCAGACAGGAAAGCATTGCTTGAATGAGACAGATCCTCATTGTCACCCAGTACAGTGCCCAAGCTGCATTGTTTATACTTCATTGGAAGCATCCACTCACCACCCTGTGACCTGGGTGAAGTGGTTTCCTACGGACACTACAGATGATTGCTTTAGGCTGGAAGAAATAGACCAAACCCCTTTCATAGACCAAGGACTTTGGATTCATCAGCCTTGCTTGCCACTCCCACCAATTGGCCAACAAGGAGCCATTCAGCTTCACTATTTTTGATCCTTCCACTCTCCTGACCAAGGGGGTAGGTCAATTTAGCTTGGGAGTGCCCACATTTACCCTGGAGAAAACCCAGTTGTCATCAGGGAAGGTCAATTTCACTTGGGTTTAGCCCTAAGAATGGGTCAATTTATGCTGGAGAATCCCCAATGCCACCCTAGATAGGTCCAATGAGCATGCAGAATGCCCAGGATTGGGCTGAGAAGTGGGGTAATTTAGCCTGGAGAAGATCCAGCTGCCACCTGTTCCAGGTCAATTTGGCATGGAGAATGTCCAGGGTGGGGCTGAGAAGTGGGTCAATTCAGGCTGGAGAAGACCCAGCTACCACTTGTTCCAGGTCAATTTAGCATGGAGAATGCCCAATTTAGCTCAGCAAGGGGGTCTATTTACCTTGGGAAAAGCCCAGAATATGCAGGTTATTTGTTGGGGAAAATCCTGTCTGGACCCCAGCCACCCCAGTATATTGACACCAAAAGTGTATTTACTGGGGGGAAATGTATTTCTCCAACATTCTCCAACACCTGTCAAATGGCAGGCCTGGAGATTCCCCAGCCATGATGTGGAGAATCTCCAGAGGTTGGGGATTCCCAACCAGTTGATACCTATTAGGTCATAACATCTATAAGAATATATGAACCTAATAGGTCCCCGTAGGGGGTTGACTGAAGTGGACATTTATGCCGATGTTTATGCGGACATACTTGGACTCATGGCTAAATGTGACACGGCTGCGGTCCACTGTAGCAAGACGAAAGCATGTTGCATGCAATGGGCGAAGATTGGAAGGTGTGTATATTACTTTTCGCACTTCTTTGCTGGTTTCAAGAGTATATTAGGAATGGAGGAGGTACAACTACCAGGTTTGATGTCGACCTTGATTAGTCATTGCGTTCCACATTTAGATGATTATCACTAGTGCTAGCTTGATCAATGATCATCACCGTGTCTTATCTGGTCCAGCAATCACCATGTCTTATCTGATTTACAAATGTGAAAAATTTCCCTTCCCCATCTGAAGTATTCACCGCAGTGGAGCAGTCTGTAACAGCCTGTGTAATTTGCATCATAGTAATGAGACATTCCAGACAGTGGGGAAAGTATGTACTGGAACACTCTGGGACAGCATTGGGACAGCCTGGGATTGTGTTGGGGCAGTCTGTACCAATATAGCCAGTTGGGTACCTTATTGGGGGTAGCTGGGGATCTGGGGCAGCAATCCAGGATGGTCCAGTGTTAGGGGCCATGCCCTAATTTAGGTGTTTGTAATCATCTGCAGGCATGTGATACTCCAGTATCACATGCCTGCATGTCTAGTATATAAAAAGTCATCGTAGTGACATAAGGACATTATTGTCTTAAATTTTTACACTGCGAATACCATACGGTACAGTTCGCGGGTGTGAACTAAGGCAAGCCAACCTTACAATTTTTTGAACTCTCGTCAAAGTATTCGCAATGAGCCGCACAGCTACCCGCGCATATGCTCGTGCAGTAAAGTTGGGCCAGAGCAAGCCGCCCGACGGAGGGGATCCCCCTCTAGATGACAATAGTCGTCGAAAGCAAAAGGGACCATCTGAGGTCCAAAGAAATGATGGGAACACGGAGGACAGGCAGCCACCGGCCAGAAGCGCCTCCCAAGAGACAAGCGCCAGACAGCCTGGATCTGTAGCGCCGGGTGCGCATATGCCCGGAGGGTTGAATACCTCAACAACTTTGGGGAGCAGCATCGAACGAGCTGCGAGAGAGGGGAATGAGGTAGCCAGAGACTCGATGAGTCCCCTTACTCCTCAGCGCACTGAGCTAGATAACTCACAAATGTCTTCCGACCCCGTGCTAGTACAAAGGACTCAGAGTCCTTCAATTGAGATATTTGAAGAAGGCGAGGAGCCTTCGAGGAGAGAGACGAATGAGAGGGATGCCCCAATCGACCCTCGCATGGCCTTCGAGGCTATGAACGACTTCCTCGAAAGTCTGCAGCAACAGTGGCTGGACTACAGGTATGGCCCCGAAGGGTTCGACAATCATGGGGTAAACCCCGGCGTGCATCACGCAGAAGAATTAGAGAGGTATAGGCGGGCACTTGCCGCCAAGAGTGCGAGCAGGACGACTACTCCAGACGTCGAACCTACGATTAAGAGAGAGGGGACAATCCCTCATTTCTGGCCAGGAATGCCAGTAAGGAGGGAGAACCTCCCATTTGAAAGAGCTGATGCTCTCGGCAGAAGGGGTGGATTCACTCCTAACATGCCAGATCGCCCTGCATACTTCTTGAGGCGAGACTCGGATATAATCTGACAGATGTTTGGAAACGAGCAGGGGGCTGCGATACTCCACCAGATGGCTCGAGATCGCACTATTGCAGCCAGAAACGCTGCTGGAGGAAACAGGGATAATACCCCTGGAGGAAATGATCGAGATGAAGCGGCCGAGAATCTATATGGCCAAAATGAAGATGGAGGCGGCCCTCCCGAAGGAAATAACTATGGGGGAAATTTCCCTGGTCAGGGATTCCCTGGGGGTGGTCCCCCTGGTGGTGACGACCCGGACGAAGAGGACGAAGACGGTCCTTGAGGATATGGGAGGATCCCCATAGTTGGGGGACAACGTGTCGTCCAGGGAAACCAACCGAACTATCTGAGGGGATTCACCCCAGGTAATACGAGGTATATGGACTTTATGCAAAACAAATACGCACAGCGTATCTGGGAACAAGTCGGGTTACCGACAGGACAGGTTGGACCTGAAGTGAAGGCGATGAACCCGCCTAAGCCTGGGAAATACGGAGGCCAGGATGACCTGGATAAGTTCGATGACTGGCTGGGCCAGATATTAAAGTACTTTCGTACATTCAAGGTCACCGGCCCTGATTGCGATGAAGATCGCATATTGTACACTGGGTTGTACTTGGAGGGTCTAGCCTCCCAATGGTATGACCAAGAAGTCGACTCCCCAAATCGACAAGTACCCCACTGGACTTTCAAAGAACTCATATGTGGACTATTCAAGCGATTCGTCCACGAGGCGTCGGCACAGAACGCTGCCGACAAGTATGATCGAACTAGGTTCGAATACGACAAGGGAGCCCTTGCATACTATAACGACTTGAAGCATCACGCGCACCGAATGGTGCAGCCTCCGGATGACTACTCGTTTAGGAGGAAGTTCTTGCAGGGGCTACCGCACTCTATAATTAAATCGATATTCGAAGCTCGCGGAATATCCACAGAGCATTCAACGATCGAGGAGATCCTCAAAGAAGTAAGGCACATGGAAACTGCGCAGAAAGCAGTGAATATGCATATGAGAACAAGCCATGCTGGCTCTGGAGGGAAGACCTCCCAGGGACGAAGTGGCTCACACCCACATGGAAACAGGAGCGCAGGTAGCTCCATGAACATAAGTACTTCCAGAAAGGAAATACGTTATATCGACATAAGGCAAACTTTGCGCCAAAAGGCACTGATGCTGGAAGGAAGGGTGGACAGTTCCACCGTAGGGATGGTGACCATAAGTACCATCATAAGGAGCGAGACGACTCGCAGCAGAAAGGACGGCAGCCCCGAAGGTTCATGCCAGGGATAACATGCTTCAACTGCTCGGAAGTGGGCCATATGGCCCCAGATTGCCCTCATCCTCGAAAGGACAAGAATAAAGCTGCGGTTAAGCTGCGGTTATATGCTGTAGACATCCAAGAGGAAGAGGGATGCGATACCCTCGTAAAAGATCAGTCAGAGGAACCCGATGAGGGAAAAGTCATTGAAGGTGAACCCGGTCACAATGAATCTAGTGATCACGAGGAAGGATCACACTGTGACGAAGTGGAAATCGTCGATGAGTATGAAATGTACTCAGAGATTGACGACGACGACGAGCCCATCGCATACTTCAGTGCTATACACGAAGAAGACGAAGCTGTTGCTTCCAATGAGGAGGTAACTTGCGCTATGATGCGCATTGTACATGATGATGAAGACTCGTCAAAAGGAGACCAGGTCTCCGAGGCAGGAAGTGATTTCCCAGATGCAAATGGAGGAAGCTCCTACAAGGAAGAACCTCAGGAGGAAAAGTGGGAATGGTCTGGAACATATGGAGCAGTGCACGAAGGGACGTGTGATGAGTGTCAACATCGAGTCGACCACATAGCAGAAGGGCTACTTAGTAGGGATGAATCCCTTGCATGAGCACTTAATGTACCGGAAGAACACGCTAGGTGTGAATACCACAGAGGGGTAGGAGAAGGAAACCGCATACGACTCTCGGATGCGAATGGTAGTATGAATCACGTACGGGCTGCGTTGCAGACAATGGCATTCCATCTCAGAGTCCGCAAGGGCTATCGTATGAACGCCCTACGACAAATGATATTGGCACGAGAGGACGTGTGACATCTGCCAGGACGCAGTCAAGAGCTACAAGAGCATCTGGACAATGCCATATTTGACATACGCCGCCAAAGCATGTCGGAAAGTGACGTCGGGATTTACCCCAACATGGTGATAGTGAATACCCTGTGGGGTAAGGTATGGATCAACCGAGACAATACGATGGAATATCAACCATCGGTAATGGGAGGTACAGGGGGACCTCTGTGGAGTGCATCTCTGAGGATAGCAGACGAAGGTATGGACTCCCAAATGGAAGATCCCATAGAATTTAATAGCGCGGTAGATACTATGTCTATGAGAAATCGATGGATTTGGTCTTCCATCTACGGTGCAATCCATGAAGAACCTTCATGCCGAGAATGTGCTCAGAGAATAGAGCACGTATCCGAGTCGGCAATCGACGGAGACACTACGCTGAACGTAGCGTTGCGATACCCAGAGCAATTGGCTCGTAGAGAGTACGACCACGGCTGGGAAGATTGCGACCGAGCGCAGATGGAGGGACATGGAATGAACATGGATCGCACGCATTATGCGATGCGAACCATGGCAGACCGGATACGGTCCTTGGAAGCCGACAGGCTTCAGACGATCGCAGATATATTAGAAATACTGGGGGAACGCAGTGGCATGGCCCCAGAAGTGCGAAGAGCACTGGAAGCAATGGAGGTTCGCCTCCAATGAACCACTGAAACTAATCACCATGTCGGAATATATCCCGACGATATGATAGTGGTGACCCCCCATGGTGATGTGATTATCACGAATGACAAAGGACAATATCGTCATACCGGGCGATTGGCAGCAATGGATCTCGCTGCAAAGATCGAGCCGGTGACAAAGTCATTGACACGATCGTTTCGGTATGCTATGCATATGAATAATGTAGTGGGATCTCGTCCCAAAATAAGTCCTGAGTTGCGAACATGCACAACATTGCAAAGTATAATTAACGGATGTACCGCGTATACGATGATAGACACCGGGAGTACGGGTAATTTCGTGAGCCCAGCATTCGCCAAGATCACGAAGATGAGGGTCTTGCCCCTCAAGCAGCAGCTGACGCTGCAATTGGGCTGCATAGGCAGCCGGTCGAAAATTACTCATGGTGGAATATCCACAATACGAATTGGAAACTACGAAGTAGAAATATACTTCGATGTAGCGAATATTGATCGCTACGATTGTATAATAGGAATTCCCTTCCTAAGACAAACTAAAGCAATTTTAAATTTTGCAGAGAAGACGATACAGATAGCAGCAGAGTGCGTGCCTCTCCTCACAGAGCCTGAGGCTCTGATGACGGGTAAATCCCGTCCTAAGCATTGACTCTCGTGCCCTGCGAGGCCTCAGTCTCACAAGGGCTCTAAAGGGGGGAGGGGATCCAACAGAGTAAAAGAGCCAAGGGGCTCAACGAAAAGCGAGGAACATCTCGCAATAATAAAGCCAAAAAAGTTGTTGAGCAATGAGGATATACCTCAGTTATGGAACCAATGGTTCGAATGGTATAAGCACAGGCTTAGCGGGGTGATCCCGAAACTGCCTCCACTACGGGAGGTAAACCACAGGATCCCCCTGATAGATGAAGGAAAGCAGTATGCGTACCACCTGCCACGGTGCGCTGACACGCTGAAACAACAGTTGTCGGATAAAATCCGACTATATATGGATGCAGAATGGTGGGTGCTGAAAAGCATCCCACAGGCTGCTCCGATGCTATGCATCCCGAAGAAAAATGGAAAGCTGCGGACAGTCATTGACTGCCGCAAGAGAAACGAAAATACTGTGAAGGACATCACCCCCTTCCCGGATCAGGACCAGATATGAATGGACGTAGCACGAGTGAAGTATCACTCAAAGATTGATTTATCAAATGCATATGAACAAGTTCGTATAGAACCCGAAGACGTCTGGAAGACGGCCTTCTCGACGATATACGGGACTTTCTTAAGTCAAGTAATGCAGCAGGGAGATTGTAACGCCCCTGCGATGTTTCAACGTCTTATGACAGTGATCTTCAGAGATCACATAGGACATTTTGTGTACGTCTATCTCGATGATATATTCATCTTTAGCGATACAATTGAGGATCACGAACGACACCTCAGAATAGTGTTTGAAACACTAGAAAAGGCTGACTTCTACCTTGAGAAGGAGAAGTGCGACCTTTATGCAGAAAAATTGGACTGCCTAGGGCACATCATAGACGCTAAGGGCGTCCACGCCGACAGAGACAAAATGTCTCGAATCAGGAGCTGGAGGACCCCGAAGAACCTAAACGAAGTCCAAAGGTTCGTAGGACTAGTGGAGTATCTAGCACAATTTATGCCAGACATATCGGTGTATACTACGCCCCTGACTGTATACAACGGAACGAACATCCGTTTCAGTGGAGGGAAATCCACGACAGGTGCTTTCAAGTAATCAAGGATCTTGCGTGCAAGTATCCGATCCTGCGGCCTATTGATCCATGAAAAGAAGAGCCAATATGGCTCGTGTGTGACGCATCACTCTATGGAGTGGGTGCGTTATATGGGCAGGGGCCCGACTGGAAAACCTGCCGACCAGCAGGATTTATGTCAAAAAAGTTGAGCGATGTTCAACAGAATTATCGAACATTCGAGCGAGAAACTCTCGCAATAATCGAAGCGCTCTTGAAATGGGAGGATAAACTCCTCGGCTTCAAGTTTACAATCGTCACCGATCATGAGGCATTGGGGTACCTCAAAACCCAATGAAAACTGTCGAGTCGACAAGTCCGCTGGTTGGACTACATGTCACGATTCGATGCAAACATCGTCTATGCAAAAGGCACGGAGAACCGCGTAGCGGATTGCCTTTCTCGTTACTACGAGCAAGAAGGAGGGGACGTAGCCTCCGATGATGAAGTCGAATGGGCCGACGCAGATATATGTACGTTTGGACCCAGAGGGGGATGACCTTCCTCAAGACAGGTGGCGAGAGCTGAAGTTATCAGCGATGAGAGAGGGAAGTACCCCTCGGAAGAGTAACCGGTTGAAAGAAAAGGTCGAGAAAAGATATGAAGAGGCTAAAGAGATGGCCTCAGCCGCAGATCAGAGTAACAAGGAATCCCCTAGTGCAAGTGCGCAGGAAGACCCTACGATACTCGAATCTGCCGAGGCCTCTAAAGCCTCCCCAATAACATTTGGAGAAGCACCAGGCTTCCTGAATGCTATCCACGCAGGATATAGAAGCGATCCTGTACTCGCGAAAGTGATGGCACAGCCGTCACACTATCCTCAGTTCGAAGGGGAAGATGGCCTTCTATACACGAGAAATCGTGGAGGAGAGAAGGTGCTATGCCTTCCCCATGCAAAGTACGATGGCGATGATACTATCGCCAGGGTAATCGATCAAGCGCACAGGACGCTGGGACATTTTGGATCCCAGAGGACAGCGGATTATATCCGCAGATGGTATTGGTGGCCGAAACTTGGCCGGGAGGTGGACAAGTTTTGTCAAACATGTCCGATATGTCAGACGACAAAGAACGACAATCAGCGACCAAAGGGTCTATTGCACAGTCTGCCTGTGCCGAGAAGACCCTGGGGGTCGATAGCAATGGACTTTGTGGGACCTTTCCCACCAAGCGACAGGCACGACTACCTGTGGGTGGTCCTGTGCCGTCTAACGTCGATGGTACACCTAGTACTGGTGACTACGACGATACGAGTGTCAGAGCTCGCGGGGATGTTCATATGGGAAGTCGTCCGACTACACGGACTACCAGAGACGATAGTCTCAGATCGAGACGCGAAGTTCACGTCGACTTTCTGGCGTGAAACGCACAGAATGTTGGGAGCGAAACTCCTAATGTCGATGGTGTTCCATCCACAAACAGATGGAGCGTCTGAACGAGCGATAAGAAATGTAGCGCAGATGCTACGAGCCATGGTCCGACCAGACCAGATGGATTGGACATCGAAGATGCCAATGGTCGAGTTCGTGATCAACTTGAGCATAAGTAGCTCGACAGGGTTCGCACCCTTCGAGTTAAATTACGGGTACATGCCCGAAGTAATGCAACGAGTCAGAGGGGGGACGCCCTCAATGGCACCAGGGGTGAAGACCTTCGTAAAACAAGCGTTAGAAAATCTTGAGATGGCCCATGATGCCATCATTGAAAGCAGGGTAATACAGATGTACCATGCGAATAAGAAACGAAAGGAAGGCTTCAGCCTTCGAGAGGGGGACCTTGTCTACCTCTCTACTCAGAACTTGAGCGTTCCGAAGGGACGTGCACGAAAGCTCGTGCCAAAATTCATCGGTCCGATGAAAGTGTTGCGCTGTGACAGCGCGAACGACACCTACACTCTGGACCTGCCAGAACAATTGCGCCAGCAGCGCATACACCCAACATTCCACGTCGGGTTATTGCGCAGATACGAACAGAATGATGATGTTCTGTTCCTGAGGCATGACGCGCACGCATTCTACGATGTCGGTATGACCGACGAAGAGGAGTGGTTAGTAGATGAGATAATGGCTCACCGGTGGACGAATAACAAGATAGAGTTCCTTGTGAGATGGAACCTCGGAGACACGACATGGGAGCCGGTGTCTAACTGTAAGGAGCTTGAGGCCCTCGACAGGTACCTCGAGCTCCAGGGCATACAAAGTATACACCAGTTGCCCCGAAGGGCGAAATAGTACGCGTAGGCGTATGGTAACCACTAAGTGGTTAAACATAGTCGGGAGACTACTACCGGAAGCAAATGGACAAGTCAAAAAAAAACAAAAATAAAAACAAACAAAAGATAAAAATAAAAATACCGTCAATAATACCGTCGGCCTCGAGCACAGCATAGTTACCAAATTTAATTAGAGTATATACTTTCCTCCGATCACATTTTCACCATTTCACGTGCATTAACTTTACTGATCACGTGATTTTCTTTTTACAATACTCCGTCTTCTTCTTCTTTTTCTTTTTCTTTAACGCTCATAACGTTCTAGTATCTACAATGTCCCACCGCGATCACCGTCGCAGAGACCCCCCGAGCCCACAAGGCTCTATCAGCCCCACTCCGTCCCGATCTCCTTCGCCTCGGCGAGGCAGATCACCTGCGCATTCCGATGCGCCTCACGATGGTTCGCCATCACGTTCATACTCTCCGTCCCCTGTCAACCGATGCAGTCTGCATATGGTCAGCAGTGGCCAGAAACAGCCACGATCACCCTCATGCTCGTCGTCCCTCGAGTATGAGCCCCACTGGGACAAATGTTCCTGCCCGTACTGGGAATGCCACCCCCAGTTTCCTTTCTTGCACCATCACGGCACTTGTGACCAGTGCACGGCTTACGCACTTCATCTTTCCCAAGGCATGGCCTTGTCCGACGCAGGTATCATGCCTGCTATTGTCACTTTGGCTGATGAGACCGCCCGTCTCATCAAACGTACCCCCTACAATGACCTACGTCGTCGTATCAGCCGTCTCGAGCGTGATCTCGAGGAAACCTCCTATGACCTCTGTCATGCCCTCCGGAAGATCGATGATCTTCAACACAAACCTACCCCCACCATCCCTGCTCCCACTATGGTTGAGCAAGCTGCGCATGACTTCGAACATGCTCGTGTCGCCTCCTTGGGGGGGCGTACTTATTCATCAAACGTGGAGGCTAGTTCCTCCAGGCTGCCACCTCCACCGGCACCACAGCCTTCTTCTTCTTCGAGGGGGAGGGTACAGGCTAAACCTGCATCGCAGGTTGAACCTGTAGTGTCGAGAAAGGGCAAGGCGAAGCAGCTCGAGGACGATACCCATCAGGCAGCTCCTGATTACGAGTTCACCGCCATGGAGGAAGATACCTCTGTTCAACAATGTTACAAGGACGACATCCCTATGGTCGTCGATACTGCCTCTCAGGGAACACTCTTCCCTGAATTTACAGGAAAAGAGAACCCGTACAGAGTACGGGTCCTTGGGCAAGGCAGGGATGGCGTGAGGTCGATCCTCTTTGTGAGGATCAATGACAACCTCTATGCCTATAATGATGAGAGACTTGGCGCCGCCCTCGCCAACATTCGCCAGGGGACCCCCCCTCCTGTTCCCCTCAGACGAGGAAACCTCGTCGCATCAGTTACCAGATGGGACAGGGGGATAATGGGTCCCATTAGACTCGTTAACACTGCGGAGGAAATCCGCAAGTTGTACGCCAAAGCGTACGAAGAACCAGAGGAGAACGCTCCTTGCGTCCGTAGGGCGCAAGATTTAATCACCTACATTAACCTGTGGAAAAAATGCAGGTTAGACACAAACGAGGTCATGAACCTCGCACTCAAGGAATGGAGGCTGCCTGTTTGGGCCTCCCAGAAAGCGCACCAGAGGAGAGAGGCGCTACGAGACAAGGAAAGGGCAAGGAGGGAGGAAGAAGCCCTCGCATTACAACCCACCGGTGGACAGCCAGCCTTACAACAGCGGATAGAGGGCCAACCCACCGCTCCTTTGCCAGAGATGGGTCAGAGACCCATCATGCCTCTCCGTGACCGCCTGATGGTCGAAAACCCTGGGGTTCCCCAAGCCCCTGCTCATCAAGAACGACCCCCTCCAAGGGGTCGAGCGTTTAATCCTAGAGGAGGAGGTCGAACCTCCGGAAAGAAGGGAAAAGGGGGGATCCCCGAACTACCACGAGAGGCACCGAGCCTCGAAGCCCCAGTTGCTGACTGGGTTAAATTTATCCACAAGTACCAGAATGGGTACAGCGGTTCAGACGA
Source organism: Pisolithus albus (assembly GCA_024613165.1). NCBI lineage: Eukaryota > Fungi > Basidiomycota > Agaricomycetes > Boletales > Pisolithaceae > Pisolithus > Pisolithus albus. The sequence continues at coordinate 17,095 of JANFAB010000060.1, forward strand.
GAGCTCCGAGCTCTCGAGAATGTTCCCTGGGGCACTAGGTGTCAGTGAGCGCCCCGACGACAACGAGTGGGAAATCAGTCCTCCCACAGCACAATTAGTACGAGGATTCCTCCTCTACGAACGACTGGCTCCAGTCCCCAGAGGGAGCTATGACCAGATGGTCTGGTTCTGGGAGCTAGTTCGTCTCCTCGCAGCGAAGGGTCGCTACAGGGCCCTTCTGGATTGTGCCGAGGTGGCCCCTCGTGATGGTACTCGTGTCCCCTGGGAAGGGGAGTTCACTCGCTCAGCCGGTATGGCTGATATCGCCGCATACCTTGCGGCTAATGGCATCACTCCTCACGGTGCCGATGATGCCCTTGTTTGGGCCAGGAGAGTGGGTAGAGAATATATTACCCACGCTGTCGATAATGGGGGGGAACGAGACCCCAACGTGCGAGCCGCGCTCGATCTTCTGAGGGCGGCAATCAACGACCCTCCAGTATTGAAGGAGAACCACTCGAAGGAGTGGGTCAAGCGCCAGGCTAGGACCCTCGGGATCGCTACCGAGCACATTGCGGCCTACGAGGCTCGCACAGTCAGCGATGCAGAGCTCCCTATCGTTAGGGACTTCTGCTCCACTGCAGTTATCTATGACCTGCCCAACTACCTGGGGGTGGAAGGTCGAATTTCGTGGGAGAGGACTCCCGAACAAAATGACGAGCCCGAGGAGGGCGAGATGAGGGACAAGCCGGCTCCGATGTAGAAGGGACGCTACATCGGGTGCTGGATCGTCTTCTCGAGGGCGCAACCCCTCAGTTCGAGTTGTGGTACAAAGGGTTCAACCCCTTTCGTACCTTGCTCTGCATTACTAAAATGAGGCATAACCCTCAGATTGGTAGTGCTGCGAGATTCAACATCTCGCATGAATGTACATAGGGTCTTCCCTATCTTTTTCTTTTCTTTTTCTTTTCTTCTTGTCTTACGAGCCTAAGTCGGCTCTACAGGGGGAGGGTGTTAGGGGCCGTGCCCTAATTTAGGTGTTTGTAATCATCCGCTGTCACGCACCAAAGGTGTTTGGCGACGTGAGCATGGACTCGGAAGCTGAATGATGAAGAACGGAGAAGCCTAGCCCTAATGCGAAGAATGACTGATATTGCCAGCAGTCATCCATCGCGCGAGAACCATCCTCAATGTTAGAGAAGAAACCGCTCGAGCGCCCAAAAAAAACTTTTTGAGCGCTAGTTTACGGCATTCCGATTTTTCGAATATCTCCGTCAATTCTAAAGATATCGACACCATTCCCACGCTCACAGGAAGCTCTCGACCACGCCATCCTGCCTACCAAATTTGGTAACGATCCGCGCACTCCACGATTTTCTGCATCATTTCTACCAACGAACGCCCATTTTGCCAATATTTATCGTAATGGCCACCTCCTCGACCATCTCTTCGCTCGTGTCCTTTGCTAGGGAGAATAACTACGAGTACCTGCCAGGAATCCCCACTAGCTCTCGCCCCAAAGCCTCCTGGTTCATCCCTCCCTCATCCATGACCTCCCATCCTATCGCTTTGGGACAGCGCGTTCTTCTCGTCAGTCTGACGTCGAGGAAGACATTCTTTGGTCGCCTCAAGTCTGTCGTCAGGCTTGAGAGGTCTTATGTGGTTGTTTCGGTCTCTCCAGTCGAAAAGGATTACGGATTTTTCCTTCCTGCCCCCTGCAACGTCTATCTCTCAATCTCGTCTTTCGTTCTCCCAAAATTGCGACAGCTCCAGTACCAATTACTATCATCTACACTATCTGATCGCATTCATGACGATTTTGAGGCACTTCTCCCTGCCCTCATTGGAGAAGACGGCCCCTCCTCCTCCTCATGCCCTCCAGAGCACTAGTTGCACCTGGTACAGGTCGCTTTGCAGAGAGGAGAGAGGGGGGGAAAGTTGCGAAATCCTAAGCCCTGACTACCCTGGAGACCCCCAAAATTGGCCCCTGGCAGAAATCCCCACAGTTCTTCTTTCGGATGCGCAGCATATCGCCCCAATGAATCTGGATCTCAGATCTAGGAGTCAGAGTGACTCATTTGCAGTCATACCCCCTTATTCAGCAGTGACCAGTGCGCTTACTCATCCCCCTTTCTGTCGCATTATTCATCCGTTCCTTAATGACTCATTCTATTTCAAATGATTTGTGATATTCTTCGTCATGCTGACTGATTTTACTTACCAATCGCTTACTGTCCTTACTCAGCCTTGCTCGGCCTTACCAATCCTTTACCAATCCTCTTACCAATCGCTTACAAACCCCTTACAAAGTGTTTCCCTCTATTTACTTCAGGCTGCGCTACCTTTTGTATATAAGTACCAATACGTCACAGCAAGTATACAAGCAAGTAGCCCCCCCACATAGGATACCGTCCCCTTTGTAGTGAGACTGCTGCCCAATCATTATCTTCATTATCTGCCTTATTATCGTCGCTCTGAAGCTTTCTTATTCATCATTCACTGCTGCAGTATTTGAGACTCCATTAAGGGTCTACTTACTGTAATCTTTGTCATTCTACGTCGCTTCTAGGCTCCGAGTAGCCTATAAATCTTCGCTTTTCTGTCCTCCCCCTGCTCCCCCCCTCGTCAGGAGCACCTTCCCTTCTGCCCTAGTCATCTAGGTGTGCAGAACCCCTCCCCCTCTTCGCTGTAACCGATCCCTCGAGCCAAAGTCCGCGTAGGTAAACCACCAACTCGGCAATTGTCTTTGTGTTGGGTTTTTTTTTGGTGTTTTCGCCATAGATCCACACGTCGACTCACATCTGGAGCCCACCGCGAGGGGTGGTTACATTTGGCTCGAAATCCATCTCATATTCTTCGTAAACGACTCCTACATCGTCTGCCCTATCGAAATCTTCATCATCGCCGATAACCATCCATTCCACCTCGTCGCAACTCGCCTTTTCGACCACCAATTCCCCTCAGAATAATCCCCATACTTTCCCACCATGTCTTCGACCACTGCGAACCCACTTATGCCAGTGCAAGCTCAGGCAGCTGCAACTGTTAATTCTGCTCGTTCTGTACTCACTATGCCACTTCTTGGAACCAAATCTTCCCCAGAACTCTTCCAGGGCGACTGCTCTCGAGTTCGAACCTTCCTCGACCACTATGAGCGACTCTGTGCCTTCCATAATGTCACTTCGGACGATGATATGGTCGCCTCAATCCTCCCTTACTGCAATACTCGTGTCAGAGAGATCATCGAAGGAATGCCTCACTTCCATACCCCCAACTGGGCCAGATTGAAGGCCAGTTTGCTTCGCTACTTTGATGCCGACATCTTCGACGAAAGGTTCTTCGAAAGGGACCTGAAATCTCTTGTACTGCGATTCAGGAATCAGCCCATCATGTCCCTGCACGATTTCCGAGCCTATAACCGAGAGTTCACTCGAGTTGGAGGCTGGATGAAGCACAAGGGAAAGCTTACTGAACACGAACACAATCGCTACTTCTGGGCTGGACTTTCTCCTTTGTTTTGAAGCTCTGTAGAGGGTAGACTCAAGCAGAAGGACCCCAACCTTGATGTCAGCATACCTTTCCCCTATGACGAAGTTTGTAGAGCTGCAGAAGAGGTGCTGCGTCGAGATCGGTTCGATGCAGATGACCTTGACCTCCTCGGTCCTCGATCCATATCCAGTCTTTCAGAGAAGGAGAATATCCCTCCACAGCAGCATGATGCGAGGGGAGGGAGTGTCCGACCGCTTCTACCACCCCAGGATGCCAGGAGAAACTTGGAGACACTGGAGAGGGAGGGAAGCATGGCTCAGAAGCAGGATGAGGTCGAAACCCTGATAAAATCCTTATCTCGTATGTCCTTAAACGATCCAGATTACTCATTGCTCTATTATCGAGCCATCAAGATGGATCCCGATGCTGCAAAGGTGATTCGTCCCCCAGCACTCCACTCTGCCCCTGTTCCTAGCTCCACTGCGCCCCCTGTCCGTCCGAATTCATCCCAGGCACGTCCCCAGAGGAAGCCCATCGTCTGCTTTGGCTGTGGAGTCACTGGACATGGCCTAGACACCTGTGATGCGATCAATGATCTTATCAAGAAGGGTTCTTTGGCTAGAGATGACAACCATCGCGTCATATATCCCAATGGGCAGCGCATCTACAGGAATGGTGATGAAACGATCTTGCAGGCTTATGAGAGATCTGTGAAGCCGACCCAATCCTCCAGTAGTGTCCACTTTGTTATCCATGAAGAAGCCGATGAATTTCTTGGAGCAGAGATCTATGAGTTAGAGGATGATGCTGTTGTGGCTGCTGCAGAAAGAAATGCGAAAATCTCGAAGGATAAGCGAAGGGAAGTCTTCGATGGAGTGCTCCTCCCACCTAGGAACCATGGGAAGGGCAAAGAGAGGGAATTTCCGAAGCAATCTACCTCATCGACACCTGCCAATCAGCCTCAGCCACCATCAGCCCCACACTCTGATCGCCTATCAGCCCCACAATTTGATCGCCCATCAGCCCCTATCCATCATCCATCAAATCAATCTTATCCGACACCTGTCGCACAGCCACCTGTCAATGTCACTGCGCCCAAAGCCCCTGTCTTTGTTCCTGTCGATGTCCATCATCGTGGCTTTGATGGGAATGATGATGATGCCATCATGGAAGATGAATCCATCAATAAACCTTCGCAACAGGCCTCTGAGTCCCCTGCAGACAAGGGGAGGAAACCCAAGGCCCCTGCTGCCATGACTTCACCATTATCTCAATCAGCAGACCCAAAGGCTATTGTGGATCGCATTCTGGCTACCCCTATGACTCTTTCATTGGGGGAAGTGATAGGAGCATCAAGGGATGTATCTCATCATCTTCAGGAACTCATCAGATACAAGCGTCAACCCATCACTCAATCTGTCAGAACTGTCGATGGGACACCTCCCATCAGTTCTTATCTCGCTTTGACATCCAGCCCCTTAATCACAATTAATCTCACCTGTAATGGTCGACAGGTGACAGCTGTCATCGACTCAGGCTCCACCCTTAATGTGGTCAAATCGAGTATAGCACGATCTGTCATTCAGATGCCCATCGACATCTCAAGATGCATCAATATGAAGGATGCCAATGGTGGAGTATCAATGCTCACTGGTCTAATCAAAGATGTACCGCTCTTCTGTGGTGCTGCTAGGACCTGGACCAATCTATTTGTTGCCCCTGATGTCGATGCAGGCTTTGATTTGCTTCTAGGCCGCCCCTGGGCACATGGGAATGCTGTCAGCATCGTTGAGAGAGGCTCTGGTACCTTTGTAGTCTTTGGATCAGACAAAGATCATCCCCTCGAGCTCTGTGTCACTGAAGGGACTGCTGAACCGACTGCTACTGCTCTCATGGCGACTCTCCAGCCCTCTAGCTTCGAAGAAGACTCTGGGACCTTTGCAGATGAAGCATCTCCTCAATCTCCTGCTACTGAATCGCCTATTACTTTTGCATCACCTTCCCCACCTTCTGGGACTCCCAATTCGACTCTTCTCTATCCAGACTCGACTCCAGATGGCATAGATGGCGCCTTTGGACTTCCAGAGTTCCATCCCATCCCTATCATCACTATGGAGCCACCGTCTAGCCCTCCGCCTTTGAATCTTCTTCGTACACTCACTGAGGAGTTACAGGCCACCGAGATGAATGGATTGGAGGATGATCCCTTTGTTGCTGCGATGTGTCATCAGATTAGGAGGGAAGAATGTCTGTCTCTCACTGCACTTCTTGCTGGGCTCACTCGTCAGTATCCCAACTTCTTCCACGTCTATTTTGACTTGGATTATGCCCTTGCTGGTGAAAGAGGCATTGATCAGGACGACCACTACTATCAGGACTTCCTCTTACTGCATACCTACCTTGTGCAGCGCATCCCTGGCACCCCATGGCGCGATCGTAACCAGTTTGGAGGCTCTGCCTATGTACGCTTCTATCCCAATCCTCGCCCTGACCCTGTGGATCAGAGTCCACCTCCCAACGACCCCATCCTATCCCCTGATCCTCCTGACGAACCAGATCTGCCATCCTCGCATTCTCAGTGGAATATGTGGTCCTCCGAAGCTGATGCTCCTCCAGATAATCCATCCCTGCACTCTCAGTCGAATATTTTGTCCTCTACGGACGAAGGTCCTCTTCATCCTCCTTCGTCCCATTCGCAAATGAATATTGCGCCTGCTGAAGCCCCAAATCCTCCACCTTCACCCATTTCCAACACTACTTATCTCGAAGTGCCCCCTGTCGATTTATCCGAGTCTTCACTCTTGTTTCAGGTCGAAGATCCACCTCCTGAGCCTCATCTATCGAATTCTTGCCCCCTTCGCTGCACCTCTCATTGCATCGCCTCTGAAATGTTCGATGACTTGCCTGGACAGTCTATATCCTACAGCAAGATGGTGCTGCATCTTACTTCGACCAAGTATGTCTCCTTGCCTGATGGTCTTGGAGAAGATGAAGTGCTGGAATTGGGCCCTGTTTTCCATGGATGTCAGTTTGTTGATAAGATCGTGAGGGATGAAGCAGATGAAGAAGCTCCTGATCTCCTCGTCTTCATGAGTATTGTTGGTTTCCCTCCCTATGTCGATGTGTCCCATCCCCCATCATCGCATTTCGACCATCTGCCTGCTACTCTGTCTCCCATTCTATCGGACATGTTCGAACTGGGTGTTAACTCGCATTTCCATCTCCCCAACCATCCACTCATCATGCCGGCACCACCTGCAGATCCTCGACATGCCCTCGACATTATGGCCGATGGAGAGAAGATTGCCATGCCAGGATCTTATAGTCAAGTATCCCTGCATCATACCTCGACGGGATGGGTAGCTCAACTCCAAGACCCGGAAGTGAACGAGGTAGGAGACTCATCTACTGCTGTTGATGTGTCGCAATCCTACACCCCACCTGGTCTTCCCCTCCTTGCCAATGCTATCAATCATGTCTCAGCCAGTCATCATCCACCCCCGTTCGAAGCAATTTCCTACCCAGATTATCCCCCTACTCCCTCGGATACAGCTACTCTCAGTACCACTGCCAGCTTCACCAGGATATCTTTGGATCTGACTCCTTTCACTTTCAGACTTCATCCTGGCCCTCTGATGAGTCTATTTTCTGAATTTTCCGATTTTACTTACCGTTTTTCTTTTGATTCTTATGCTTCTCCTTTGATTTCTTATGCTACTCACTTCGACCGAGAAGTCGTTAAACTCCTAAATCCACAGACAATTCTTCGCTCTCATACTCCTGTACCACCACCTACTATGCCTGCCTCGGTTCAGTGCTTCGAAAAATCCTTTTACTGTAATTTTTTGTGTTCTCCTTCGCCTTCCAGACCCCTAACTTCTCCAGACTCGTTATCTATTCAAAATAACAAAAAGCCACAAAAAATCTTTTTCTCCTTATCTGATTTCCTTGATTTGTTACGTTTTAGACGATCTCTTGTTACAGATACAGAAAACCCAGATATCGACAATGTACACTCAGTATATGGTGCTTATAAACGAGTTGATCGCAAGGTCAAACCCGTTCCGGGCGTTTATCCAGAAGACGCACACGTTCACCGCCGTTTCCCGGAAGACCCCCTTAAATCCCTAATTCCACTCACGCCTCACCCCCCTACTTTTGTTCCCACGAAGAAGCTTACCAAGGAATGCCTGCACTCCATGAAATTAAATGCCGACAACTTCCTGTGGCCAGAAGAGGAAAAACTTTTTTGCCACATAATGAAGCTAAACGAGCGCGCGCTTGCCTTTGACGAATCGGAACGCGGCAACTTCAGATCTGATTACTTCTCGCCTTACATAATCCCTGTCCTGCCCCACGAGCCATGGGAATATCGTAACATTCCGATCCCGCCCGGTATCCGAGACCGAGTCATACAGCTTCTTCGGGATAAGATTGCAGCCGGACTCTATGAACCGGCTCAGTCCTCCTATCGCTCAAAATGGTTTTGTGTTATGAAGAAGAACGGAAAGATCCGAATCGTCCATGATCTGCAGCCTCTCAATAAGGTTACAATTCGGGACGCTGGTGTTCCTCCTATCTTGGACGACTTTGTGGAGCCGTTCGCTGGCCGGCAATGCTATACCGTGTTCGATCTCTTCTCCGGCTTCGACGCACGTCAACTTCACCCCGATAGCCGAGATCTTACCTCATTCCTGACGCCGCTTGGCTTGCTACGCCATACTGCCATGCCTCAAGGCTACACCAACTCGCCATCGGAATTCCAGAATTGCACAGCATTCATTCTTCAGGACGAAATCCCTCACATTGCCAACGTTTTCATCGACGATCTGCCTATCAAAGGCCCTGCTACATGTTACGAAGATGCCAATGGCCATGCCGAAACGTTAGCCGAGAATTCTGGCATCCGGCGCTTCATTTGGGAACATGCCAATGACGTACATCGGATCATGCATCGATTTGCTCATGCCGGAGGAACGTTTTCTGGTCCCAAATCTCAGATCTGTCAACCTCGTGTCACTATTCTTGGCCAAACCTGCCATCCTCGTGGTCGTTCCCCTGACGACAGCAAGGTGAAGAAGATTGTGAATTGGCCAACGCTCCTTACGCCCAAAGATGTACGGTCGTTCCTAGGCCTCTGTGGTACCGTTCGTATCTGGATTGCGAACTACTCGCAGCTGGCTCGGCCGCTGGTCGACCTCTATCGCAAGAATGCTCCGTTCGAATGGGGAGAGCCCCAACAGGAGGCGTTTGACGCCTTGAAGCACGCCATTTCAACTGCCCCTGCCCTTCGCCCCATCGACTACTCATCTGATTCCCCCGTCGTTCTTTCCGTCGACACCAGCAATGTCGCCATAGGGTTCATTCTTTCGCAGTACGACTCAGAAGGACGCAAACGCCCTGCTCGCTACGGTTCACTCCCTATCAACGAACGAGAATCGCGCTACAGCCAGCCTAAGCTGGAGCTTTACGGTCTTTTCAGAGCACTACGACACTACCGCCTCCATCTTTATGGTGTTCGTCACCTATGGATCGAAGTCGACGCCAAGTATATCAAGGGTATGCTTAATGACCCAGATCTTCAGCCCAATGCAACGATCAATCGCTGGATCGAAGGTATGTATACTCCTCTTTGACTTCAGGTTGATCCATGTACCTGCTATCAAGCACCGTGGTCCTGATGCACTCTCTCGTCGTCAACCTACCGAGGAAGACTACGAGGAGGGCCGTATTGATGCAGAGGAAGCCGACGATTGGTTAGAAAACGTTCTTTTCTTTGCAGAAACTCATCCCCTTCCTTATGATGCCATGACGCTCCCATCGTTCCTTTCCAATGATACGACCCAAGACGCCCAGTTACGCCAAATCCTACACTTTGTTACGCTGGAACCGGGGTTACAGCGTAATGTCAAGCCCAGAGTCGTTCGTTCGGTTCTACGACCCTCAATAGGCAAGTCGTAACCTCGTGAATGAGGATTTAGTTCGTAGTTCTGAGTGTCCTAGTGTTTAGGACCTGAGGACGCAGTTCTGAGTCAAGGAGCTAGATTGGGCAGCTCTAGTCTGGGGAAACCAGAGCTAGAGACACCTGGCTTATATACGTTACAAAAGAGGCCCATGAGGCGACCTCATGTACAGTGAGAGATTTAGGCTATTGGTCGACAATAGCCTCATGGAAAACACATGTCCGAGGTACTAACGCCATTGGTTGAACAATGGCTGTGTCGTCAGAACAATCCAGAACGTCAAGGAAAAAGGTAAACATATGTAAACAGTGACGAGAAAGGAAAAAGTGTCCCACGAACGGTCAAGTCGTAACATTACCCCCTTCGTATGCTGAAGACCCCCTGGTCTTCAAAGGTTCGACTCCCCATAGGGTTCGCCGGTCATGTTGGCGATGGCGCTATCATCGAAGTCGGAGTTTCCATCATAAAGGTATCCGTCATCCTCTTCCTCCCCATCGGCGACGAGGGTGGCTTCGGTGGGTGTATTCTCCCTGATGGGAGATGAGAAACGCTCTTCGAGCGAGCGGCGGCGGCTAGGGCAGTTGGCCTGTATGTGGCCAGGACGGATGGCGTGACAGACGGGGCATTCGTATAGGGGACAGTCCACCCTTACGTGCCCCAGACGGCGGCAGACAAAACAAGCCTCGCGATAGCGAGGGTGCGATGGGGATAGAGCTTGCCCTCCCAGGGCATGGTTAATAACCGCCCTGTTGGACGAGACGGGAGTGAGGGGGCGGCGAGAGGACTCCGCTTGAGTCATCTGTTCTACCAGCTCCTCTCCAGTCATTCCGAAGGCTTCTACGGGGTCAACCGTATCAGGCGACGGGGGAGACGGGGGAGACAGGCAGCAGGCTCGGGGGCGGATCCTTCGGGGTGACGGCGACGAAGAGGACGACGATGAGTTTCGATAGGCAGCAGGGGGACGAGCAGCGATGGGGACAGGGAACTGTCTGACATTGTAGACTAGGTCTGCCCCCCCAAGGACGTCGAAGAGACGGAGGACCAGGGGAATCTGTTCACGTGCAATTTCATCAAGGACGGTTCTGGCAAACGGCAACAAGGGGCCTTGACGTTCAAGGTATCGGGCGACATTCTCGACACGGAAGGACTGCAGAGCAATGCGATAAACTAAGTCGAGAGGGGAGTCTGTGTCCACCTCACGGAAGACGGTTCTGGTGTAAGAGGGGTCAGCTAAAAAGACACGGTACATGTCGGTGAGGGCGTCGCTAGCAGGGGTGCGTTGGCGACGAGCAAAAGGAGTAGGGCGACGGTTGGCTGGGGAGACACGACGGGGAGGCATGATTGAGATGGTTCTGATGGTAGCGGTGTTTCGAGGGGAGTTTTTCTTGGGGGGAAAGTCTTTAGGGAAGCGCTTTTTATACTCAACAAGGACGTCGATGGCATTTTCGAGGTCCGCAGACTTCTGCCATGAGTTCTCGGAAGACGGGTATCCTTTCCATTTGACCAGGAAGGCGTGGCCTCGGCCTAGACGTTTATGGCCGACTATCGCTTCTACTTCGTATTCTTCTTCTTCATTTACAAGGTCAGGTGGGGGTTTAGGGAAGTTCGGACCGTGTACGCTGTTTTCGCGATAGGGCGATAAGAGGCATGCGTGAAACACGTTGTGAATCTTCCATCGTGCGGGTATATCGAGGCGGTAGGTGATCGGGGACAGGACTTCCGAGATGGTGAAGGGTCCTTCCCTTTTTGGGGCGAACTTGCGGTTTTCATATGAGGATTTCAGGTTTCGTGCTTCTAGCCAAACCTTATCTCCTTTATTGAATGGTGTGAAGGGTCGAGAGGAGCGGTCTTTCATAGTCCTTCGTGCTAGGTCATGCGCCGCTAGTGCTTCTTCGCGGGCCTTACGTAGCTCGGAGATCCGAGTCTCCGCAGCGGGGAGTTTCGATTCGACGATAAGGGGGGGTAAGGGTTTCGGTTCATACCCATACATGAGGTAGAACGGAGATTGACCGGTGACGGAGTGGGGTCGGTGATTGTGTGCAAACTCTGCCATGGGAAGGTGCTGAACCCACGAGGCGGGGTTGTTCTGGCAAAAGATCCGAAGATAGGTCTCGACTTCTTGATTCACTCGTTCGGTTTCTCCATCGGTCTGTGGGTGGTAGGCGGTGGAGAGGCCCAGGGAGTATCCGAGGAGTTTGGCAAGTTCTTTTGCGAGGGCAGAGGCGAACTGAGGGCCACGGTCGGAGATTATCTTATCATAGAGGCCAAACCGGGAGAAGACCTTCTTGAAAAAGAGTGTGGCGATGTCAAGGGCAGACGCGGTTTTTGTGGTGGGAGTGAGGATTACCCCCTTCGTAAGCCCGTGGTCTACCACGACCAACAAGGAGTCATATCCGTTGGTAAGGGGAAGATCGGTGACCAGATCGCACGAGATCTGTTGGAATGGTCTGGACGCAGAGGATGGGATCGGGGTTAAGGGGGGGGTGGTGGGGTGGGTGTTAACCTTGTTTTGTTGGCAAACAGCACATCCTTCCACGTATTTCCGGACAAAGGTGGCGAGTCCGGGCCACCAGTACTCGGTAGAGACAAGTTGACGGGTTTTCAAAACACCGGGGTGTCCTGCTGAAGGGTGATCGTGGTGAGAAGACACCACGGTACGGCGAAGTTCAGGGTCGTCAGGGACATAAGCGCGGTCTTTGTAGAAGAGAATACCCCCTTCGTACCGCCAATCGGAGAGGTTGGACTTGAAGGGAGGGGGCATTTCAGCCGATTCAATGGCTTGGAGAGCGGTGAGCACTATCGGATCAGAGGCCGACGAGGAGGCCACTTTTTCGGACAGGGGGGTATCGATAAGTCGGACAAAAAGGGTTTGTGGGAGGAGGGTTACTCCCTCGTTGTCATGGGCATTATCATCAACGTGATCAGGTCGGCGGGATAATGCGTCGGGGACACAGAGTTCCTTTCCAGGAACATGTTGGAACTGCAGATCGAAATCCGCAAGGTCTAGCAGCCACCGGGCCTGTCGGCGGTTCAAATTTCGGGGTTCTCTGAAGTAAGTGAGGTTTTTGTGGTCGGTTAGGACCCGGACTGGGGAGGGTGTGCCCTGCAAGTAGTGGCGCCAGGCTTTGAGGGCTCGGATTACTCCGAGGAGTTCTCTGTCATAGATGTCGTAATTTCTTTCTGCAGGGTTGAAAGACTGGGAAATGAATGCGCATGGTTTCCATGAGCCATTTGAGTCTTCTTGTAGAAGGACTCCTCCTGTTGCATACTTCGATGCATCGGTGGAAATAGCAAACGGTTTCGAAGGGTCGGGCATCTTTAGGACGGGTTCGAGCATAAACATCTTCTTTAAGGTTTCAAAGGCTTTGTCTGCCTTTGGAGACCATTCCCACGGGGCATCCTTCTTGGTTAGGTCGATTAGAGGTCGGGCGACATCGGAATAGTTGCAGATAAATCGTCGGTAGAAATTGGCAAAGCCAAGGAACGACCTGACATCTTTCACCTTCTTGGGTGTAGGCCACTCGGCAATGCCTTGGACTTTGACGGGGTCCATCGCCACGGTGTCCTTCTTGATAATCATTCCCAGGTACTCCACCTCGGGAAGGTTGAAGTGGCATTTTTCCAACTTCAGGGGGAGTGACAACTCCTTCATTCGTTGGAGAACACGAAGGGTGCGGAGTCGATGGGTTTCTGGATCATTTGAGAAGATGAGGAGGTCATCCATGTAGACAACCAGCCATCCCTCGGCGATTAGGTCTCTGAAGGAGTCATTCATGAAACGCTGAAAGGTGGCAGGGGAGTTGCACAGCCCAAAGAACATCACCGTAGGTTCAAAAAGTCCTTTATGGGTGATGAATGCCGCTTTCCACTGATCTCCATCTTTGATCCGAACGTTGTTGTACCCTGATCGTACATCCATCTTAGTAAAGATTGATGCTCCCTTCAGCTTATCGACGAGGTCGGAGATCAGGGGTAGAGGGTAGGCATCCTTTACGGTGTGTTTGTTCAGGTACCGATAGTCCTGACAGGGTCGGAGCGACCCATCCTTCTTAGCGACGAAGAAAAAGGGGGCTGCTTGAGGGGAATTCGACGGTCGGATCTTCCCTTCTCTGAGGTTTTCTTCGACAAATTTTTCAGCAGCCTCCTGTTCGGAGGGGGTGAGTGGGTATGCTTTGGCCACTTTAGGTACAAAGTCTTCGGTGAGGTTGATCGCGTGATCATACGGTCGGGAGGGGGGTAGTGCTCCATCCGAGGGTTTCTCAAAGACGGAGGTATACTCGGCAAACTCGGGGGGTAGGACCGTCTTTGGTTTGAGTTTTTCTTCTTTTTGTGCTAGTTCGGTGGCATGGTTTATCTTTCGTACATATGGGTTGTTCGGGGCGATGAGGGTAGCGTGGCGAACGAGGCGCCTTACTGCAGTAGCAGTTCGTGCACGTAGGGTGTAATCATCTGGTTCTTCACGTTTGAGATAGACGGAAATCCCTTTTCGTTCAACCGGGTTCAGGAGGGATGGTTCAGGGAAGGTTTCAACGGGTTGAGGGGGGGTTCATTCGGAGGAGCGGTCAGTTTCTTCGTCAATGGTCAGGGTCCCTTCTCTCCAGTTGACAGCTGGGTTGTTTTCTCGAAGCCAAGGGATCCCCAGGATGACGTTGTCAGATCCGCAGTTTACGACGTGGAACCTTTCTTTGTGCACAACCCCTGTATTTTGATGAAAAGGGTGGTGGTGAAGAGAACTTTTCCAGTCTCGTTTCTTGTTCCATCAGCGTTTCTGACCACGAGCGGTCGGGGGAGCCTTTCGGTGGGGAGGCGATGCTTCCGTACAAAGCCCCAGTCAGCGCAGGATATTTCTGCCCCAGAATCTACTAGGGCAGTGGTGTTGACGACTTTCGTTCCAGTTGTACTCGTGTAGACGGAAATCGGGATTTGCATAGTTCTCTGGGGCAGTGAACGTACAAGTACAGAAGATACAACGTACGGAACAGTGGGGGTTGGGCTTTCTGGCGTCAACTCAGATTGCCCTTCTAAAAATCCGCAGAAAGAATTTTGGCCAACTTGACCAGGGAGACAGAAGTGTTATCTTCTTCGTCACTTTCCTCCTTTTTAACTTGTTTAACCTTCTTCTGAGTGGTCTTTCCTTTGGTTGGGCAATCCCTGGAAAGGTGTCCTTTCTGGCCACAGTTAAAGCACAGGCCATTCTTAATGTGCCGCTCTCTTTCCTCCTGGGAGAGTCTGACAGCATCAACATCCATTGCATTTGGGTCTCTTTCTTCTTTCTTGAAGTAGGGTCGGGGGTATGTCTTCCCTTTCCCTTTCGTGTTTTTATCCCTTCCAGTGATGGCCCTTGCCTTCTGCCACTGGCTTTCGAAGTGCATGGCCTTCTCGTACCAATCTTCTACGGTGGTGGGGACTTTATCCATGCCGTAGATTCGATGGACGAGGGCGGGTTTGAGCCCAGTGGCAAAGAACTCGATGAGGGCAGCGTCCTGGGTGATACCACTGCGAGCAGCGGCAGTTCGGAATTCGGAGATGTATTCTTCAATAGAGTTCCCTTGCTTGAGGGTCCTCAATTTGGCGATAGCAGCTCCAGCGGAGTCTGCAGGGGTAAAGGTGGCCTTAAACTTTTTCTGGAACTCGTCGAAAGTCCCAAAAGTCGGGTTTGCCCCTTCAAGGGCAGTCTGGTAGAAGGTGGTGGCCCATGCCTGAGCTACGCCTTTCTTCATATGAGAAAGGGCATAGACTACTTTCTTGGCATCGGTGTCATAGATATCGTCGTTTATCAGGAGGTAAGCCCTGACTGAATACAGCCAGGACATCGCTGTTTCGTGGTTGCCGTCGTACTCAATGGGTACGCCAATCTTTAGTTCAGTAGGTTTGGCCGTGGTGGCCGTTTTCGACGTTCCGGCTATTCCAGACATGGCGGGTGGGGACGGAAAGGAGGGTTGGGGGGTGCCGAGAGGAGAGAGGATTTGTCGGAACTGGTTCTGGAGGAAACTGGTGTTATCCCAGGTAGGGGATGGGGCGGATTCAGTCGAGGTCTGCGCTTCGGAGGGGTTCGATTCGTCTGAGCTCGATGGCTCGGGTTCGGGTTCTCGGTGGGCGAAAGGGTCGACCCACGGTCTGTTTCGTCGAGGATTCGTGGTGTCGCACTAAGCAGTGGACGTTCGGCGCAAAGGCAGGAGACTAGAGCTTTTGTTACGCTGGAACCGGGGTTACAGCGTAATGTCAAGCCCAGAGTCGTTCGTTCGGTTCTACGACCCTCAATAGGCAAGTCGTAACCTCGTGAATGAGGATTTAGTTCGTAGTTCTGAGTGTCCTAGTGTTTAGGACCTGAGGACGCAGTTCTGAGTCAAGGAGCTAGATTGGGCAGCTCTAGTCTGGGGAAACCAGAGCTAGAGACACCTGGCTTATATACGTTACAAAAGAGGCCCATGAGGCGACCTCATGTACAGTGAGAGATTTAGGCTATTGGTCGACAATAGCCTCATGGAAAACACATGTCCGAGGTACTAACGCCATTGGTTGAACAATGGCTGTGTCGTCAGAACAATCCAGAACGTCAAGGAAAAAGGTAAACATATGTAAACAGTGACGAGAAAGGAAAAAGTGTCCCACGAACGGTCAAGTCGTAACACACTTCCTTCGCACTGCCGAACTTCCCATTTTCCCTTCCAACACCTCTCGAAAGCGATTCGTTCGTAGATCCTTGCAGTTCTTCCTCCGTGGAAGCCATCTCTTCAAACGTCGAGGTTCCCATACCCCTGTCAAAGTTATCTTCGACCCAGATCTTCGTGCACAGATACTGAATCAAGCCCATGAAGAACTCAGTCACAGAGGTGTCTTTGGAGTCTTTCAGACGGTCAGAGAGCGCTTCTATTGGCCTCAGATGTACAAGGATGTTGCCCATCACGTTCGCTCATGCCATGCATGCCAGATTCACAGCACTCGAAAAACCGAAATCCCCATCACAATCTCTGCATCCCCCCGAATCTTCATGAAGGTTTATGTCGACATCATGCTCATGCCCAAAGCCCGTGGCTATCGCTATCTTGTTGCTGCTCGAGATGATCTTTCCCTCGCAGCAGAAGGCCGTGCTCTCAGACATGCCAATGCAGATAATCTTGCCAAGTTCTTTTGGGAAGAGATACTCTGTCGATATGGAACGGTCTCTCAGATTGTCACTGACAATGGCAGTGAAATCAAGGGTGCCTTTGAGAAACTCATGCAGCGCTACTCGATCCCTCAGATTCGCATCTCGCCCTACAATTCTCGAGCTAATGGAGTTGTGGAGCGAGGACACTTTATCATTCGAGAAGCCATCGTCAAGGCTTGCGAAGGCGATCTCAATCTCTGGCCTACCAAGGTCCATCATGCTTTCTTTGCAGACAAAGTGACGACTCGACGGTCTACTGGATTCAGCCCCTACTTCCTCCTTCATGGTCTCGATCCCATTCTCCCATTCGATCTCTTTGAATCTACGTATCTCGTTGAAGGATTTTATTCTGGAATGAGCTCAGAGGAGCTTCTTTCACTTCGCATTCGCCAATTGGAGAAGAGACAAGATGATGTCCATGCCGCCTTTACTACCCTACAGAAGTCATGCCTACGATCCAAAGACCAGTTCGAAAGAAAGTATGCCCTACGCCTTGCAAAGTCATCATACCAGCCTGGAGACCTTGTCTTGGTTCGCAATAGCCAGGTTGAGAAGGAGCTTGATCGAAAATCAAAGCCGCGGTACCTTGGTCCCTATGAAGTCGTTCGTCGCACCAAGGGAGGCTCCTACGTCCTCAAAGAACTCAATGGCACTATCTCTAGACGAGGCATTGCTGCATTCCGACTCATTCCCTACTACTCACGCGACACTCCTTTACCTGACGATATCCTCCTCAGTGGAGACGACGAGCCAAGCAATGACGATGACGAAGATGACGACGAGAACGAAAATAATGCTTATGACTCTGATGAATTCTCATGATTTCCTTCACTACTTTTCATTTATCTCCAGCCACTCCTTTCAGATTCTTTTTTTTTCTTTTCTTTGTTTCACCCATTTGTGTTTGCTGCATTGGTCGCAATCGGGGACGATTGCATTTCTTGTTGCTGGCGGATGTCACGCACCAAAGGTGTTTGGCGACGTGAGCATGGACTCGGAAGCTGAATGATGAAGAACGGAGAAGCCTAGCCCTAATGCGAAGAATGACTGATATTGCCAGCAGTCATCCATCGCACGAGAACCATCCTCAATGTTAGAGAAGAAACCGCTCGAGCGCCCAAAAAAAACTTTTTGAGCGCTAGTTTACGGCATTCCGATTTTTCGAATATCTCCGTCAATTCTAAAGATATCGACACCATTCCCACGCTCACAGGAAGCTCTCGACCACGCCATCCTGCCTACCAAATTTGGTAACGATCCGCGCACTCCACGATTTTCTGCATCATTTCTACCAACGAACGCCCATTTTGCCAATATTTATCGTAATGGCCACCTCCTCGACCATCTCTTCGCTCGTGTCCTTTGCTAGGGAGAATAACTACGAGTACCTGCCAGGAATCCCCACTAGCTCTCGCCCCAAAGCCTCCTGGTTCATCCCTCCCTCATCCATGACCTCCCATCCTATCGCTTTGGGACAGCGCGTTCTTCTCGTCAGTCTGACGTCGAGGAAGACATTCTTTGGTCGCCTCAAGTCTGTCGTCAGGCTTGAGAGGTCTTATGTGGTTGTTTCGGTCTCTCCAGTCGAAAAGGATTACGGATTTTTCCTTCCTGCCCCCTGCAACGTCTATCTCTCAATCTCGTCTTTCGTTCTCCCAAAATTGCGACAGCTCCAGTACCAATTACTATCATCTACACTATCTGATCGCATTCATGACGATTTTGAGGCACTTCTCCCTGCCCTCATTGGAGAAGACGGCCCCTCCTCCTCCTCATGCCCTCCAGAGCACTAGTTGCACCTGGTACAGGTCGCTTTGCAGAGAGGAGAGAGGGGGGGAAAGTTGCGAAATCCTAAGCCCTGACTACCCTGGAGACCCCCAAAATTGGCCCCTGGCAGAAATCCCCACAGTTCTTCTTTCGGATGCGCAGCATATCGCCCCAATGAATCTGGATCTCAGATCTAGGAGTCAGAGTGACTCATTTGCAGTCATACCCC
The DNA here is from genome assembly GCA_024613165.1 of Pisolithus albus. Classification (NCBI taxonomy): domain Eukaryota; kingdom Fungi; phylum Basidiomycota; class Agaricomycetes; order Boletales; family Pisolithaceae; genus Pisolithus; species Pisolithus albus. The sequence continues at coordinate 35,669 of JANFAB010000060.1, forward strand.
CTTATTCAGCAGTGACCAGTGCGCTTACTCATCCCCCTTTCTGTCGCATTATTCATCCGTTCCTTAATGACTCATTCTATTTCAAATGATTTGTGATATTCTTCGTCATGCTGACTGATTTTACTTACCAATCGCTTACTGTCCTTACTCAGCCTTGCTCGGCCTTACCAATCCTTTACCAATCCTCTTACCAATCGCTTACAAACCCCTTACAAAGTGTTTCCCTCTATTTACTTCAGGCTGCGCTACCTTTTGTATATAAGTACCAATACGTCGCAGCAAGTATACAAGCAAGTAGCCCCCCCACATAGGATACCGTCCCCTTTGTAGTGAGACTGCTGCCCAATCATTATCTTCATTATCTGCCTTATTATCGTCGCTCTGAAGCTTTCTTATTCATCATTCACTGCTGCAGTATTTGAGACTCCATTAAGGGTCTACTTACTGTAATCTTTGTCATTCTACGTCGCTTCTAGGCTCCGAGTAGCCTATAAATCTTCGCTTTTCTGTCCTCCCCCTGCTCCCCCCCTCGTCAGGAGCACCTTCCCTTCTGCCCTAGTCGTCTAGGTGTGCAGAACCCCTCCCCCTCTTCGCTGTAACCGATCCCTCGAGCCAAAGTCCGCGTAGGTAAACCACCAACTCGGCAATTGTCTTTGTGTTGGGTTTTTTTTTGGTGTTTTCGCCATAGATCCACACGTCGACTCACACCGCAGGCATGTGATACTCTGGTATCACATGCCTGCATGTCTAGTATATAAAAAGTCATCGTAGTAACATAAGGACATTATTGTCTTAAATTTTTACACTGCGAATACCATACAGTACAGTTCGCGGGTGTGAACTAAGGCAAGCCAACCTTACATCCAGGCTGGACAGGTTGGACAGATGGAGGGCTAGTTTGCTGATGTACAGCTTTCCCCCCCTTTCCCCTTGCACTCTCACAAGAAGAGTTGCCCACAGGGAATATATGCATTTGATCTCTTGTGCATGAGGTGTTGTTATCTTTATCTTGTCTGTCCTGGTTGTCAACAAGTCAAGCTTGCCCTTCTAAGTGGCAAGCTCAGGGCTCATAACCTGTAGACAACTAGAAAGACAGAGTCTCAGCCATTTGATAACGTGCTAAACTACACACGACTCTGCGAACCTAGAAAGACAGAGTCTACCATGAAATGTTAGTTCATGTACTGTATGAAGTCACATGACCATGATGAGTGTCCACACTGCAAAGAGAAATCTAAAGTAACATGAGTCTATACCTAACAAGTTCCAACAAACACCACATGCATGGTATCACATGTCATCATATGTGTGTAGTGGGAGGGGGTATCTCTGCAGCTCTGTGGCAATGTGCTGGGCTGTAAACTCATGTAGCCAATGAGGTAATGTGCTGCTGTGAGTCTGTGATTGACTGATGGACTGTGTGGAACTGTGTGTCGAGCTGTCATACTGTGATGCTGTAATCATGCTGTAATTTACTGTAGTGGCTGTGGCAGCTGTCTGAAAGACAGTTTTGCTGATGAGGGGACATTTACACCCAAGTGGATTCTGACCCATCAAAATGTTGCCAATGTTCTCACCAAGCCTCTTCCTTGTCCATCTTTCCAGGTCCATCAAACAAGTCTGTCACTGGTGCCATGCTGAGGGGGTGTGTTGAGTATTTTATTCTCGGATGACACTTAGATTAGCATATTGGACTTTAGCAGTGCAGACACCAGGATTGTCATGTGATGTGCAGACACATAGATACTACAATAGCAGTGGTTTCTTTTCTTTCCTCAGTTTGTTATCCAACGACTGAGCTATTTTTCTGTTTCCAGCAAACAAGTACTGCAGCTGATAAAATAAAGGGGGAAGATCTTGCTCTATGACTCTTCTGGAGAGTAAGGAACCTTAATTGGGATATTTGCACAGCAAGCAAGAAAGACTTTTTTTTGAATAGCTAGAATATAATGTCCTTATTTACAGTTAGCAGTACCAGAGAGTCGAGACACAGCAGGACACAGACACAGCAGGGGACAGAAATAAAGCAGGAGACAGAGACAGCAGGAGAAAGACAGCGGGAGACAGAAAGACAGCGATGAGAGTCAAGCTAGCGGAAAGGTCTAGGTAACAAGCCATATATGGGTAGAGAGATGGTTGTGTGGGCACCGTCACTTGAACCATCCGTAGATGGTGGAACCTCTAAATAGTCCGGATGCAGGTGGTAGATGACTGGAACCCGAGGGGGTAGATGAAGCTATTGTTCCGATTACGGCTGCCATTTGTGTAGGCAGCCAGGCGATAACGCACTTCACCTGTCCCCGTAAGAAGTCGAGCGAAGGCGTTGTACCAGGAAGCTAAGCAGCGGCATAGCACTCCCCTCCTTGTCCTCACTTCGGACCTCAAGTGGAAGTAACCACATATCAAATGTGTTTAGACAACCACATAGTGCAAGGACTACCAGGCCCAGAGCAGTGGTAACCGGAATCCGAGCAGAGAGGCTCGTTTGGTAATAGAATACAATAGAAAGGGCGACAAAAAACGTGAGAAGACTAGTAAGATTGAGTATATAGAGATCACGGTATCATCGCACCACATACCTCCACACGAGTAGGACAGCGGGGAGGCAGCATGCAACAGCAAGTCTCTCCACACCGTAAGGTTTCTTAAGGATGCGTTTTAAAACAGTTACCTACGTAATAGAGAGGTCTGAGCGCCACGAACAATACGCAACTTCAGTACACAACTCACTGCACGCAATGGCGTATCCGCTCCCTTGGCACGATATTGCTGCATCATGAGGAGTCCAACGGCGATGCTGCCAACACTGCATATAATGGAGGTGGATATGAGGATTTGCGCGGTGGATCTCTCCCTTGGGCCTGTCGCTGTGTCGATACTGCCAATTTGAAGAGCGGTTACACTCGAGCTAAGGAGAACAGTCGCCTAAAGAAGTTGGTTAGCCAACGTACCGTGCCGCAGGAGAGCCACAACGTACCAACAGGTTGGAGTCGCGGATACTCATATGGACTTTGTTTACAAAACTGAACCAACTTTCCGGGCTGAAATGGTCGTGGAATGTATAGAGTTGCTCCGCATATGCGTCTGCACATCTAAAGATGACCACGTCGAGTAAAATCAGAAACCAACTTCGTTGGTAAGGCGGTCTGGCGGTCGTCTCTGAGTACTTGATATCAAAATAGTCGTCGCTTTGACCATAAAAGTTTCGGAGGGCGCCGTTGACTACAGAAAGGAGAGAAAACAGTTGGCCATTTCTTTCGCCAAATCTACAACATCTTACCATGCAGAGACATTAGGTTGGCTGATGGTTTTAGGCTAAGCGTGTTGACCGGTGCAGCGACATGCCGGACTCACCAATGACCCAAGCAGAATGGTCACTACGTCGGATTATAGCGTCCTTCGCGGCGCCGGAGGATGACCCTTCAGCAGAAAGACATTTATCACCACCAATCTCCTTGACGAGGCTCAACATGTAGGATAGGTCATCCTTGGTGAAAGGTGACGTGGAGTACTTGAACATTATACGCTCTGCCCTTCACGTGAGTGGGATTGCATCGTCGCCACTGTAATAAACCATACCTCCCGATGCTTGTATCAGGACATCCTTCAAATGGGTCATGGTATCATGCGTGAGGGAGAGTGTCGTGGGGAACAGCTCGCAGTGTTTCCTACACACTATCAGTCCATACGCGAATACCACACCGCAATCCTCGCTCACCAGTATTGATCCAAGAAATCTAGAACGTGCCTTAGTGACAGACCACACCAGCAGGAAAGCAATGACACGTACTTTGTGACTGAGACGGATTCTGTCGACATTGTCTGGACATACTGTCTACATTTACCTCGCCATGTGCCGCCAACCAGAAAATACGCTGGTCAACATGAGATGCAAAGTAATAAAGGCAAGTCCGCCGTGGGTAGTCATTCACAGCCAGCACGATGTAGACGTCACTATCACTCTCGAGGCAGGATTGGAACTCAGGGTTCGTCTTCAATTGCCGCGCAGCTTCCATTATAACACCGCGTACGCTCGGGTCAGCAATGTTAGACCAAGTACATAGGTTCTGCCAAAAGTTCAACTCCATTGTTTTTCCATTGATGAATGACATTACCTCCTCTGTGGAGATGTAGTAGCATCCCGCGTCTGGATGGGCTATTTGCTTCCACCCATCATCTTGGTAGGGGCTGTGTCGCGATCAACATCTTATCAACCAGGCAAGCACTATATCGCAACTGACCATTCTGCACGCCACGTTGCACTCATTGGGACTGTCGGTGAAGATGGTGGGCTAGCAGTGGGACATCAGCAAGTCACGATCGACTCGTTATAATGAATGGAATCTGTTCACCTGAAACACGCCAATGTAGACCTTGTCACAGATGAAGGCAAAAACGGCTGTAGCTGAATACCGTACTCCGCCATCGTTGAGTCGTCAAAAATCCTCTAGTAGGCACGCTCCGAATTCAAGGTAGTAGAAGGGTGGAGAAGTTTACCGCTTGCAGGCTAATGAGAGGGAATCCTTCGTGGAACTCGCCATATATAATCTTCTGTCCATGGCGTCAAACTCAAAGGAAGTAACGTGTTTGCGGCATGCCGGTTTCCGTGTCGCCTAGTGCGTTATAGAAATCCAATCAGTCGTGGATACGTCGTATGGCATGTTGAAGAAAGTCGATTGTTGCGGATACGGTAGCTTTGGAGGGCACAGTGAGTCTCACAACAACTGTGGGTGATAGCGAGTCGTGAACATGAATATGAACGGTCGCCATGTAAACGACTTGTTTTTCTGTTACGCCACGGTAGGCGTAATCAGTCAGACTTTGTACTTACTTCCCACAGAATAACGTAATTTCCCTGGACCACCGCCCTGCAGTAGGTAATAGCGTGTTGACACAGCATCAATATTGTACATCGCTCACACCGCCAAGTTTCACTTCATAGATGCAGCTATCTGCTCCAGTTCCCGCACAATCAGTGAGTTCGGGCACCGTTTCTTCAGTTGCCTGTCGACAACAAACGTAAGCACTTATCGCAACCACCAGTAAGGTGGCGGGATACTTACTCTAAGCCATTCTTGTCCCCTCTTTCCTTACATTCCCTCCCTGCAGCCCGCCAGTCGTTACACAACACATACAACTCCACTCGTTTCGGCGCATCGCATTTCACGACGTACGTCGCTGCTTCTCTGGGGTGACCAGCTTCGACAAGCTGTCTCACAAAGACCTCATATCCGATCGGGCTCCGCTTGGACCGTGCAAAAGTTTCTAGTGCATCAAAGTCTCGCATAGCGATCAATGCTCGCAATTTGATGTGCCAGAAGCTATGGAGAAAATCGATTGAGTGAGTAAGTCGGACTGCTACGGAATGCGACCACGTACCGTTTATCGGGAACCTTGAAATCCGACTTCACGCGGTCTGCCCTATTGCTCATACCATTCATGACACACGCTCGTATAGTCTCAGAGACGCTCAGACCAAAGAACTTTGCGTTTCCCGGTGCATCCTTTTCGAGTTGTTGCTGCATTGCCAAGAGACGAGCATTTTCATCCATCATCTAATACATAACCCTTTCATCCATCAAGCTAGTAAACTGGGGGGGGACCACTAACCTTGGCTTCGAAATTCCGATCCTTATCTTCTGAGAAAAATTTCTCCGCAGCCTTTACTGAAGTAATGACAGCAGTCTGATCCTGTGACGCAACATGAACTGGTGATACATGTAAAATTAAATCCGATTCACGTACGGTCATCCGGCTGGCTTCCTCCAAAGCGAGAACAGCACTTTCTACTCGTCTGTCATCGCTGTAGTAGAAATCACGAAGCATCTCCTTGTTTTGTTCTCTTGCGTACACTTGAAGTAATCTACTTGCTGGAGCTAGGCTTTGTCCGCCGTCCTCGATGAGACGGAAGAAATCGCCGAGCGAGAGGTGTTTATGAAGGTGTAGCAAGACGTGATAGACTACCTGCAATTAGCAATGCGCCAGAAGAAACAATAGGTGCAGAACATACCGAGATCGGTGTCACCACTGTCCACAGCTTTCAACAAAGCGAGTCGGTCCTCTTTCATCGTCAGCAACAGTGGCACCTGATTAGATGCCCTCGGCTCGTGATCGAGCAACTGAAAATCGTCCATGAAGGGAACTCGTCAACCAAGGGGTACGAAAACTAGATCAGCCATTATGCTTACCTTTGTTGCTAAACCTCCTCGACCGACCTCCCATGCGCGCCGTGCGATATCCGCGTAATTAACTTCCCCATTGCCAAATTTCCCGAATTTGTCCACGATCAACTGGCACAGTTCTTGGTCTTTGTCATCTCCCGCCATGGTCTTCGAGCGTGCGATTTTCATGCTCGCCCAATGCTTGAGAACGACATCAGCTTTGAGAGAAAGGAAAGCAGATATCCGTAATGCTAATAGATGCAGGTTCCTTGCAGTTAAACGAGAGATTAGATGCAGCGGGGATGCTAGTTGGTATCTGCCAAGAAGGAGAAAAAAAAGGTTCTGTAAAATACAGGCCGAAAACAACTGAGACTCACTGCAAATATGTAATCGGCATGCCCACTTCATAGTAATGCACAGCGTTGAGAACTCTCAGTGTTTGTCCCATTGCGACGAAATCGTTCGGGTTGTACAAGTCTAGGAAGCTCCAGCCGAATTTCGCAGCCTATGCGTACCATGTGATGGAGTTGGGAAATACACGTTTCCTAAAGACTTACACTTAGAAGCTTGCGTTGCCAGTAGGGTTCCCATTCACAACCTGCAGCATCGATGCATTGGTTAACGGCAGCAGCGAGGTCTGGTCGTATGCTTCGTATACTTTCATCCGCTTTCGGGGATCGCTGAGTGAAACTTTCCCATGCATCGAAGAGGATCGCCGCAGGCGACGTCGATCCAGGCCGGAAAACAGACAGAGTGGACGCTACTGAAGGTCGGAAGAGGAACCACCGCGGCGAGGGTGTAACACACACCAGGTACCTTTTGTATCAAATCACACACGTCCCGACTAATGACACGAACGCCATCAACCTCCGTGACCGCGAATACAGCGCCAAAGTAGAGGTACCTCACATGTACCACGTCACTTCAAAGTAAGGACATGAAAACGGGCTCGGTAGACATACCGGAGGGTATCACCTGATGGACCAACCAGTAATGCGAGATTGTTCCAGGTGACAAGAATAGCGTCGTTTCCACACCACTCAACTTGGCTGACCGGACTATCTCCACTTACAGTTTGGGTGTCAAACTCGGCCAGACTACGCTGAAAATCAGTCGAAACAACCCAAAGAAGGCCATTAGAATTAAGGAGTGCCAAGAGTCGGCCATTCGGCGAGGGTGAGACGCGTATGAACGGTCCACGGGATATTCGTTGATCAGCACTCTCGAGATTGTCGACGACGACGATGGTATTTTCAACAGAGAGAAGCACCTCGACGTGTCGTGAGATGTTCTGGTCCGGTGGAATGACAGCCCACGCATGTGGTGGTTCGGATAAACCTGTAATACTGTCAAACATTCTTGGGTTGCGAGTATTAGGAGTTGGACAAACCAGGATTTGCCAGTGTGAGAGGTCGAGCACCTCCCCAGTCCTTTACCTCCAAAAGTGCAAGGGATCCGGAAAGAGCCACGAACCCGTTTTCGTGAATGCGAGCATCAATGATGCCCATCTCCGCAGCTTCAGTCCCAAGAGAGAATTGCTGGTATTCACCTTGTAGGTCGTAAAGTCTGTAAGTTCCTTCCTCGTTAAGCACGGCGAGTCGCTCGTCATACGTCCATCCGAAGCGGACGATCCTTCCTTGGTCCCACTGTGAACCGTTAGTCAGTTCTCTAAAGCCTACATACTCACTGAAGGGTATTCACATTGAACAGGAGAATGCCTTCCCCAGCGGGGGAATACACTTGTATCTGAGACCTTGAAGACGCGGCACGACCTATCGCTACTAACTTCGACGGGTCTCTCATCAAGGCTATGTGTTCAATGAGTCACAATTCGCTGAGAGACTTGCTGACCGCAAACGCACATACCTATTGGACCGCCGTTGCGACATCCTGCAACGACATAATCATTCAAGTTGGGAATCTTTCCTGCAATCGAATAAAGCTGCAAACGGCGGTAGAACACGTCGCCATCTGGCATCGCATCCCACGTAGTGGTAGGGTGTTCGACCACCGACTCCATGCCTGGCAATCCGAACCAGCGAGTCCCTCGACTCAAGTGGTCACCCGCCGCCGGGGTAACTGACGGAGTAGTACGATAGTATTACTAATCATCCTTACATCAGCAGCATTTCATCGAAGTAGCGCTTCTCCTCCTGCCCACTTCGCAGCACCCCAGAGCCAGTGGAAACTCGTTCAGTCTTTTCGCTCCCGCCCTCCACTCCCTCTCCCAGGCTGACCCAGTTTTCGTCCTCTATCTTGCTCGACGCGTTGTTTTGAGCGGTAAAGCTGGCCTGTTCAGTGCCCATCCCGCCCTCACAGCTCGCGTTGTCGCCCTTCCAGGTTTCGTTCTGCGCCGGAAAGCCCCAAGGGTTTCGCCCAAACCCACCGTACACTTGCTTAGTAAAGTTTCAGTCATTTAGCGCATGCCTTGTATTTCGTCCAGCCACTAAGTCTCGAGTGGCATAGACTCCAGTATGTACCGACGATCAACGCAGTCATTCATAAGTAACGCGAAACCAATTCATTGAGAAAGTGATACGCGCATGTTGAAATCTTGGACTGGTTCGACGACGGGAGTACCGAGTGTAGTACGCTCACAACTGCACTCATCTGTCAGGGTCCTCGGAATCCGACCTTCCATATGGAACGATTGAAGGGGGAAAAAAACCATTTACAAGAACCATCAACACATGCCATGTGGTTTGAGGTAGCACCCGATTCCCTTGCTGCCGCCGCTGCTGATAATGGCAAGTCGACAGCCTTCGAATTTCAACTAGGGATATTAGACTACACGCACCAAACTCTGCGGCTTTGGGATCAACCTTCCATATCCGTATCTCCATGTCGTTCATTAATCCTTGTTCTTCTGTTGTTTGCCCAGCTCTTCACTTCACGTATCCTACGGCGAGTAGGAACCAAATAGAACCACGTCGATGGGGGGCATTATAAGAAACAAGGGACCCACAATACCGCCCACAGAACTTGAGAAGAAGGAAACAGTTACGATAACTCACAAAACCGACAAAGCACGCACGTGTTTGGTCGCCTGGCTCTCATATCGACTGGGTCAGAACGCATGGATTGTCCGACAATAGAAGAAATCACCGGCTACCGTGTCGAAGCCTCCTTCGTGGGCTTTGCGACGGCTCCCTGCAACTCACCATGGTGGCCCGTATTGTACACGCTCTTGGCCGAAGTCATAGCCCCTCGAGCACGCGGCGAAGAAGTTTCGGAAGTGATACGAGGATACCTTTATGAAAAGATGGGGAGCGTGTACGGCGGTGGATCACCAGTAGAGTGCTTGAGTTTGGGAGTGGATCCCAAAATGGGCAGCAGAAACTTCCAGCACACCTCTTGTCTGCACTTTCTCCGGTTTGCGGGGAAGGGAACAATGGCATGTGTCACAAGAAGAGTGGACCATAGGTTATACAACACGAAAAGGGTCGTGGGCTGCATCCAGTCAGATATCCGAACGAAATGAACAGTTCCGTCTCGGAAATGGACGTACATCGTCTACCTTGTTGTCTATATCAGCGCACGCACCTTTGCAACGAGTTCTCCAGATCCTCGGTACGATCCAAACCGGAAACGAGTAAAGGAGAACCGCACAGCCTACACTCGTTCTGTAACTCAATTTGCTGGAATTTTCTGTTATACTCGAGAGAGAATCCACCCACAATTACGATATAACCTTCAATGCAATCGGGTAACATGGACGAGACCAACTCGCACTGTTCGCTAGCGAGCGAGTTCGAGTTACGAGAGAACGGGGGAAGTGGACCCACCGTGTCGATTGTGAAAGAAGACAAGAGCATGCGCACTCACAAGTACATAGCGGTTCTAAGGACATATAATTGGTCGCGATAGCACCGGACGACGGTGTTACGGCAGGTCTGTTGTGTTTATGCTCCATGAGAGAAAACGACGGATGTGGGGACACACAAACCACTGAATATGGGGTTAAAGATACCCACGAAGACGTCAGCCGTCGCCGCAAGAGCACGAGGTTGCCTGTGTATGGCTGTGTGGGGGCACTGGTCGGGGCCACTATTGTACAGGAATTCCGTGACGATGAAATCCATAACGGTCCATTGGAGACCGTCTCAGAACTGGCAAGAGCATATGGGGTTTTTCGAGTGCGGAACATGAGTGCTACGTCGATTCTTCATCCAGGTGTCGACAAGCATGGCAGCAGCATCACCTAGATAACATGCTGAAAATCCACAATTTAGTGGTGTAGCTTACCTCGGGATTGCGGCTTGAGTAAGGGGGTGAGGACACCGACAATTGGGGCGTATACGACGCAGGTGTCGGAAAACTCCATACTAGCAACCCTGGGTGGTCAAGTCCTTGAGGATTGTTGTGTGAGCATGGCGAAATTGGAACCTTGAATTTACAAGTTGGCCACTCGAGGTCCCGACTACAAACCCGTCCATCACTGTTACGGTGACCTCCGCTCGAGTATGTCCCGCAACGCCGTCCTCCCCAATGCTCTCAAAACACCCAGCATCGAGCGTTTGCGCAACAAGCGTGTTGTCCTTGCGTCTGCCAGTCCGCGACGGAAGGAGATTTTGCGGATGCTCGTGCGTGTTCCTTTGTATATGTCTACTATGCACATCGATTCATGGACCATTCTTACGCTCGCACGACATCATCTGACATGAACAGGGCCTCGATCCAGAAGTCATACCGTCCACATTCCAAGAGGACCTCCCGCTGTCTTCGTTTGAGCAGATCCACGAGTATCCCGTCGCAACCGCGACACAGAAAGCAGTGGAAGTCTACAAGAGACTGGTGGTATGTCCCCGTTTTCTTTTTGTCCCTCTCTGTCTCTTTAACTGTTGCGTGGACGAGTGGGAACTGACCTGATGATTGGCAGGCAACGAACCCAGACGATCCGCCTGGTCTCGTTATTGGAGGTACACTGCTCTTCATCTGCTATTCGTGCCCTAACTTGATCGACTACTCCCCATCGCACAGCGGACACCGTCGTCTTTACACATGCCCTGCCCGCCACGACGCTCGAGATGGAGACAGGAACGCGCCAAGAGTTGCTAGAGAAACCGACCTCAAAGGCCGATAACCTGAGAATGTTGTTGGACTTGAATGGCGGCGTATGTGAGGTGGTTTCAGGGGTTTCTCTAGGTGCGTTTTTCTCCGCTTCTTTTATCTCCCAGTCACGTCTTCGCTGTCAAACCTAATTTATATATGTACAATACACGGGAAGCCGAGACTGATTGATGCGTCTGTGGTTAGTATACCCGATCTTAACTGCTCCAGGCTACGCTATTCGGTGCGTGTGGGTGCTAGGCGATTGATTTGCTCTCCCATTGACTATGTACGTGCACAACACGCAAATAGAGAATTCGACGAACGGAGTCTCGTCTACTTTGCGGATAACCCTCGACATGTTCTTGAGGCTTACGTCGAGAACGGGGAAGGCAAAGATCGCGCTGGCGGCTTTGCTGTGCAAGTGCGTTTTACCTCTGTCTTCCCACCGATTTATTTTGTACTGCTGATATAGCACACGATTTGGTTGATACCCGGGTTCACAGGGTCTAGGCGCACTTCTCATTCGCAAGATTGACGGTGATTACAATAACGTCGTGGGGTTTCCTGGGACGGCACTTTTTAAGATGCTGGATATCTTGGTGGAGGAAGACGACGATTTTTTGGCAATCTGAGAGCATATCGCGAATTTGTGTGCGTACAATATCTTTGTGGATGTTTAACTTTTAACGGAGCTACCTCTGCGGAATTACTACACAGTTGGTCGTCCACCCTACGTTTGACCAAGCGATAGTCTACTTTGAAAGTCGGATGCTGCAGTATGCGCCCGCCAATTCATTCCAATATGAGTGGGGAGACGAAGATCCCTCCCATGGACTGAGTTGTTTAAAGAAACTTACCTGCTTTCAACCTGTATTGAAGCAGTCCTTCATTTTGATTCGAATACAAAGACTGATGCTGAGCACTATTCCCAGTGTTGTGCTGCAACTTGGCTGATCCTTCGAAGAACTACAATTGGTGTTTGCGTGCCGGTGACCGCGTAAAGCAGATGACTGACAGCTTCGACGCCGAGACGACGGCGTCATCAATAATGCTAGCGGGGAACGTCGCTGACAAGAATAAAAGTTGGAGAACTTCTGCAGGTTACTGATATGGAGAACCCAGTGGAGACGGGACTAAGCGAGGCGCAATTAACGCCGGTCGACCCTCATTTCAACCTCCCCGCCGAGGCGAAGGCACAGAGGGGAAGTCCACCTTCTGTCTCGGTGCCATCATTGGAGCTCGCGGCTCTCTTATCCGCCAGGCCATTGTCTTCGAAAATCGAGGCATAGTGACACGTTGCCCATTGCTCCCCCCGGAACGACACCTTTTAGCCCCGAATTGGCTGCATCGCTAGGATTCTGTGTAATATTTCTCCGCGCCTGTCCCTTCATCACAATGGTTGTGCTCGAATAACTCTTCTGCAATGCCATTATTACCCCGGCGACTAGGTAAGTGAGGGAAAAGATGTCTGAACTGTTCAGTGTCTAGAGTATCATATCAGCGTTCACCGACGCAATTCGATCTCAATGCGTTCTCGTAGCTGCCGTCCCACCACTCTGCGGTTGTCCGTTGACGTTACCGGCCATCCTATTCGCTCTCTCGTCGCCTGCGTCACACAGTCTTTTGGTCTTCAGGCTCAGCGCAAGCGCAATCCTTGTCGCACTCGTGTGAGTATACTAAACGGCTTGGGGCTCTTAGAATCTTTCACACCCGAAGCTGCCCTTTGCATGTATTTTCACGTTCGTGTTTTTTCCTCTTGCTCCCCCCTTATTCTGTGATTCGATTCTCCCCCTTTGCGTCTTAGAGGCCACTGCTGTGTTGAAAAAGCATTGGCTGTCCCTATGTCTACTTCGGTCCTAGTTAAGGTTCGTGAACCCACCTACACAGACGAACTCTAGTACAAGCTACCGGACGTCTGACGACCAAAGCCACCAAGGTTCCCTCTAGAATCAGCCTCTGATTGGAATTCTTGAGTCGGAGGTCATTCTCCTGACACCTTCGGAGCGCCCTCCTAGCACCCTTAGGGACGGGCTTGGCTTGGATGACAGCTGAGAGTCCTAAATGTGGGACCACCTAGAGCACAAGGGAAAACGGTGGTATTATCACATCATGGTAATAGTATAATCCAATATTTTCGACTTTCTCAAATTGGACTCCAGGGCTTGCAGATACCTATGTATTTCTACAACGCACTCAACGATGGAGCTAACACAGGCATTCTTGGAATCCTTCTCGGTCGTTGCGGTTTGCGTGGCAATAATGCACCTGTTATGCGGTTCGCAGCGAAATGCGTACTTCCATAACCTTGAATCGTACCAGCACCAGCACCGTGTAAGTTGCGATTCTCTACTTCAACTCGGTTTCATCCGCCTTCCGATGCGCTGTCTCGCGAACAGGGGTCTGACGTGATGCGCTTCAACCGAATGCCACGATGAGGGAAGCAGTCACCTCAGGATTGTCGGTGTTACACAGAAATTCGGAGGGTTTCTGGGTTACTTGGGTTCCTCTTTAATTGGTGTCGCTTCCATGACTTGCTCAATATCGAGGGACTCTCTTCCGAGACTCCTTTGGTGGCCGAAGCCAAGGGGCAAACCGACTGAAGCAAAGCACAACGCCAAAGCTTGCTGTGTCGTGGTGCCACGCGCATCTTGCACATCCGCACCCGCCTGGGGTGGTATGAATCCAGATTGCAGTCCTCGCAGGATATGACTTGGTGTCAATACGAAGGGGACTTTCTTCGTCCTAGCAGGGCGACTGCCTTTACGAGTAGTTGCGGAAGCATTGGCACTGGTCACGACGAGTAAATCGCGCTTTGCGACGTCCAGGGCAGGACGGATGAGAGCGGATACGAGGGGTTTCAGTACTGCGGCCAATAAAGCAGATGGGGCAAGATGTTGCTCCAGAACTTCTTTCGATGGTAGGAAACCTGAGTTGGTATATTCACATGGAAAGTGGGAGAGATGGATCCCCTCGACACTTTTTTGGACAGCTAGAATGAGCTCCGGGGGTGAGAGGGTTATTAAGTCGCGTGGGGAACACCGGAAGGCAGGAAGCATATATGGGGCGACGTTGCTGCCCTGCACTACATTCTCACTGCCGGCGGGTGACCGAGGGCCATAAAGGGCCCGTTCGAGTTCACCCCTAGGTGCAAAGACCACGCTTGAATCGACCAGGGGAAATTTTCCAAGATGCTTTTGATCACGGGCGGCAACGACCAAGCATGTCCATTCGTAAGTGCCTTCCTCGAGCTTGGCTTCGTACCCTGGGTGCAACCGCTTTTTGATACCACAAACGGGACATGGAAGCTCGCCGACCACAGGAGTTCCTTCTTTCTCTTTTGCCTTCTTTTTCACCTCGATCAATGGCATCGCTAGGGAAGTTGGCCTCGGGAAGAGGGACGTATCTTCTAACCATGCGTATACGTCACCAACAGTCAGTGGAATATGTGAGGATGAAGTTACTGCAGCGTGTTCAACGTAAAGGGCGTGCAACGTGCGCGCTCGTGCCCACTTGGTCTCTCAATCAATAAGAGGCACCGAATATCAAGATTTATTGGCGCACCTCGATGGCTTTCCGCTTCCCTGGCATCAGAGCCAGAAGGTGGCTGGAACTTGGTACTAGTTTGTATGGTACACGAATGTTGCTCCTCGGTTTCACATCTGAAAGAAAATAAACATTAAACATGTCGCGATGAGAGGCGCACGCAGACCTTTCGCAGTCATCGGCGCCCTTGGGAGTAAGGACCTCAGGATCTGTTCGTAGGCTACAACATTGAAAGTTGCTGGTAACGTAAGGTTAACGAGAGATTTGCTCACGAAATTCATTCGGGCCTATGCTGGCTCGGCTTCCAGGCAAGCCAGGGTGTGCAGTAAACGAATCAGGACCGAGTTGCCGATCGAGTGAGGGTAAGGGTGGTGGGGCTCCATTAGGCACAGGCAGAAGAGTGACGTTGCGGTCAACTTCAACATCGACCATCTCGTCAGAACCCAGGACAGAGGTGGCTGACTTAGAGGGATCAAGCTAGGGATGTGATGAACATTACAGGATGTAAACCGTGAAGTCTAACATACGTCGACCCAGTGTTCAATCTCCAATTTCCCACCTCCGATCCATTCCAGGAATACCTTAGCAAGGAAGGGATCGTTCGCTGTGCCAATTACCGCAAAGGGTTGCTTATCTACGGTTAGCGGTACTGGGGACACAGTGGTAGGCGGAAAGACAGTGACACGAGTCAAGTAGGAGGCCAGCGGCAGAGCCTACACAACAGTCATATAAGGCCAGAGATCGTCGAGCGAGTGTACATACGTATGAAGGGGCCGTCACCGCAATCATCCATCGATACTGGTGTGGGGAATCAAGCTTCATCTGACGGTCTGTACAGGGCGTAAAGTAACCGAACACTGTTCAGGAAAAACATTATCTCACCTTTAGTAAGGTAAAGACTGCGGTCTTCAACACGGACGCGGGCCGTAATGTGAAAACGAGATGCCAAGGTATTAGGCAAGAATCCGGCAACGTCTGTAGCCTCGGTCTTAGCTGTTGCGTTCGTCTCCAACTCAATTGTACGGTCGAGCTCTGGCCGCGCTGCGTTTCTGTGGGGATAGTTCATGTGGAACTGTGGCCGTCGTCGCTCCATACCATTAGGTGGCATGGTGGTTTGTTGACCATCAATACTGATTATGTCTACGTCTTGTTCCTCATCGTGAACATGAATACACCGTCTCCTTGGGGCTCTACCAAGGAATGGCGCAAGCGATGGGGAGTCCGCGTGAAGACCCAGAGTACGGGAAAGAAGGGTGCTAGGGATTGTAGTCGCAGCTTGTGGATCGACCTGCAGCTGATCAGCGTCGGGTGGAGAGACGAAATGTCCCTCAACGCCCACTGCACGCTCGAAGAGCCTCCTAAGCCCGACCACATTGCCGCCCCAAGGTACCTCCAGACCTTCTTGCTGGTACGTCTTGCAAACGTCGTCATCAGGGGTAACGGGAACGGCACATGCTGTTATACACGCATCGTGACTGGCCCATTCTATACCATGCGCCAAGCGCGCATGATTGAGAAGACCTTGAAGAGTTGTGAACTGTGTGCGAGAGCACGTTGGGCAAGCGAGGATCGCTAACTGATTTGCTTCTGTGGCGCCAGAGGACAAACGTATGTAGAGTAATTTCTTCGGCTGCGAGAGCTTCGGGACGCGAGATGCTCGTGTTTTCGATGTTCGCTGAGGCGGCGGCGGCGGCAACCCAGAGACTAACGGGGAGAAAGAACGAGGAGTCGTTTCCGGCTCTTCCGGGGTGGCGGTCTCGAATATGATCGACAAGGGTACCTCCAAGGCTTCGAGGGCATCAAGTGCCGCTTCCTGGAATTCATCGACCTCTGTCGCTGGTAGGGACGCCTCCGTCTCGTCGTGACTCTCCAAAGAGTTGAGTAGCAGGGTAGCCCATTGAATACGTCCCTCGATAGTCGAAAGAAGGCGCTCTCGCAAGGCGACTTCAAGGTCTACCTCATCATAAAGTGGCTGATATGTCCGAATATCCGGTGAATCTGGTGTTTCAGAGTGAGCACCGCACATGGTCAGACAGTAACTGGACGTACCACGGTCCGTCAAAGACTCGCTTCCAAAATCGCTGGACGACACGTCATAAGAAAGCCGCTGTCTCTTGCGGCTGCTGGGTTCAAGGCCTGTCTGACCTGTGGTTGTCGAATAATTCATACGGTCCCATCAGTAAGTGCCCTCTGGCGTCAGCCGGGTCGTCAGCAGAAGGCAAGCGACAGCAATAACAACCCCCTTGCTAGGGGTGGGCAAAACCGTCAAATTACTTTTACAGTCTAAGCAAAGCGTACAGTAGAATAACTTGCTAAACGATGATCATAGAATGTGAAACTCGTGGTACTACTCAGAAGTGCGCCTATCTAGACACGGGAATCTCTACTCTTCAACCGTTCACCGTTTAGGAAGATCCAGCGGAATAAACACGTCCCAAGGCAATCTCTTGGAACCTACGTGCGGAGACATTAATGATACACATGACATCATTCGAGGTTGGGTGCCACTTACAAGTCGTACAACGACAATGCACCTGCAGCTGCGACACCTCGCAAGATATTTGCACCAGCGCCATCTGAGGCACATACGTCAATAACAGCCTCTGCATAGTAAATACTTCACGGAACATACTAAAGAGAGCCTTTGCTCCTTCTTTCGCAACAATTTGTTTTCCAGCGTCAATAAACGACTTGTAGCGGACCTAAATACGAAAAAATTAAGTCGAAAGTTATAAAGTGAATGGAAAGCATTTTAAGCAGGAGTCGCTCACCTTTTCTCCGCTGGTCATCATCATCCGACGTCTAATGGTGTCCATTGGGTAGGAAGCCAAAGCTGCACCCTGAGTGATCGTTCAAGCCGTCTTACTTTTCAGACCAAATAAAGCACTGACCGTCGTGCACATCCAGCCCACTGCGAAGGACGCCAAAAAGTTGCCTTTCAAAGGACCGACGAGTACGGTGTCTTTGACCGTATCATAGCCACCGAAGCTTGTGCGCTGTGTCTCAGCAGTCGATACACAGGGGAAACGAACTTACTATAGACCACGGTACACGATGATGCCGAGAACACTGGGAACAAATCCTCGATACAGTCCCACGATTCCATCAGAACGTAGTGTTTGTCGGTATACATCGATGAGACCTGTGTATTGACGTTGTCCCCCCTTCCCAACATTTTTCAGGTCGGCCGAGAGTCGAGTTCTGGCGCTGGAGAGAACGTCAGTCTCGTTCAAGGCGCAGACACCAATGGGTAAATTTAGAAGCAACATACTAGTCCAATGAATAGACGAAGAGCGAACCTGTCGCTCCTGCAGCGGCACCGCTGGCAACATTACCTATGCGGGACGACGTCAGTATACTTGCTTTGATATCTTCCTAAGAGACCCACCAAAGACCCACAGACCAAATCCATCAGCCTTCTTGTACCCAAGTTTCCGTTTAAAGTCATCCTTGAACGCGAAGTTCAAGGCCTGTGTGGGAAAGTACCTGATTACGTTGGTACCGTTCCCTCTCCAAACTAAACGACTGAGTTGGCAGATCGTGGGCGGAATCAAAACTATTGCGTACGGCTAGCTAGCCCTTCTTCCGCGTAAGTTCTCTTAAAGCAGTCTAGGATACCATTATAGGGAGAACTTAAGCGACCGGCCGCTATCATTGCACCCTGGTTCTGTATTAATAACTTGACACGCTCGATAGGGGCGGCCGCAGTCTTTGAGATGGACGCAGCGACCCCGCCCATCAGGAAGTCGGCTGGATGGTCGGTCAGGAGGGGACATCGGATCACAGCAGTAGACTCACTGAGAAAAGTGCTCGACTGCGTAGAAGTTTTTTGACTAGACATGGATAACGAATAAGCTGATCACTTAGTGACTGAGTGGGGAGTTAGCGGATGTGAGTGGTATCAAACCCCACCACGCCTTAATATGCACGAGCTCTACAAGACCATCGGAATCTATCGGAATCTCGTGAGGGACACGACACAGCCGTTAACGAGCAGAATCCTCGAGGCTGTGAAAGCCTTTTTTTGGTTTGGTTACGAGCAATGCCATCGGCCTCCAGGAATTTCTGATGCGCGGCAAACCTCATTCACTGCAGCTGATAACTGCGGTCCTTCACGGAGCGCCAAGGAATGATCTGAGCTAGTGAGGGCTACTATTCAGTATAGTTCTGACCCGGTCACCCTCGTACAATGTGTGTTCCCACTTCCCCCCGCGTTTGAAAACTCACCGGCAATGGAGTCCACAGGTGAAAAGGTACGCACAGTGATGATAACACTGAAACTTGCACATCACGGTATGGCCCAGAGATGGAACGTTGCAGAACACGCTGGCAGTACATTCGGATTCCGGGCATCAGATGGGCGGCGGAATCCGGATGAGCACGCGACAAGCAATGAAGTCACGTTAGCGTCACGCACGCGTTTTGTCACGCGTCACGTGCATTTGGTGCTCGTCATACGGCACAACGCCCAACAACCAGCTACGCATCTCAAAAACTACATCGAACCTTCGGGACAACCGCCCTTTATCATGGGTATCAAAGGCCTGACCGCACTCATCTCCGAGCATGCGCCCAAAGCAATCATCGAACACGATATCAAAACACTTTTCGGTCGCAAAGTTGCCATTGACGCGTCGATGTCCATTTACCAATTTCTCATCGCCGTCCGACAAAAGGACGGAGAATTGTTGACAAATGACGCAGGTGAAACCACAAGCCACTTGATGGGGTTCTTCTACAGGACTATTAGGATTGCCGAGAACGGCATCAAGCCGGCATATGTATTCGATGGGCGGCCGCCGGAATTGAAGGCTGGAGTGGTGGGTGGTATAGCCATATGAAAGAGTGACAATGTGCCGACCGTCTTCAGTTGTCTAAACGGTTAGAGAGGAGAGAAGAAGCTAAGGCCGACGGCGAGGAAGCCAAGGAAACGGGGACGGCAGAAGACGTAGACAGGTTCACCAGACGGACGGTCAAAGTCACCAGAGAACATAACGAGGAGTGTCAAAAGCTTCTCGGGTTGATGGGTATCCCTGTGGTCATCGTAGGATCCCGATTGTCGAGTAATAAGCGTCCATTGAGGCATGTTCGTTGCAGGCACCCTCAGAAGCGGAAGCACAATGTGCAGAACTAGCAAGAGGCGGAAAGGTTGGTCTCCGGATCCAATACTATGCTCACTTGTTTATTGAGTAGTCATCTAGGTTTATGCAGCCGGCTCAGAGGACATGGATACTCTAACATTTAACACCCCTATCCTATTCCGCCACCTTACCTTTTCCGAAGCCAAAAAAGCGCCCATATCGGAAATTCAACTCCAGAAAGTTCTCGAGGGACTACAGATGAACATGTCAGAAGTGAACATTTCGCTTCCATCCATCTTTCCTGGCGAGGCACTAATCTTACCCGGGATAACAGTTCATTGATCTATGTATCCTGCTCGGTTGCGACTATTTGGAGCCTATAAGAGGGGTTGGTCCGAAGAATGCACTAAAGTTGATCAGGGAGTACGGTGGACTAAAAGGCGTTGTCGAGCATTTGCGAGAAAAGTACGCACTCTAGTTACGAGAGGTTTAACGTCGATAACCCCCCTCTTCTGTTTTCAGACAAGCTCAAAGAGAAGAAAAGGAAGCTGATGCCGAGGAGGGGGCAAAGAAGAAGAAAGGTGGGATTCATATCCCAGAAGACTGGCCATGGGAAGATGCGAAGAAATTATTTGAGAGTCCGGACGTCCTACCGGCCTCGGAAGTGGAGGTATTAGATCTACTGGGAGTCATCTCTTGCATACGCTAAATTCGCTGCTGCAGCTCGAGTGGAAGAATCCGGACATCGAGGGTTTGGTGCAGTTCCTGGTGACTGAAAAGGGGTTCAAGTCCGTATACGTATTTTTTTCATTCATTGTTATCTTAATACCCGTTGCAGCGAGGATCGTGTCCGGAAAGGAGCGGAGAAACTCCAGAAATGCCTTAGCTCCAAACAACAAGGGCGTCTCGATGGATTCTTCGCTGCTAAACCCAAGGAAGAGGCGGATGAAAAGCCGGCCAAGGGTCGGGGAAAGGATACCAAGGGCCAGACTAAGGCTACTGAGGGCAAAGGAAAAGGTTCAAAGACAGCAACAAAACGCAAGGCCGAAGATAAAGCAGAATCTTCGGCGAGCAAAAAGACCAAGAACAAAAAGTAGTTCATTCTTGGTGCTGAACATTCATCGGTTTCATGTATCACCATTCTGTATTCGTATGGTATCTATCTACATTTCTCATTACGTCTGCTAGCTTCCGGTCACTTGGTATTTGGTCGTTTGTCCCTTGGTAGAAGTATAATGACGATTAATATTGAATCAAACAGGAGAGGCAGAAATCGAATCATCCCAGTTATGAAGAGACATCGGGGTCATGAAGAGCGTAAGTGCAGATCCAGTTCATGAAGTCATCAAAATTAAAAATTTCCGCAGTTAAGAGGACAGCGAAACCAAGTAAGTGGCATGTTCACAAGTCCTGAGAGTCGGAGAAAAAAATTTTAAAAAAGTGGACATCCCCTGTTAGTAATGGGCAACTCCAGCGTGACTGCATTTCTGATCGATGGTACTAATCCTTCGCACTGGCTGAAGGGAATGTCGAAAGCACTGCTTTTCAGAGCACGCAGAAGTCCTGCATCCAGAGTCGGATGCTGGCAACCGGTTAGTTCTGTCCAAAAGCTCGATGGTGGCTCCTGAAGAACGCCGAACATGAGGCCCGAACCCGGGGGTGGTGAAAGCGCCAGCACGTCGAATATCAGTTTTGGGGACATTCTGCGTTCTGGGACGGCAACTATTCGACGAAGTACGACCGCTAGCTCGCCAGGTAATACTCTCGTTTGAATGAGAACCGATCCCGTCCGCTCGCAGATGGTCAGTATGCAACTGTAGTTTGCTCTCAGTAGTTGCGGAAGAAGATCGAACGTGAGATGTGATGCGCGGTTTCAGGGAACCGAAGGATACTCTGGAAGGCGTGCGTGAATGCTGTAGTCCCATGCCTGAATTGGTATTCGCCCGTCTCGGCGGAAGCGGGGGAGTGTTCTCATCGACTTTCGTGCTACGTATTATCGAAGGCTTGTTCAGATTCGAATACGGACACACCGATAGGGCACTGGCCCTGCTCACAGGCGGTGTACCTACTCGCGTGCCAGACATAGGCTCCCGCTCGGCAAGTGGCGAAAGGGGGGTTTGTGGAGGGGAAGCAGATGAACCGCGTGGCTGACGACATGCAGCACATCCACTCCGATATTCGGAGCTGCTAGTTCGTCGATGTGGTCGGGGGATGATTGGACGGAGACTGATTGAGAGACTCGATTTCGTATTGTGCCTCAGATTGGAGGAAGAAATGTTCGCTAGTCTTGGCCATGGTATATCTTCACTACGGACACGAGCCGTCGTGTCAAGTGGCTTGAGGTTTGTCCCCGCGGTCTGCTCCACATGAATACCGTCGATGCTTTGGCAAGGGGAACCAGTCGACGGCTCGCTGGTATCATCGGAAGCTACTCCGAGTGGTATAGCTTGTTGTCGAATGCTGGCCAATTCTAGGGCCAACGCACGAAGCCGCTGAGAGGTGTACCTAATCTTTTCGTCCAGAATCCTCCATGGTCTTAGTTTGGATAGAACCCGAGGCATTATGAACGAGGCCGAGTCATCCACGGCGCTATTACCCTGAAGTGCACGGCATATCCCAAACAAGAGTTCTGACGGGATTGGCATAGCGTATGATCTCTGTCCCAAGCCAGCAGAGAGAACCTTCAGTACACGATCCACCACCCTGCGAGGTTCCGTTGGGAGTTCATGAGCACTGAGGCGAAGACCGAGACCGGATCCAGCACGCCGGTTTTCACATGTCTCGAACAATGGGAATGTGATATGACTTGTCTCCATCGACGACTAGAAGGTGGTAAGCACATAACGGTCGAGTCGCAGTCCGCCCTTAGTGACCGATCTCACCTCTCTAATGGCGGTTTGGGCAGAGTATCTTGAAGTTGTCCGCACAGTTGTGTGCTTGTCTAGCAGTGGGTACGTGCTAGACTTCGAGGAGTTTGCCTGCCAGCTTCTCGTCACCGCACTTCAACCTTCCCCCCTCTCGTTTATGGGTGCTAGATTCCCGGAGAGCCGGCAGGCAAGGAATGATATGTACCTGTAAAACGAGCAGATGTACAACTGACCTTGCCAGGGTAGTATTCATACACATACCTCCCGGGTCCTGTGGGCACGCGTTCTTGAACGAAGGCCTACTAGGGGCCTATCCACAACTTTCTTTTTTTACTTAAGTACGCGACGCGTCGGCACTTGTGACGGACTCCTCCGGCTCCGAGCCGCGAGCACGTTCAGAACTGTCGGCTGCAAAAGTTCTAGCATCCTCCGAGGTGACAAATGCCAAGTCAGCACCTCGGCTCGGCTTGCGGCCAGTCACTTTCAACTTGAACGAGAGTTGGAATTCCAGTTGGGTCGCAGAGATCAGTTCCTACGGTAGTGCGACAATGTCAATGCCAGGAATCCTTCCAATAAAGCCTCGAGACAAGGAAGCATTTTCGAGCTTCGAGTTGAGTATCGAGCACGTGACCCAGTCCGACGCGTCGTAGGTAAAACGCGTCAGCTGAAGTTCCCAGGGTTGAGTTGATCACAGCGTGGTCAGTGCGAGGAAATATCAGCCCAACATCAAGCCATGATTACACCGTCGACGTCCAAACTGGCCCGTGCCATCCCATTCACGCCCAAGCGACCAACGTCCGTCTCATCGAGCTCAGACATTCCTCGCCCTTCTTCTGCAACGCCATCCATCCTCGGTTCGACAGCCAAAAAGTACAAGGCAGCATTATCAGCAGAGTCGCGCCTCCGAACCAACAAATCTTCCTCGCCGACCTTACTCGCACCTGTTCCTGGATCACCACCTAAATCATCGTCCTACGATGGCACACGGCCAAAGACACCCTCCACGCCACGCGGTACGAGTCCGAATCCAGGCATTTTCATGAGTCCGGGCGACATGTCTATGGACGTCAGCAGAATCGACCCGGAGGAAGCGCTGGTACACTATCAGACCGTCGAGCCCGGAGACATGTCCGGGGACTTGGAGGATGACAACCAAATACCTGACTATGGTAAGGAAGACAAGGTCCTCGTATCTATCCGGTATGTTGTCTTGTTTTGAGAGACCACGATGTTCTTACTCCCTGTCCCAGTATTCGCCCTACAACTGCTCACCAGGCTTGGGATACCTCGATACCAAGCACCATCAAACTCCTTCCGCAACATGCAAAGTCAACGCTTAACGCCCCTCCCGAATTTCACTTTGACGAGGTCCTGACAGGATCAGAGAATAAGCCTGTTTACAACGCTGTCGCAAGAAGCCACGTATGTGCTGCCATGGAAGGCTACAATGCAGTGATATTTGCCTACGGGCAAACTGCAAGTGGAAAGACCTTTACTCTTGTGCGTTCTTTTTTTTTACGTGTGCACCCACTCATGCCTGACACCTCCGCATACGCGCACAGTCGGGAAACGAAGAACAGCCCGGTATTATTCCTCGTGCGATGAAGGACGTCTTTGCACACATTCGTCGAACACCTACACGTGAATATCTCCTTCGATGCTCCTACCTCGAGATATACAACGAAACCATATATGACTTGTTGGCGCCACCTTCTGTGGCCGCCACGCAGCCTGTACAACTGGTTGGACAGGGTATATTGTCTCCGCTGAGGGAAGAGGTAGTCACGAGTCTGAAAGGCGTGCGGGAGGTAATGGAGCGGGGTGAAAGACACCGAAGAACCGCCAGCACGGACTGGAACGAAAGGAGCAGTAGAAGTCACAGCGTGTTCAGGCTTGTAATTGAGAGCAGGGAAAGAGGTGAGGGTAAGCCAGAGGCAAGCGGACGACAAACCCCTGGTTTGCGACCAGCTACTCCTGGTGGAACGCGGTTGCAAACGATCGGTGGCCGAAGTGTGCAGATGTCTGTCTTGGCCAGTGTCGCTCTCTCGTTGAGGCTTCGGTGGGACTGATCGTTCACCTTAGAGTTTGATTGACTTGGCAGGCTCAGAAAAGGCAACTTCAGACAAGGAACGGACACGAGAAGGCAAGTACATTAACACAAGGTCAGTTTGTCTCGTCCTTGCATTTCATCCCCTGTTCAACAAATTATAGTTTGCTCACCTTAGGGAGCGTCATTAGCACATTGGCTGAGAACGCTGCGAAGAATAAAAAGTAAGCCTTTCCCTAGGCACAGGAGCTAAGCGTTAACCTACCCATCATAGCGACCACGTACCGTACCGCAACTCCAAACTTACCCGTCTGCTCCAGCCCTCTCTCTCTGGAGATGCACGCATCAGTGTCGTCTGTACCGTCAACCCAGACGTTAACGCCGTCACGGAGACAACCAGCACGCTCGGATTCGCTGCGCGGATCAAACGCGTGCAATTGAATGCGAAGAAGAAGGAAGTTGTGGACACAGAAGCGCTTATCGAGCGATACCGCAAAGAGATCGAAGAATTGAAGCGGAAGCTGACAGAACGTGAAGCAGAGGCACCAGCTCGGAACAGGAGACTGAGCGCAAGAGAAGTATGTTACATTTGCTTTGCTTTGCTTTTGGTAGTTGCTCATATGCACGGACGTGATATTGCAGCAAGTCGACGAATCAAAGGCGATGAGGGATCTCAATTCAAGGATACAGCAACTCACCAAGCTCATCCTGACGAGTCAATCTGTCGACGAGAACAAGGGAGATGAATCGAGGCCAGCAAGTCCTTCCAAAGTTGATTTCGATATGTCGCCTTACCAAGTGGGTGTAACATTGGGCCTCTCATTTAACACCGCTCAGATGACATGGTTTGTTGCAGCTCCAACAAGAGCTTCTAGCCGCTCATCGGCAGATCGAATCTCAATCGAATCAAATCTTGTCTCTGGAGGCAGCCCTTCTAGCGCGTCCAGAAATCTCACCTGACGCACCTGAATCTGAAAAAGATAAACTCATTGCGGAACAGCAGAAGACGATCAGAGAACTGGAGATCGTCGTCCGCGGGTACGAGGACAACCTTGGAGAACCCCTCCGACAAGTCAAGGAAGATGTTGAGCGGGAGTGGGGAGAGCGGTTGCAAGCCGAGGCGCGAAAACGAGAAGAGAAGGAGGCGTGGGCGACGGAACTGGTGCGACAACTGGAGAAAGAGAAGCGAGTGCGGACAAAGCTGGAGGAGGAACGACGTGCGTTGGCGGCATTCGTTAGCAAGTTTGATTCCCTGGGCTTGGGAGCCGGAAGCAATCTCACTGCAAAGGTGAAGCCTGCGAAACCCACCCCGGGCGGTGCGACACAAGCCTTTGCCGAACGTCAACAGAACCGGCAAACGAACATCACTACCACTGTCATTGAGGAATCGCCGATGAGGATGGACGTGAGGAATGAGCCGAGATTGCTGGACCAAACTCCGGAAGAGGAATGGAGCATTGTGGAGGATGCGAGTTTTGAGGCGGAAGCTAGAAAGCTAAAGGGTGGAGGGAAGAGAGCTGAGAGTCCTTTGAAGGATGTGTTTGGGAGAAAGGAGAATATACCATTGTAGGGTCTAGTTACTCGTAGGAAATCGATGTTGTGTTCACGTGTTTGTCTACTGCTTCACTTGGTGTTGTCTGATCTACTAGGTCTCCTACCTTGCGGGCTGATGAAGGAAGTCACCTTTGTTTTATCTGCAACGCGTACGTCAGGAACTGTGTGTGGATAACAATTGCATTGGTCACGCAATGTATATCTCAGGTTCCAATGACTGCAGTACGTGACCGGGTGGTGGTCTGCTGGTAACCGGACCCACGACTCTCCTATCTGAGCAACTCGCAGCTGAAGATAATGGTGCATTTGCCGTCTCACATGCCAGTGGTCAAAACATGACCACAAGCAAATGGTCTGTCGAGACTAAGTTGTCCTCGTGCTTGACTTTGTGAAAACATCGCAAGCGATAGCAGAAGCAACGCCATGACAGGATAAATATAAAACTTGCAGTGAATAGCGGCTTTCCACGACACGTTGTCAGCCCAACATCTTCCTAAAATCATCCTGGCTCTTTCCTGTCTGATCACCATTCGAAATAGAGTTTCCTCCACTCTTGTTCACTGTCGCAGCGGAACCTATTCCAGGCTTCCGTGGCCGTCCCAGACCTGCTCGGGGTCTCGAAGCAGCTGTACGAGGTACAAACATGGCACCTCCAGTCTTGGTGGGAGGTGCAGCACCAGAAGGCAGCTCTTCTGAGATGTCCAGATTGACACCCTTGAATACTATGGGTTCTGTTCTCAACGTCAACTTTCCAGCTTCCTATATAAAAAGAGTAAGCCTCTCTTTTAATGTCATAAAGGGGTAGAGAAGGAAACAAATTTACCGCTGCGCTCTCGAGTTCGACTATTGCTTCCCGTACTTCCGACAAGACTTCAACTCGTTTCACAACTGCGAATTTTTCAAGAACTTGTTGAAGAAGGCCTTCTTGGGCATCGGGAGGTAAATTACGAATACGAACGGACCGGTTCCGAGCTTCTGCGCGACGACCAAAACCCGTATCTGCGAAGGACTCCCTGAGGGACGGTAAGTGATATGTATATCAGCCTAGGACAAGGAAGAGAAAAGATGAGGAATTCCTTACCGGTTCTTGGCCCGGACACGCGTGTCTGCGAGGGTAACAGCTATGCGTCGTTTCTTCAACTCGTAATTATTCGCAGAGAGAGCAGCACGAGCGTCGGCCTGTGCAGCCGCAACGTGACAATCCGATAAAAAGCACCCTCACTTGTTTTGACTTACCTCGTTTTGAAACTCAACGAAAGCAAACCCTTTCAGTTGGCCGTTTTTGTCTTCGGCAAGACGGATATCCTTCACAGGTCCGTACTGAGGCAGTGATGATAAAGTGTGAGCTCAGCAACAATTATCAAAGAGAAGACGTCTGCACCGTTGAGAACAGGCCCTGTAGATCATCCTTGGTCGTGAACTTGCTCAGCCCGGCGACGTAAACCTCCCTCTCATTCGCATCTGCGTCGGTTCGCCCCTTTTTGTGCTCAGGGTTTGATATGTATACATTGAGACTCCGTTCAGGCTCGACCTCTCGGCCATGTAGCTCTAATGCTCGTTCTGCCGATTGCTGTAACACAGAGGTGAGAGCTGGATACCCCGACTGAATAGATGTTTGTGACGCACTGGCGATATGTACTGCACGTAGCAGAACCGCCGCGTCGTTTTGAACTTTTTGCTCGGCCACCGCACATCGAATAGGGGACCGTACTACATGGGTGTTTCAGAAAATCAACCAATCAGGGATGTAACGATGTAAAAGCGGACAGACCTGACTGAACAGGTCCCGCACGGACGCATCGTCCCACTTCTCAGGGAAGTTGGTAACGTATAAGGTCGAACGCCAAGCAAGGTGTACATTGACCTCTGTTCCATCGATACGTTTTTTGTCTTTCGTCAGTGCAGCAGGGACGCTGTCCTAATATAAAAATTCATTAGGCAATGCTGAGGGGGAAAGAGCGCATCGGAAAACCCCACCCGTGCGGTGAATTCGACGGTAGCCACTAGAACCTGCGGTAGTTGTGTAATCTTCACTTCACGAATCTCTCCGCACTAAGAAATGGCTAGTTATATGCAATCCGCAGAATAGAGACGAAACAGTACGCACATCCTTGAACAGAGTTTTCAACTGTTCTTCACCAGTCCCTGAAGGTAAATCCGCAACAAATACAGTACAGTTCTCTCGGTCTCTATGGACACGCTTCTGAGACCATGTAAACGCTTCACTATTAAATTCACTTGCCTCTTCAACGGCGCTGGCGGTTTCTCTATTTGCGACGGTTAGACATCTGGTACCAGTCCATATGCGGCGAATAATATACTCACCTAGTCTCTGCCGTTTGCCATCAGTAGCCTCGGCGGGTTCGTCATCATCTGCTTTACGCTTCCCCAAAGCGCCCGAATTGATCTCGTCGATGTCCATGCTTTCGCCAGTACCATTCGCAACAGTGACCTTGTCAGTCTGCGATATAGTTGCGGGAGTAGGTGCTGAAACGATATCCTGTTTCTGAGCATACTGTGCTTGCGATATTTCAAACGCCTTTTGAACCTCTCGTGAGTCGATCTAAGTCACTCATATATATCACATACCTTGATGCGCCTTGCTTCCACCTGCGTTCTTGCACGTTCAATACGCACCAGCGCCTCTTCGAGAGACACTAAGGACCCGTGGGCGTACTCGAAGTTGATCCATGCATCCCATAATGCTTCGGGATAATCCAAGTTTTTAGTGCTAACCTCTTGAAAGGTGGAGCGAGCAAGGTCGTGGTGGTCCGTACGTCTGACGACGCATATGTCTCGAGGTTACACAAACCAAGCAGAAACCGAATTACGTGGGAGAGGCTCACATGAGAACATCGGTATATGCTACCCAGGATGCCCAACTCGACTTGTAGTGCTTTGCGGTAGCCGCCCAAAGTTGAACTGCTGCGTCGGGCATGCCAGCCAGGTTCAGGTACTGCGACAGTCCGTAAATATCGTGCGTAGGTGGTTTAACTGATACAATTTGTGTGCGCACCAATTCGGAAAGGAATTTCTCGAGTCTGAATCTCGGGTCCCCTACTTTGGATGCTGTAGAGAAGGAATATATTAATTGCAACGCCGTTGTCGAAAACACTCACCTCCTCTTACCATTTCCAGTCCGTCCTCCACAATCTTGACGAGGTCGGGAAACGATTCCTCGTTAGCACGCCCTGCTTCAATAGCATGCTTCTCCGCACATGCCCGCGCAAGGACGAGTGGAATGATCTGTTCAGGATCACGATCTGGACCGCCCTTGCCAAGTTTTGTGAAAAGGTTGGTAGATAGAGCCCGGGCATATGCATCTAGGTGATTCTTAGAAAGCTGCAATGGAGTCAGCAGTCTCCACAACTTACCCGAGATCGACTCCGTCTCCTCGACTACTTCGTCCTCTGCAAGATCAATTTTGATCTTTTCCTGTGGTGGAAGGGGATGATCAAAGCTTGGCAACCACGTATAGCCACGACATACTAGATGACGAATATACCGTGCCCAAACTTCACCAGATGCAGGCACACTCCTCGTCGCGCGACGTAACAGAGTTGTCATTTCGCTGTCCTCAATCCCTCTTGTCCTCTTCCGACACATCTTCAACTGTGCAAACCGTCGTCGAAAGGGAGCACACTCACCGAGAAGTCCAGGTACCCAATCCAAAACGAACGCAAGGCCTCCTCGGCTCCAAGCTCTCCAGAAAACCGACGCTTAGCGGCCTCTGCGAGGGCACGTTCATATACACCCGTCAACACGAACACATCTGGGTTCTTTGCCCGTCGTTCAGAGGAGATGTATTGCGCATATGCGTCAAGTGATGTCTGCCAACTAATTGACGAGAGACCTCAACATTCAACGATCGATAACGTACAAGTCCGAGCTCGGTAGCCTCACGACGCTCATATGCTTTCGCTGCACGGGAACGCAGTTTGGAGGCAGCAACGAGAAGTCCTTCGTATTCGCCTGCAGGTTTATATTTTGTCGTAAATGATGAATACGATTGAAACGTGTCCTCGTGTTCTATATGCGAGGTCAGCTCGCACCCTCGATAGTAGATATATGTACATTGGAACACAAACCCGAGTGTGGCTGCTGCAGACGCGCGAGAATAAGATTCTGAACGTAGTCGACAAGAGGTGGCCTGTGCAGAAAAGGGATGAGGGTGAGGCTAGCTGAAAGACCACTGCCAAACGTGCCTTTCCTCGACTGGAGTTTTATCGAGCATGTCAAGCTCCCAGTCTCTTTGCAGTCGCCAAAGCTGTTGACTCTGCAGGAAATAAGATACCTTGCATGGTGAAAGATGGGATGCTCACTTGGCTCAAGTGCGCAGAGCCCTTGGCTACTACCGCGTCGATAGCGTCTCGCGCCCATTGGGAAGTGAATACCTCCTTTAACTCTCCCGGTGAATCATCGCCGACATTGAAATGCTCATGGACGTTGATTAAGAACTCTACGTGCTTTGTTAATAAAGGGATGGCTGCGGCAGTGACCATGAGCAGGTATTATTTGAATGGAGCGACAAAGTCACGGACATAGGTAGTCCCTCTCCGCTCGTTCATACAATTCCAAGACCTCTGTGACTCTCGCGCCCTCCTCCATGACCAGTGCAGCTACCTTGTCATCGATAAGGGGCATCCACACCTCGTCTCCCACTGCCACATAGTTAGCAGCCATCTCTCGTGCCTCGAGGACCTGCGAGTCCATGCCTGGCAGAGACATGGCCAGTGAGATGTGCTGGGCGTGGAGAGCAACATCATACGGACTGGCAGAGAGCTGAGTCAGCAGGTCAGCCAGTCTCTCCAGCTTTTGTGTCTCTTCGTCGACGCCGTCCATCCTTGCGGTGTCGTAGGTCACTGACGTCGGCGGAAGCGCACCAGCGGATCCGGGGTCCAAAAGTCCGGTGAAAGGCGGACAGAGACCCCGATCACTCCAGAGGCGTACGTAAAGCTGGCCGATTGCCATTTATAGTATTCGTACGACGTACGTAGACCCGGGCTCGCTCCCCGCAATTGGTTCTCGCGCCAAGTCATCAACGGTGGTTATATACACTGGAGTACGCAAAATGACAATCTCCCAGCTACCAGGGACCACCCATTCAGCGCCCACGAAGACGACCCACCGACATGGCCGAGATAGTTGCCTCTACTAAAGACCTTCCACCCATCCCAGATGACCTCACAGTCCCACAATTCATTCTAGATTCCCATCACCCCTGCCGCCCGCTTCGCAGGCACAGTATCCCGTGGTTAATCGACGGGCAGACGGGGAACAAGGTCGGGTTAGAAGAGGTATGGCGGATTTCTCAAATCCATGAACACTCGTTTGCATACTCTACATAGCTTCGTGCTCGTACTTACGGTCTCGCAAACGGTCTCAAAATTAAGTACACTATAAGTAAGCCGCCCAACACTCCTTTCATCCATTACAAGTGCATGACTACTTCCCGGTAGAGGAGGATGATGTCGGTATGCCACACACGTCCTTTAGCTATTGCCGACTGCCATGGTAATTCCCTCTCAGTTCTTGTACACAGTCCAAACCACATAGGTGCGCCGCCCCGTTGTCCCCTGCATCACGGTTGTTCATTTCTTCCTCAGATTATCCTGTCACCATGTGGGCAGTTCACAGGCTAGGAGCTATAGTTTCGTAGGTGCTGATTCTGCCTACATGCACCCTTCACCAAAAGCGATCCAGTGGGGCCAATGCATCTTTCACCACAGACGAACTTTTATACCACGTAAATATGGTCAAACCTACGGTGCTCATATCACACCCTGACTGCTTGCACACTGCACACTCGGCTGCAAGGGTGGCGGGCATCGACGTCAATCGTATTCTTGTGTTCGACGATCCGGGATCTCAGACTCCCGGCGTGGTCACCGTTCAAAGTTTAATCACGCTTGGTTTAGCCGGTCTGCCAAGCTTTATCGAGAGAAGGTTGAACCCTGGGGAAGGGAAGACAAAAGTAGCTTTTGTCGGTCTTTCCAGCGGTACCACCGGAAAACCTAAGGTAGGTATAGGTATCGTGACATGTCACTACAGAGAATTCACTTGCAGGCGTTGAGGCTATTGCAATACCTCACTATACGCCGATCGCCACCTCAGTTCAAGTTGCCTTTCATCTCAGAGTCAACGACGACAAAGTGCCATGGGAAAAACGAAGGTACAGACCTGGAGACATTGGGTCTGCCGGTAAGTTCGCCGTTGATTATAGAAGGCGCAGAATAACCTCCAACCAATCAGTCCTCCCCATATACCGTGAGTACATTGGACAATACTGATTACCTCTGAAATGACACAACACAGACATCTTCGGACTGGCTTACAATGTAGAGTTTCATTTTTCACGAGCAGCTGTTAGATAGGCTGATGTCGTGCAGCTCCACTTCATGCTTTTCTGTGGGGTAAGCTGTCGGTGATATTTGTCTTAGGCTCTGTCTTGGTGATGCGAGAAGCAGATGACAGTAGTCGTGATCAACAAATTCAACCTTGTTAACTTCCTTCAAACTATTGAAAAGTTCCGAATCACGCATCTCCCGTGAGGTTCTTTTTGTTCGACATCGTATTAACATAACACCCGTTTTCAGACTCGTGCCTCCTCAGGCCGTCCTTATCTGCAAGGTGAGTCCCCTTCTCGTTCTTTGTATTTGGTTTCTTATCGTCTGTCACAGTACCCTAAGGTCCGGGACTACGACCTGAGCTCTGTCCGGTTCATCAAAACAGGGGCTGCTCCGCTCACCAGCGAGACCATGAACAAATTGGCCCCTTTATTTCCAGGTGCACATATCGAGCAGGGTTATGGTAAGTACTCGTGTGATCGAAACAACCCACCCATCATCCAATAAAGGCCGCCTATTTAGGTACAACCGAGGCATCGACAATTTCAATCTGCCCTTTAGAGGTAAAAACCGACTTGAGCGGCAGCTCCGGTGTGCTTTTGCCAGGTGTTTCGGCCAGGGTTGAGAGACCCGATGGCTCTCTCGCGGACTGGGGTGAATTGGGCGAGCTAGTGATCAAGTCGCCAGCACTGGCGTTGGGGTACACCAATGATTCCGAGGCGTGAGTACCTTCGATCCGAGAACCCCTCGGCAGTAGCAGTTGACCCTTCCCTACAGGAACAGAGAGACATTTTCCAATGGGTGGGTATGTTTCAAATGTGGGTTGGCATATTTAGACGGTTTGCCTGTAGTTGGTACAGGACGGGAGACGAGGTTAGACTACTCAAGACAGGCCATCTCTTCGTCGTCGACCGTCTGAAGGTGTGCAAAAGTCTAAGTACTCTGATTGGGTAGTCTGACACTATCACAGGAGATGCTGAAGGTCAAAGGTTTTCAAGTCTCTCCTGCAGAATTGGAAGGTTGCATACTTGAGCATCCGGAAGTCGTAGAGGCTTGCGTCGTCAGTATTCCAGATGAGTATAGCGGGGAACTTCCCATGGCATATGTTGTCTTACACCCCCGGACTGCTGCGCGGGTCCGAGAGGATCCGCGCGTTTCCGGGGAAATAAAGCAATCCATCGTTCAGGTATGTGAAAACAACGGGCTGTTACCGTGATGGGCGCTTGCACCAGGGGATTGATGGGAATGACTTCCAGCACGTAGCAAAAAAGAAAGTGGCTCACAAGAGACTCTCCGGAGGCGTCGAGTTCATCGACGCTATTCCAAAGGCGCCAACGGGGAAATTACTGAGAAGGGTCTTGCGGGATAGAGCAAGAAAGCAGCTCACGAAAGTACGAGGAATGCTGTAGTATTGTTATCGTATACCTTACGGAAGTCATTATGCATTCGACGCACTAGGGATTTGGCAACTACTGAACCCGGACGAGTTCTTCCTGTGCCACTAGTTACATGTTACTTGAAAAGGGTAGTGTGAGTACTGGCGTCAATATTACCTCCATAAAGGGTTGACGGCACTAGAGCTTGCACTTTGGTAACCAACGACCCTTTGACAAGGCCACACTGCTTTGTCTCGCCGAGGTTTCCAGTGCTCCTCGACACACAAAAACGATGACCGGAACTTGCCTATGGCCGTAGTCCCAATTCCTATTGTCACTGCCTATTCCAGTGGCAGACACAGCACCGCAGAGTGCAGGAGCGCCGGAGACTTCTTTTGTCTCGTCTCTCGGCTTCGGCTCGCAGATAATCCTTCGAGCGGTCACACATCCCGATATACAGTCATAACAGTCCCTGTGGCACGGAAGCTGTCATGACCAGCCCATAAATGAGGTCTTCCTCGCCTTGACTCTCGTTGCGATTGCTACCTAGACGAGGCCCACTCGGGCCCCACCCACCTACGGGCATGCCCTCCACCCTCAGGCGATCCCGTCGCCGCGAGCTGACACTTACCCGCTCATCCACGAATGCCATTCGAGACAAGGTGTACCCTGAACAGTGAGTTCGATGTTCTTTCCATGGCTGGGCTGATGATGTGAGGGCTTTCAGTCGTCCTTGCGTAGATCATGGTAGATCACGTCTTACAGATCGCACTAACATGCGTTCTTACGCCCCGCTGGTCACGAAAACACAGGGCGTGAGCCC
Source organism: Pisolithus albus (assembly GCA_024613165.1). Classification (NCBI taxonomy): domain Eukaryota; kingdom Fungi; phylum Basidiomycota; class Agaricomycetes; order Boletales; family Pisolithaceae; genus Pisolithus; species Pisolithus albus. The sequence goes on from JANFAB010000060.1 coordinate 70,520, forward strand.
CTCGACGTTGGACTCACGTCCATCGATGACTTCCACAGTCTATCGCAGTTCAAACTCCATCATGCCTATCCACCCCATTCGCCGATTGCCTCCTGAACTTCTCGTGCACGTTTTCATGCTCGGCTCGTTCGATGATGTAATGTTTCCTGTCCTCGTGTCTCACGTATGCCACTCGTGGAGGGCAGTCGCGCTCCACGCACATACTCTTTGGAGACGTATCACGCTCACTCGACACTCTGATCTGAGCATGTGGCAAGAACGTCTTCGACGCGCTCGATCATGCGCATTAGATATCACGATCGCTTCTTCGCGTGTCGGTTCCACTGCACTGCCTGACATCGATACAGTGGCGCTTCAAATGCACATGATCATACCTTATCTCGCACGTACGCGGTCGCTCGATATATCGTTTGACGGGTTACATACGCCTTATTTGTGGAATACCGCCCTTGGACCGCTGTGCCCTCGGAGTTCGTCCATTTGGGACCCCGAATCACCACCATCACCCCAAGATGCAAACTCTAGAGGGGTCGTCATATCCGCTGCTCGACTAGAAACACTCAGTCTCCGATATCCCGGCAATGACGATACGAAGGAGTTCACCCTATTCGGTGGATTCTCTCCGAGGCTTACCCGGTTGACGGTACAGGGTTTACGATTGACGTGGCTTCCTGGGTTATTTGGTAACCTCCGATATTTGGATTACGCCCATCACGGGTTCACCTCCGGGAAGAAGGCAGTCGACGAGCTGTTGTCGATGCTGCAAGTGTCCGGTCAGCTTCTGGAGTTGAGGTTATCTTTCACCACTAGGGTGATGATGGAAAGAGAAGTACTACATTTTGGAGGGAGGTCGCCGATCGGAGATGGGGACACCGTGACTTTGCCCCATCTCGAGTCCCTCACACTCAACATTGAGGGCCAAAGCGCACAAGCACCGTCGGAACTGGTCTCTGTCGCTTCTCGCTTGTCACTTCCCAAACTGAGGAAGCTTTATTTGTATGATCCAGACCACTCGGGCTATACTCCCCGCCATGGTAGCCGCAATGCAGCACCGTATATTGACGTCTTCTCTGGACAGGTATGTTGGATGCCCTTGACAGATGTGCTCGTCGAAGGGCGGTGGGCGGATGTACCCTCAATCTTTGGAGTTGGAAGATTACCTTACCCCTGTGAGGACCCTCGCAACGTATAATATCTCGGACGCAGTGACCACAGACAAGGTCATTCTTGTAGTTCTGAGTGTATCATATCTCCCCGTGTAAGCTACCATCTTATGTGTATACCCGACTTGTATTATACACGAGTGTCCCCGGGCCGGGCGGATCTCCTACTGCAAGGCGTACGAGACTTCGATCCGATCTCCCACTTGTTACTTCATTAATGGACACGATAGCCAGCACGCGCACCATGGTCTCCCCGAACGATTTCACCCTCCAAAAGCTATACGACCTCAATGGCCTCGTCGCCCTCGTGACAGGAGGTGGAACCGGTATCGGACTGATGATCGCACAGGGTCTGGCAGCCAACGGTGCACGCGTGTATATCACCGGTAGGCGAGCTGAAGTCTTGGATCGCGTCGTCAACGAGTGGAGTCAGAAGAGAGACGATTCGATGGGGAGTATGATCGCGTGAGCTTAGTCCTGTTGTGTTTGCTTCGTGTATGCAGCGTCGTTGATATGGCCGTGGTCACCGCGATCGCGATGGTGGTCGGTGCTGCTCAGGGTAGTGATGGATGTCACGAACAAAGAAAGCATACAGGTCGTCGTGGATAAGTTGACAAGTGATGAAGGCAAGTTGAATATCCTGGTGAACAAGTCTGACAATCTCCTATTCCACATGGTGCGACGGTAGCTGACGACACACATCACTAGTGCGGGTCAGTCGGGTCCCAAGTCACCAGAACTTAACAAGCCCACGCCAACATCACCTAAGAACGCGGACGAGCTCGGCAAGTATCTCTTTGCACAGGAGTCATTCGAAGAATGGTCTAGTCTGTATGCCATCAACGCGTTCTCGACTTACTTCGTTACCGTGGCGTTCCTCGGCCTTCTCGAGAAGGGGTCTCGCGACAAAGCTGGATTTTCGTCTAGTGTCATAAACGTTACCAGCATCAGCGGCTTGGTCAAGCTCGCTCAGCGTCATGTGGGTTGACCCTATAACGCCTGCCCGTACAATGGCTGACTTGCCCCCGCGGGGTACCTACCAGTTCGCCTATAACAGTGCCAAGGCCGCTGCATCACACATTACGAAGATGCTTTCCACCGAGTTCGCACTCAAGGGTATTCCGGTCCGAGTGAACGCCATCGCACCGGGCGTGTACGAGACCGAGATGACTCATGACGTCATAGACGGACAGCAGGCGACGGACGCAGTTGGCATGCCGGTGGTATCGGTGCCGGCAAAGAGGCCAGGATCGTGAGTACAGTTCTTCTCTCCGCTGTCATCGGCATTGTTGACCACCCGTTAGCGCTGTGGAGATGGCAGGGACAGCGGTGTATCTTGCATCCCCTGCCGCGGGGTACATGAATGGACAGGAGATCGTGATAGATGGTGGTTATGTGGCTGTTAACCCAGCTAGGGTTTGAATTCTTCAGAAACTGGTTGATACCTTGTACTTGTGTGTTCCCGTGACGTCCATGGATCCGAAACCATCAGCCTTATCGTTACGCGCTCCATGGGTAATCACAGGTCCCCTGACCCAGCGAGGAGATTTACATTTCACACAACATCTATCTCACTCTAAAAAGTCCCCATGAAACTTACCGACTTTGACTGCGTGGTTGTGGGTGGCGGTCACGCAGGCGCTTCGGCGGCACTTGCAGCGGTCGAGTGTGGATGCGCCAACGTCCTGATTGTCGAAAAAGCACCCAATGACTGGGTGGGAGGCAATGGCTATTTTACGGCCGGTGCGTTCCGCACAGTGCACGGCGGCCTGCCAGATCTTCTGTCCATCGTGCGGAACGTGACGCCGGAACAAGCTCGGAGGATCGATATCGACCCGTACTCATTCGACGATTTCTTCGGTGACATCATGCACTTGGGCGATAACAAACCCGATGCTATGCTAGTCGAAGCGGTGGTCCGAAATTCGAGGGACGCAGTCGAATGGCTAGCGAGAGCAGTGGATGTTCCGTTTATACTGTCGTTTCACAGACAAGCATATGAGGTAGGCGGAAGACAAAAGTTCTGGGGAGGAGTTGCGTTGAGCGTCGAGGATGGGGGGAAGGGCCTGATCAAGGCTGACATGGAGGCCCTAAAGAAGGCGGGGGTGAACATATGGTTCGAAACTCCGGCAGTGCGACTCATAGATGAATGCGGTGAAGTGACTGGGGTGGTCGTTCGCAAAGATGGGCGACAAGTGTCGCTGAAGGCACCATCTATTATACTCGCATGCGGTGGGTATGAAGCGAGTGCTGAGTTGCGTATGAAGCATCTGGGAGCTGGTTGGGAGAGAGCACGGGTATGTTTTTGGGCTGGCGACTTGCAGTTCACGCTTACGGAGGCTAATCAGGTCAGGGGAACGCCTTTCAATACTGGAGACGGCATCGGTATGGCACAAGCCGTAGGTGCCAAACTGGTAGGAGACTGGCATGGTTGCCACAGCACCTGCTGGGATGCCAACGCACGCGCTGACGCTGGGGACCGAGAGTTGAGCAACCAATACACGAAGAGTGGATATCCGCTGGGCATCATGGTCAACGTCGACGGCGAGCGGTTCGTTGATGAAGGGGAAGACTTCCGGAATTACACCTATGCGAAATGCGGCAGAGCGATTCTTTCTCAACCAGAGGGCTTCGCGTTCCAGGTGTGGGACGCAAATATGACACCTTTTCTCCGAAAGGAGGAGTATGGTGACGGTGTCGTAGAGAGGATTGTAGCGTCGACCATTGAAGAGCTCGCCGACAAGATGGCGGAACACGGCCTTCGCGACAAATCTAATTTCTGAGGACCGTCAGCGAGTACAACTCAGCAGTTTCTCGACACCGGTTGGAGAACCCGAGCTTACGGTGGGACCCAACAGTCAAGGACGGTCTGTCGACGCAGTCTTCAACCAAGTCACTCACCGTTCCGAAGTCCAACTGGGCAGTGCCAATCGATACAGCATTTTTTCTTGCTGTAAAAGTGGCCTGTGGAATCACATTCACCTTTGGAGGGTTGGCAATCGATCCGGACACCGCTGGAGTGCTGTCGGAAGTGGGTCAGCCTATACCAGGACTGTTCTGCACAGGAGAGTTGGTGGGAAATTTGTACTACAGCAACTATCCCGGCGCCTGTGGGCTGACTGCTGGGACTGTTTTCGGTAGAAAGGCAGGACAGGCAGCTGCGAAACGAGCGAGAAAGTAGACTACCAGTGGCTGACTACGTGTACGTACTGACGAAATGGTGAAAAAAGAGAAAGCCGGCGGGATGGTCGGGCTGGAGACTATTACGTCATAGAGAACCACTTTAAAATCTCGGTTAGCGGATTGCTGGCTGACAGTCTTCCCATCGGAGTCTTCGTGCCAGCGTTACAATATTGCGACCATCGTGGTGTGTGTGGGGCACTGCGGTAATTAATGCCACTGACTATTTCTTTTATCGCGTGTTCTTCGCTTTTTTTCTAGCTCGGTGGGAACGCGAGACGATTCATTCGTCGCTCCAGTCTGAAGTTGTCGGGTCATGGCGCTTGACGAGACTCTGAAGATACCCCCTCCCGGTCCCCCTGCGAATGGGAGTTCTGTGGATGCCGTAGCTACGGCACTCACTGATACCTCATATCCACCCGCTAGCGAAACCCGGGAATCCGTGGTACGCGGCAATAACATTAGTGGTCCCGTTCACGACCGCTGCTGTAGCGTAGACGCCATACGACATGCGTCGCGCGAGACTCGTAGCGCGTCGCCCGGACCACCCGCGTTCATATTTCCGGACACCCCCTCGGCTCGGACGGGTCCTCCGCGTTCGCTTTCGTATCACTTCACTCCGACTTATTCCCCGAGCATCTCGCATACTCCGCTCTACGACGAACCGGACAGCGCTGACATCTACGAAAGCGATGACGGTGGGCATCCTTCCCAGCATAATCCGTACCGATTCATGTCATTCCGCGATCCGTTGGAATTGCATAACCCTAGTTCCGAAGAAAGGGTAAAGGGTGTCAATAGGGACATCGACAAGCCCGCGAGCGATAGTTGGCCTCCCGCGGAGAGTAAGGGGAAGGAAAGGGTGAAATCCCCTATCGATATCCACGAACCCGACCAACAGCATACGGAAACAAGCAAAGAGCGTGCTACTTCAGAGGCACTCGAAGGTCATTCCCAGCGCGACAACAAGCAGGGCTCAGCCAGGTGGGCCAAGTTACGATTGCTTGTCGCACCGATGATTCGTCACGCTCCGTCTGTTGCACAAACACACTCCGTGGTCTCCCCAGAGGTAAACATCACGGATGAACTGATCACGGGCTGTCTGTCTGCTGTACTGCTCAGGTTATGGTTGGAGCGCGATGACAAGGGCCACCGTCGCATCCCGATCCTCTTCCATCGTCTCCGTCTTCGCGTCAGCGACAGTTTACGTCCACTGCACGAACACAAAGCGGTGTTCCGCATAGAGTGTGAATATGCGAACGGCGCTATTCGATGGGTCATTTATCGCCAACTCCGTGATTTCATCAGCTTGCACACGCATTATACGCTTTCGAACGCTTTCGGCAGTAGAAAGGACGCTCTGCCAGAGTTTCCGCTTACCAGTTCGTGCTTGTCTACGTCTCTGAGTGTTGCCCTTTAGCAGCTGACGTCGTGGACATGTCAGGTCTCCCTTATCTCAAGATCCTCAAGCGGCAGAGGAATGCTGTGAGTGACGCCGACTTCGCGAGGTTACAGCGTGAAGCTTTGGAGAACTACCTGCTTGGTCTCATCCGTGCCGTGGTAAGTGATATTCGACAAAGCACCTTGATCACCCTTGACACCTTCACACAAGATGTGGCACCCATCTGCGAACAGATTAGCAGGTTTCTTGGAGATTAGTGCCTTGTTCATAGCCCTGGCTCCATTCGGAGGCTTGCAATACAAAGCCGGCTTCCTGCGTATCGATATAGCTGGAAATGGCGTGAACATAGGACGTAGGTCATTAGGACGAAAGGCGCGGAAAGAGTCACGCTGGTGTGCTGTTCGAGACAGTTACATAGTCATAGTCGATGACCCAGGAGAGGTTTGTGTGTTCATGTTTTTGTGATGTTCCTTTTTTGATATACCTTGTCAGCCCGTAGTTTGGGACGTCTTCCTTTTGGACCGTGACTTTGATATCATTCGACCTGTGCGTTACTACCGAAAGGGCTTGCATCTTCTTCGACATGACTCTTCGGATGACAAAGATCGTGGAAACCGTCACACTCGGGAGAATGTCCATATTGTTCCGGAACACGAGGAGAATGGTCTTACTTGGTTACAATCCTGTAAAAACAAGTTATCGCGCGTACTTTGTTTTGGACACCGGTCTACTCCTAATTTGACCGGTGAAAGCACGGAAAAGCCTCGTTCCAATGGGCCGTCGTCGGACAGGTGGAATGATTCCGGGTTGTTGGTCGGCTCTGTCGTGTCACCGTCTGTGCGAGTTGACCCATCCACGAACCAGGATCCCCTCGCCGCAGATACGGATGACAGGGACGCACAACCGCCGATCTCAGAGAAGGAGCTGAGACAGAAACGACCACAAGACGTATCTAAGCATACATTCTACGTTCAAAATTCGCAGATGAAACTGAAATTGGTCGCGCACAAGTGAAGTAAGCGAACCGCGCTCTAATGATGTTGTATGAACTAGGCTGATACATATGTCTGCGGACAGCGTCAGATGTTGCAGTGGATCACGGCGTTGCAGAAGGTTTCTACCTCTTCCCCTTGGGTCGCAAAGAATAGGTTTGACAGTTTCGCCCCTGTGCGGACGAACGTGGCTGCGCAGTGGCTCGTTGACGGGGTGAGGCAATCAACACCTTGTTTTTTGTGTTTGGAGGAACTAACCTTAACTCGTACGCTAAGCGTGACTACATGTGGAATCTTTCTAGGGCCCTCATGATGGCAAGAGAAACGATTTACATCCATGATTGGTGGCTTTCACCAGGTGCGGAGGACTGATGTATAATTGCGGTTACGATCTGATGTCCTGAAGAGCTCGAGCTACGGCGTCCGAACAAACCAAAATATCGTCTTGACAATATCCTGAGGCGAAAGGCAAACGAAGGGGTCAAAATCTTCATCATCCTATAGTAGGTATCGTTTACGAGGCGAACATCTCACGCATTAAGACAATGATCAGTCAGGAAGTATCGAGCAGAACTACCCCTACAGACAGCAAGTTCGTGGCTCGACTGCCTCTGTGATTTAACGCTGACTGACCTGTTGGTTCAGCTATACGAAGCAAACACTGACTTCGCTGCATCCCAATATTATGGTTCAACGTTCGCCTTCTCACTTTCAAACTGGAACGTTCTATTGGGCTCATGTAAGTCGCTATGTACCCGTTGGGTGCGCCCCTGAAAATAACCTCTCTTTCAGCACGAGAAACTTTGCGTAATTGACCAGACTATTGCGTTTGCAGGGGGTATCGATCTCTGTTTCGGGAGGTACGTAACATACAGTCAGTAGTAGGGCTATCCTTCAAGCGACATCCCGTCAGGTGGGATACCCCTCAGCATGCCCTTGTAGACGACCCGGAACTGAATCCAAGTAAAGTGGAGATTTGGCATGGTGGGTCTACTCCAGTGTTTCGTTGGTTCCGCACCGATGGGGTCTGTAGGCAAAGATTACAGTAATCCGCGAGTCATCGACTTTCACACATTGAATAAACCGGATGAGGATATGTATGATCGGTCGAAGATACCCAGAATGCCATGGCACGATGTTGGATTTCAAGTTGTTGGGCAACCTGCACGAGATTTCGCCAGGCATTTCGTCCAAAGGTACATAACTTCATGGACATGAGGTTGAAGGATGCTCTAAGTTGACCATTGACAGGTGGAACTATTTGCTAAGGATCAAAGTGCCTTTTATCATCCTAGTGCAACCGTCTACCTCTGACACGCGTTACAGAACCACTCGAAGACAATGCCATTTCTCTTGCCTCCTCCCGAATTCAAGCAGACCGAACTTGCCGCAATGGGCTTGACTGGGACTTGTGAAATGCAGATCTGTCGTTCCGCTGGGCCGTGGTCGCTTGGTACGCCAGACCGGATTGAGCATTCTATACAAAATGCATATGTGCATGGTGTGTGTGGGTTCTCTTTTCAAACGAAAGGTTTCCTCAGCCTTTACAGCTATTTCCACTTCCGAGCATTTTGTGTACATAGAAAACCAGTTTTTCATCACATCGTGAGTTTCCCGTCTCTTGTTACTCAGGTAAGGTATACTGACGTTGGGGCGGAAGTACCGTTGTTAACGACGTGAAGGTCGAGAACGGGATTGGGGATGCTCTCGTACAGCGAGTTATTCGTGCCCACCGAGAGCGTACTCCTTGGAGGTGCTGCATCGTCATCCCTTTACTTCCTGGTTTCCCATTCCCTGTCGATCACGGCGATGCGAGCGCAGTAGGTTTGTATCACGTACAGATTGATGTTTTGCTCACGAGCCGCTGGTAGGTTCGGATTATTGTTGAGTGTCAGAACAGATCCCTTTTCCGTGGGCCTAACTCGATATATGCTCGCCTCCGTAAAGAGAATATCAGCGTAAGCACTGAGAATCCTGCGTTGCGGTGGTCGCTGATGCGCTGATGCTCGCTCGTAGCCGACTGACTACATCTCGGTTTTCTCATTGAGGAACTGGGGAAAATTGCGCAACGATGTTCTCACAACTGAGATCGTGGGTGCCAGCGACAATGGAATCTAGTTTTTGACACTGACCCACACCTCAGGTTTATATCCATGCCAAGGTACTGCTGAGTGCGCGACGCTCAACTTTTCTCTTTCTAATATTCCGCAAGGTGTGCATCGTGGACGACAGGCTAGCTATCATTGGGAGTGCGAACATCAACGAACGTTCCCAGCGAGGAGAACGAGACTCTGAGATAGCCGCTGTCATTCGCGACACTGACATGGTCAACGGGTAAGTTCATCTTTCTGTCACTCAGTTTTCTCGCGATGTCTAATTACACATGTCCTAGTACGATGGCGGGTCGTCCGTTCCAAGTTGGACGGTTCGCTCACTCGTTGCGTGTACGGCTCATGCGGGAGCATGCTGGAATTGATGTCGACGCTCTATCCGAGCATGAGTATGGATCACGTCGGCCACCTGAGCCTGAGCAACCGCGGAGAGCTGTGATTTTCATCCAGAAATAAACAAGGGTCAAAATCAAACAGAGACAACTCATGAGACGCCTTCACAGAATGCATTGGGAGACGTGGCGAAGGAGTTAAAACAGGGTTCGATCAACTTCTTGGATAATCGAGTGTGGGGCTGACGCGCTGTTATGAAGGGACGGTAGTTGCAGGAGATATGGCCGACCATATGGTTGTATCGGAGGCGCTAAAGTACCCTGCCGAAGCTGCGGAGCAGGAGGCGTTACGAGAGGAACGGACGACATTTACCCGTGAAGGGAAGAAGGTACCAGGCTTCACTAGTGCTGTGGTGCCGACACTGGAGGAACAGATCAGTCACTGAGGGTCGACCTCCAGCTGTGCAAGCCGAATCCTGCACCTCTCAAGGAATTGTTGAAGCGTGACCAGCATGAGATCGGTGACGATGAACCGCCTGAAGCACACACTGCGGATGGCCAGGCCTACGGTGCGCCAGCGAACGCCTCGAAGAGTGCTCTCACGGACGACGCGGTGCCGTGTACGCATTCGGAGGGTAAAGATGTTAGTGAAGAAGAGCAGAATGCGCCTCGTGGCCGATCGATTTTGCGAAAGCATCTCGCGGGAAGTCTGGGGCACAAACCGTGGAATTTGCCTACGTCTGCTCCACATATCGATCCTGATGACTTTGAAGATCCAATCTGTGATAGGTTCTGGAAGAATGTGTGGGTTGCGTGTGCTGCGCATAACGTGAGATCAATCCGATCTGTGTCGATGACTGCGGTGCGCTGACAGAAGCAACAGACGGAGATCTACCGCAAAGTATTTCATGCCATACCAGACGATATGATAACCACGTGGAAACAGTACACGGAATTCGTTGCACATCATGAACGTTTCTGGAAGCCTGTGAGTCTGCTCCTTTTCTCTGGTCAGTTGGTTAGACCGCGCCGACTCTTTGGTAGCCTAAGGGTAGCCCATCTATCGGGTCCCCATCGCGGGCACACTCCGGCACAAGGGAAGATCGATCCACTTCTGAAAATGGCCAAGGAACCAAAGAAAGTTTCCAAGGAAAGGATGGAGACACTAACGGTAAAGACCCACCGAAGGCGAAGTCCTCACGCCATAGTACGGAGCCCTTCGACAGAGTGGAATTGGAGGAGATGGAGGATTTACTGAAGGAGACGCGTGGACACTTGGGTGAGCGATACAGGCTGCTGCAACCTTCTAGTTTGGAATTCATATGCTCCACAGTGATCTATCCGACACGATTTCTCGAGGGTGAAGATGAGGCCAATAATTTCCTCTTCGGTTCTGACAGGTGAGACGTGTTCTTTGAATGCCATCCAACGAAACGGTGCTGACCAGATACCAAGATTGTTACCTCTTCCAATCTATGACTGAGATTATGAGCCCTACCGTGCGACGACGGAAGTCGAGTTACGAGTATAATGACATGGACATTGAATCCACATGTGTATATTATCACGAGCATTTCTACAGTATATCGATGGCACATACTTGCTGAGCACAGCCACGGTCGGCATTTACCGGAGGTTGTAGCCGGGTCACGTCGCCCATTGACTTGTTAGAAGTCAGAAACGATGTCTCTCCTTCGCGCTTGCGGTAAGACCCTCTGCAGGCCAGCAGTTACCGCACCACGCGCTTGCGTTCGTAGCATTGCTTCCGATGCACCTAGCCAACCGGTGCAAACCCGGGACCCAGCGGAGAAGGAAAGCCAACAAATATCACAACCGATTCAAGGTGAAGTGTTCACAGCTGATGTCGTGAGTGGTGCACCAGGTAAGTGTCTTTTATTGTGGTAAAGTGCGGTTAACGTTGAGCATGAGTCTGGTAAGGTGAACTGCGTCACCGTGCGGTGCGGATCTACCAACCTACACGCAACACCATGCAGAGCGGTCCTGGAAAGTCAGAACGATGGCGTATTGACTGGGACATCCTGCAGGGTGGTGGTCGTTGGGAGAATCCGCTGATGGGCTGGGCCAGTTCGTACGTCGGTTCCCACTGCGCAACCGGTCATGTAACTAAATCTTGAACTGTTCAGTGCGGACTATATGCAAGGTACTCGCATATCATTCGCAACGAAGGAAGCGGCTATACATTTTGCGGAGAAGCAAGGTACGTCAATCAAACATTTTCTGATTGCTGTTTCTTTCGTTAACTGTTTGCTGGGCTCAATAAAAGGTTGGGATTACTATGTGTACGTTTTCCTTCCTGTTTACTGAAATATGCGCTGAGCGTCGACCACAGTCAACCAACAACCGTCAAGAGGATTCCTCCCAAGAACTATGCGGAGAATTTTGTCTATAAGCCACATAAGTTGCGGATAATGCGTACGAAGTAGAATGGCTAGATATTGTCCGAGTGTGCGCCGGATGCAATCTTTCTAGATAATCATTAGCTCGGTTTGCTTTGTATATGGTTCGTTCGGTTTGTTCACGGGGGAGCTGCGCGAATGGAAAGGCGGGAAATCGACGTCATGCGACTTGCCACCCTCCACACCCCTCATTCCCGAGCCGGCGATGCTCCACCCTCGTTTTCTCTCTTCAACTTCCATCAGCAAGGGGGTAGTTTGCTGGGGCGCGCCGACGAATGGGCGACATAGAGACAAGGTCATTCTCCCAAGATTACAGGTATCACAGAACCAGCTGTACCTTCCCGCAAACTCTAACGTTCTTTCAAATGAACTTCACAGTGGTCTCATCGACCAGAGCATTATTGCAGCTGGTCTAGCGGTCGTATGTGTCACCTCTCATGAAGTGCTGAAGAGACGCAGACGTGGAACTCATCCTCCCGACGGGCTCGGGAGTGTGGAGTCTTGGCAATTTGGATAGTATGTTCACCGTTAGACCTCACCTTCTGCGCGCTTATGACTGGGTTACAAGCTTATACCAAGGCCGGTCATGGGCGAGGTGCGCAGGTAGTCTTCCGGTGCCAACTTGTTTTAATGTCGAGAATTTAGGACCCCATCTCCCCCATTATCCCAAGGATTACCACTGTCGTGGGTGAAAGAGGCTGTTAAACTGTCGCAGACAAGATTGAATGAACTGAGAGGAGTGGACGCAGCTCTCTACGTTCGTTTCCTTCAAGGTTGCTGTAAGTTTTTTTGTCCTTCAAATGGGCGATGCCCGCATTCAATCTTCCAGTATACTTCACCCTCCTGCACACGTTCACGACCGTCCCGATTTTACTACCGATCGACATCCATTTCTCGTCAAGTGATGTGGGCACCTACTCCATGACACGTGCATCGATGGCTTCATTGGTTCTGACGCCAGATGGCTTAGAACTTCTTTGGATCCAAATGTGCCTCTTATTCTGGCTCACTATCACTTGGATAGCGACCCTCATCTACATCTGCAACTGGCGCTTTCGAATTCAGAGCTGCCAGGATCGAGGAGGCTGCACGCGTTGTAGAATCTGATACTGCCGCAGAGAGGGATGCGCAATACCACCCCCATCCGCACCCCAGCTACCATTCCGGGATATACCCTCACTCCCTGAAGGTTCTAGGCGTGGCCTACGCCTGCGCACCGTTATGGTGTCGAATTTGCCCGTGGAACTACGGTCTGAACAAAGACTAAAGGAGTACTTTGAACATTACATGTCGCGACCAGTTGACCTTCCATCTGTTGGGATAACTTCTTCCGCGCAGCCGGGATTCGTAGACAAGGTTTTGGCATTCAGCTTCAATCGGGCAAGACGCATACCCAAGCGTATTCAACTACCTCAAGTCGGACCTCGGTTCCAGAGAGACGCAGCAAGGATCGGATGAAGCACAAGGGGACGTTAGATCTGCAAGAAACATTCCCATCATTGAACGAGTTGTCGTAGCAAGAAATATGATGGAACTTGCCTCGCTTCTTGAGAGGCGCGAAGGCAGTTCTATGTGCTCTCGAGGAGGCACATGTTAAGCTCGCTAGAAGAGCATTGGTGGCTGTCGTCCGTGAAATGGAACGGCGGAAACTCACGAATCATGATAGAACTGACAATGCCGTGGTCAATGTCGGTCTTGGAGCTGTGCAAGCTGACATTGAGCGGCAGATACCAGTGGATAATAACACAGAAAACGTGAACCTCCTCGTCAGGACTCTGTCTCCGTTTGTCGTCCAGTTTGGTGTTGTAGAACCTTCCACTCGCAGGGTTGTCAAGAAGTCCAGAAACTTCATTTGTTTTCGAAGAAAAGCCAGGACTCACGGAACGGATTGCGACCTAGCTGCGGCTTCGGGTGTCTTGAACGAGCCACACGCTTCCGACGCGCACTACAACACAGTTTGGGACGCCCTACTCAGTCTTCCACGGAGTGTCCTTGATCCGTATCAGCCTCTGATTCATCTTTCAGTACTGTTTCGGGGAAAGACAGTGCCAGCCATCGATTACTATACGGCCAAGCTGAAACTTCTGACGATGCTCATTACCCGAGACAGAGCAAAGGCAGTCGATGAGTATGACCCAGTCTCTACGGCGTTTGTTACCTTTAAGGATCCAAAAGACGCAAGAAGAGCATGTAGATATCTAGCCGTTCACCCGGACAATCCCTTGACCTGCCTTGTTACTATGGCCCCTCAATACGAGGATATTGACTGGAGGAGGGTAATGAAAGCGACGTTTCGTGGAGAGGTATGTATCTCTGGTACCTATGACGCTCGTGATCCGTGACGTTGTTCAATAGCTAGTGAAAGACTGGGTAGTCAGCCTTGGCGTCTGGTAGGGTGATACAGCTACTGGAGAATCGCTATGTCTCACTGTAGTTTGTCAGGGCCTTCACGATATTTTGGCTTTTTCCCGTCTCCCTTTTCGTCGGTTTGGCGTCTATTCAAAGTATTGCCAGCTTTTGGCCAAGCCTTGTGAGCCTCTCAGTAATTTCAAGCTACTTTGTCACCTAATCACTTCCGTAGTACAACTATCTATCCCACCATCCATGGCAACAAAACGTCATCCAATCCTTCCTGCCCACCTATCTTGGTCTCCCTCTTGACAATTTTGGTCCCCCTTATTTTGCTGTTGATTGCCAAGAAAGCATATACGATCACAACCCTCTCCCTCATTCACGATACGATCATGATACGCTACTACAAGTTCCTCATTGTTAACGTCTTGGTTTTCTTTTGTGTTGGTGTAGCTGTTTTGCAGAGTTTTTTGACTTCGTTCAACGACTTCTCGGAGAGCAACATTCTCCAGACATTGGCCGACAGCTTCCCGAGCGCTGGTCCATTTTACGTTGGATGGTGTAAGCAGTCTGCTATCCTCACTACAGCTCTGTCTGCGTCTACTGACGAGTTCACCAGTGATATTCACGACTGCCATCCACTAGTTCTCTGGAGCTAGTGTTGTGTACGTCTCACGTCTCGTCTCACTATCATGTCTAACGTAGGAACTTCAAATTTGTAGTTGGGGTATGGCTTACGTTTGATACTCGAACCTTTCTCACCTCGAACAAAAGCTGCCACTCTTTACCTACTTTTCGACCAGGAGACAGATAACCCCTCGCAAGCGGGCGGACGGAATACGACCTCGCACATTCAATTACTATTGTGTGTATGCCTTTTCGCTTCACGACCCTTCGACTTAGTGTTCTGGACTAGACTGGTTACCGAACCACTTGCTTATCATTCACGTTTGTCTACTTTTTGCAATACTCAACCCTTTGGTTGTACCTTTGGTTTGATATACTTCACGGTCGAGACGGGTATGTGTCGTTGTGCCATGATCTGTTTGCTCCTTGCGACATTAACCTCGTGTCAGCGGTCGTTAAGAACCAGGTAGGTGACGCTCCCGGTTTTTGCTGCGAGGTCGTTGACGAGGGCATTTTAGTTTCTCCACGTATATGCAAAGAATTATGAATGCAACGGTCAAATTCTATTAATAAGAATCGTTCGCTACTCTCTTGATGGTGTGTGCTGTTAACTAACCCTATGCACATACGCAAACTCAACATTTTCCAGGTCTCATGTTCTCGCAGGTTTGGCTGAGTGAACCATTCTGTTCGAGTAGAAGCCTAACTGACTTCGCAGTTCGTTTTTCTTGCATACATGGCTGTCCTAAAGAAAACCGTCTACGTAGCGCTGGCAGCTGTTTTGTTTATCATCACAGCTGCAGTAAAGATCATGTACGTTTCAAGCTCTGAAGGGGCTGGGTCTCACTAAATCTTGATGTGTAGCATGACCCGCATGTGTCGCTCTCGTTTTGAGCGAGATAACATCATGGAGACTATGGCGGTTTGCGGGATTTGCTGTGCAAATGACTCTGACCAGCCGATCGAACCTTCAGGGGGCAAAGAAAACGGGGATAATACAACCTCACACACCTCCAGGTTTCGTACCTGGCGCTTGCCGCAGTGGATCAACTTTTCGTATGCAGCTTGGTCCTCGGCTCAAGCGTCCTCTCGAGAGCCGTCCGCCAATTCCCTTTCGCAACAGGCAGCGATCTTTTTCCCGACTTGACTCGATCAATGAGAGTAATCGGGAAGAGCAGTTGGACGATACTCCTAGGCAATCGAGTGGAACCTCTGGCTCAACTTCCTTGGTCCAGAAGCATCCTCCACATCCAACATGGGACGACGAACCTCGCCATGACATACCATACGATAATCCATATTACAGTAGGCCCATCGCTAGTGCTTTATGGTTGCCGAGGAATCCCTGCGGAGTACTTGACCTAGATGACACGATAGATCTTCACCAATCGCTAACCAGCGAGCCTGGCGCTGGAGATTTTGGGTCCAACCAGTCGTCTTCCCCGAGTGGTACCCCCGTGACGCCAATATATGAGTCGCCAGCCAGGAGTCCTGATGTCGAACGTGGTTCCATCCTACTTGTCCCGCCGAAGCAGTATAGTGGAGAGGAGGAGATTGATTTGCCTGAGGGCATCCGAAACAGGGTGTTGGCGATGGACGGGCGCGAGGAAATTGAATCTACAGATGGGCGCCGCCCATCCCTTTTCCATCAGAGGAACTCTAGCCACAGTAGAAGCGGAAAGAGTAGCATCCAGCGGATTCCTCGCCGTCATCACACCATGGAAGACCAAGCTGTTCCGACCACGCCAATATCTGAATTGCGAGAGGGGCTGTCCCGTCCCAGAGCGATGTCGTACAGCCAGACGCATCAGCAGACTTCTCGGTTCCCTGACCCTGCCTTACGTCCCGACTCTCACGCACAGGCAGAGCTGATCCGCGCCACAGCATTCACTGTTCCTCAAGTTTCACGGACTTCTGTCGCTGAGAATGTCACTACGGGGGAGGCAGTGCTGAACGAAGCTATCGCTGAAGAGAAGATGGCCGCGGAACAGCGACTCAAGCAGGAAGAGGCCGACGCCGCCCAGCCTCGTAGACGTTTGGTCCCTGCATGGCTTGCTTCATGGTTTTATGCCAGGGTTATCACTCGGTAGTGGCATCACGACTATCATGTTTTAACTTGGCTTGCCACATGTACGTTACTTACGGCTTCAGTTTTGCATCAACGCTAAGCTATAAAAATGAATAGTCCCCAATCTCAACACTGTTGACGTTTGTAGTATGGGCGACCCGAGTGGCAGCACCGCAGTGAGGCTGGGAGTTGGCCAACACCTCGCTGAAACGAATACGTGGTGAACGACCACCAATTTTGGCATGGCGGTTATGGGCTGTGCCATTATGATCTACGAACAAACAAGGTTGGACGCTGATAATATATATATATGCGATACATCCTCGAAGACATGTCTAACACTTGTTCCTACAACCACGACTTTGGTCTGTCTTGTTCTACTAGCTGTCGTCGTCGGTGCTGATCACAACCGCAGCCCAAATTCTTCTACGCATTCAACATAGAACACTACAAAAAGGCAGTTTCAGAGTTTCCCGTTGTGTCCGGTCCGTTCCTTTTTCTCTGGCTGGCTTCACCTGCTTATAATGCTCTCCAGTCAAAGCAGAAGCACTCGCAAGCGATAACCCCGCAAATCGTTACAAAGAACACACCATGCCTCCAGCTCTTGCAACCGCGTCGACCGTCCAATTTGAGGATACTGCGACACCTGCAGCGGCTCCCGCCTCCACCAACAACCCCCTTGCCCAGCACTCAGCCGCCCATCCCTCCGCTTCGCTTTATGTTAGCAACCTTGATCACTCCGTTACAGACGCAATGCTCCGTGAATATTTTGGCACAGCCGGCTCCGTCGCAAGGTGGGCACCTGGTCGACTATAGCGTGAATCAGTTGGTTGATGGCCCATTTAGCGCTCGTGTTTTCCGCGATGCAGCCAGTGGCCGCCCCCGGGGCTCCGCTTGTGTCAATTTCTCGGACGCAGCTGATGGTACCTTTGGTCATCATCACCTATGGCATGGTTGCTCACCTTTGCATTCAGCCGAACATGCTCTGGAAAAACTCAACCGTACTCTCATCAACGGCCGTCCCTGGTAAGTGGCGATACTATCCGCTGTCCCTCGTACTAATTTCACTTCAATGACTCAGCCGTATTGAGTGGTTCCGGCCTAACGCAATGAACGGCCAAGGTACTATCTTTGTCAGGAATATTGATGAACAAGTCGACGAAAAGGCAAAACTACTCTGTTTACAATAGGTACCTACTTACACTTTTCAATTGTGTAGATGCTCCGTGATACATTCGCTACCTTTGGGACCATCTCATTTTACAAGATCATTTGCGACGACCAGGGTCGGTCCAAGGGATACGGCCATGTTCGTTTTGAGTCAGCCGAGGCCGCCGAGGCAGCCATCAAGTTTGCCACTGGAATGCCCTTGAAGGGCAAGAACCTCCATGTCAGTAACTATATTAGTTACCCAGTGCGTGCTCTGTTCCCCTTTGTCCCAGCGAGGCTCTGAAATTCTTTCAGGAACGTCAGTCCAAGTGGGAGATGAAAGCTCAGACCACCAACGTAAACATGGATAACATGGAGTGTGAGGAGGTCGATGTTCCCTCCAACAAAGTATGTATTTGGATCTTTTGTTATGTTCAGCGGTGCTCACCCCATTGACCAGATTCCGGACGACACCAGAAACGTACCCGCAGGCTCGTCTACAGTAATAGTGGCTGAGGGAGATGACGACGTGATCGCGGCTCAACGTTCTCCTAAGCTCACTGCAGAGAGGAGGTGCGGGTCTTCTGATTCCGAAGCCGCAGCTCCCTCTTCTTCTAACCCCACCTCTGACAGCAACACGCCTGCCCAGTATTTGCCACCTTGTCCCTCTGCTTCTCTCTTCGTTCGGAACCTCGAATCATCCGTTACAGAAGCGACACTCTTTGAACTTTTCAAGACGTATGGCACTGTTTCAAGGTGGGTACCCTGTTGTGCACAGCATGGATCAGTTCATTAATGTGGCCCATTTAGTGTGCACTTGTGCCGCGATTCAAACACTCATCGCTCCGTAGGCCGGGGATACGTCAATTACCAGAATGTGGCAGATGGTACCTCTGGTCGTCATCACCAGTTACACGATTGCTGACTTGGCCATGCAGCCCAACGCGCTTTCGAACTCAACTACAGCATTATCGAGGGCCGTCCTTGGTAAGTGACGATACCATCCGTTATCTATTTAGTACTAAACCACGTCGTAGCCATATCACCTGGTCCCAGCCTGATCCCGCTTTGCGCAAGCACGCTCAGGGTAAACTCTATGTCGGCAATCTTGATGAACAAATCAGTGAGAAGGCGAGTCTATTGTGGTCACATGGTACAGGTGATACGTACTCACCACTCAATCGCGCAGGCTCTCTACGATACATTCGCCCGCTTCGGGGACGTGTTGTTTTGCCAAGTCGCTACCGATGACCAGGGCCGGCCCAAGGGACATGGCTTCGTTCACTACGAGACGGTCGAGGACGCCGAGAGAGTCATCAACGCCGCCAATGGAATTGTCTTGAATGGCAAGAAAATCTACGTCAATAATTACGTGCCTCGCCAGGTTTGTACTCCGTTTTCCTTCGTCCAGTCAAGCCGTGACGCTCTTCAATCCAAGTGGCAGGAGGGGGTGAGAACTCGACCCACCAGTGTAGATCTCGAGAACGGTGACTCTGTCACTAAGGAGGACGTCGATCCACCTTTCCAACAGTCTAGCAAAGTACGTACTGAGATCTTTTGTCGTCCTGAGCTGTGCTTACTATATTGACCAGATCCCTAATGGCATCGGAAATGTATCCGTAGGTTTCCCTATACCAACAGTGGCTGAAAGAGACGATGATCTATCTGGTGCCGTTCGTGCGGCTTCCAAGGTCGCAGCTCAACCTTCTCCCAAGTGCACTACAGAGAGGAAGCTTTATTCCACGGCCGTAAACGACCGTACTTCCGTTTCAATATCCGAGCCGCCCAAATACGCAGTTCCGCAGCGTCGCTCTTGGGGAGTCAAACCAGAGTCGGCCAGCGGTGACCGTGCACTTACTCCACCACCAAAGAAGTTTACCCCGGAACGGAGCACTCTGTACAAGGCCCAGTGCACCGGCCTGGAAGATCAAATCATAAGCGAGGACGTTGACGAATACCAACCTTTGGCCTCTACGGCTGCGCCAGCGAAGTCTACCGCAGAATATATTGACATATTGGTTTCCGACACTCGTAAAGCGACCGGTGCGCAACCTACGCAGCACAAACAGGACCTACCCCAACACTGCTTGACCACGGAAATCAATATGGATGAAGTTCTGAAACTGTGCGAGGACCTAAGTGAGAAGCTGGAAGACAAAGACAAGTCTGTCAAGCTCAAGGCGGACGGCTTTATCCTCAAAGCCGTGGCATGTGCCCTCGCTGATGTTCCAGAGGCCAACTCGGCACACCTTGGGGAATTCATCAGGCAGTGTGTACTTTTTCTCATCATCTTACGTTCACCAGTCTTAGAGGAACGCCGTCCAGGTACAACAAGGTCGACATTTCAATGGCTGTTGTGACGCCTACTGGTTTGATGGCTCCCATAATCAAAGACGTAGGTTCCAAGGGCTTGATCGTCATCTCTAAGGAAGCCACCATGCTCGCCAAGAAGGCCAGGAATCGCAAGCTCATGCCTCAAGAATACGATGTGAGGCACATCATTGTTCAGATATATGTGACTCAAACCATACTTCCAGGGAGGAACATTCACTGTTACCAACCTTCGCGAGTCAAACATCGACCACTTCACAGCTATCATCAATCCTCGTCAGTCCTGTAACCTTGCTGTTGGTCGCATGAAACCGTCTATCATCCCATGTCTGGAAGGCGAACGAGGGTTCAAGATTTCCAACACGATCAAGGTTACATTGAGTTCTGACCATCGGGTTATCGACAGTGCAATCGGAGCACGTTGGTTGACTGCTTTCAAGGGCTACTTAGAGGACCCCACAACTCTCATTCTCTAAGTGCCATTGCTTTTATGGCGATAACACATGTCTGTGATAAAACTCTTTTGTGTTCTGTTGTGCATTCTCTTCATTAGCATTTTAGTCGAATATTACAAAAACACACAGTTGTCTCTACTTCATGCAACGGTTTGTCATTACGCACACGTACCGTAGGTGAAGAATGTTGGTGGATGAACTTGGTGCGAGAAATTTGCAGGTGGCGGTGTCGTGACTTTATAGCACATTTGCAACCACAGGATTTATGAAACAATACAAGGGGAAAGCCGTAAGGGGGACTACAGGCATCTACATAATTATACATTTTATGTTGCAGGTGCAGCTCCCGCCTTCATCTTCTGCTTGTATGGTATGAGAATGAGGAAATGGCAACGAAGTCAAATGATTGTGCGAGTCGGAATGCTAATCTGTTACGAATACAACCAAGGAGCGTAATATGTTTAGAATGAAAGAAAAAAACGCGAAATATCTGCAAAATGCGGAAGGAATGTGTTCAGTTAGGTTGAGTTGGACACCTCGAGTCACGGCTACGTTATGATTCTGACTTCAGGCAATGACATGTTCCACGGATACAGTTGCTTCAAATTTTCATTTCGTCTTTCCTCTCTATCGTTCCTCTACGTCCTTCGACTTTGCAAGTAGTGACTAACAACGTCCAAGGCGTTCCAAAAAAAACATACTCACCATTTAGCATGAATACGGTTCTCCCACTCTATTTCGGTGCCTTCGCGGAATGGGGGTGAGAACACGCTCAAACCAGTTGCACTCATAATCGATGCGGTGGATTTTGAAAGGTACATGACATCTCTCCATCGCCGATGCGAGTTCCTGTCAGGAAGTGCCATATTTTTATGTGAAAACACGACAAACCTCGCACTGCCCACGTAATGCGACGATAGCGTCCGGAGTTGATAAGGAGAGAACCCGGGACAAGAGGATGAGCCTCGTAAGGTCCCGAACCACAACCACGGGCGACCCCGCCGATGAAGAGCACTAAATTCATGTTTAACGCTTCACATGGTATTTCCCTAACTGCATAGTAGTCACTCACTTATTCCAGGTAGTGCTGCACAATGACAATGCTGGAGGGCATCCTTGTACGCCCGGAAGTGACTATTCCCTCCCGCGTAGAGCTCCCTGAACGTGGGCTTGATCTTTTCTGCTTTCTGCTAATTTTGATTCCCTAGTACCCGGTGAGGGAGTTTTGATTACAATATAGAGGACATGATGAGCTTACCGATAGGAAAGGTACCACGCTTGGGCGGTCACAAGCTAATGATATTAGACATGATGCAGAATTATTTCGCATCTCGTGGCAATGCTAGCGGAGTCGATCAGCGAACCCGACACCCCAGCAGATATGGGAGTTACCTGTGCAACGTCCAGGAACATCTCGATAAGCTCGGTTCGTGCGTCCGCAGTTCCTTGTAAATGTTGTCCACGCAAGTGAGAACTGTGCGGTTCGCCATGGGTGCTTCGTCCCAGATTATGTGGGAGGCCTGCTTGATGAGTTCGGTGCGTGAGGTGGAGAGTTTAATCATGAATTGAAGTATCTGGTTGTGTTCGTTGACAGGGTGAGGTCTTTAGGTAGTGAAGGAGGAGGAAGGGATGGAAGAGCGCACCTTGAACATGGAGTGTGTGGTTCTACCACCTGGATATAGTAAGGCGGCAGATGCTGCGGCGCGCATGTGTCATTCTCGTTTCGAGCGAGATAACATCATGGAGGCTACGGCGGTGACTGACCAGCCGATCGAACCTGCAGGGAGAAAAGATGACGAGGATAATATGTACAACATGACCGTAAGACCGAGCCGTTCCGACCATGCCATTATCTGAACGGCGAGAGGGGCTGTCCCATCCCACATCAGCAGGATTCTGGGTTCCTTTACGTCCCGACCCCCACGCACAGGCGGAGGTGCCAGTGATCCACGCCACAACATCCACTGTTCCTCGAGTCTCGTGGACTTCCGTCACTGAGAACGTCACCACGGGGGAGGCAGTGCTCAGCGAAGCTATCGCTGTAGAGAAGATGGCCGCGGAGCTGCGGTTCGAGCTGCCCAACACCGTGGACGTTTAGTCCCTGCATGGCTTGCTTCATGGTTTTATGCCAGGGTTATCCGCACTCAGTAGTGACATCACGACTTTTCATATTCCGACTTGGCTTACCGCTAGTGGCAGCACCGCAGTGGAGTTGGCCGACGAATCAAATTAGCTCTGGGGAGCTGGGCAACACCTCGCTGAAACGAACATATGCCATGAGCACCAACTTCGGCACGGCGCCTACGGGCTGTGCCATGATGATCTGCGAACAGACAAGATTGGACACTGATAATATATAAGTATGATACATCCTCGAGGATGCCTCATGTTCAACCCTCGTTCCTACAGCCACGACCTTGGTCTGTGTCTCGTTCTACTAGCCGTCGTCGTCGTCGGTGCTGACCACACTGCAGCCTAAAATCTTTGACACATTGAATATAGAATTTTACGACAAGGCAGTCACAGTGTGTCCGTTCCGTTCGTTGGTCTCTGTCTGGCATCGCCTGCTTATAATGTCCGGTCAAAGCAGAAGCACTCGAAAGCAATAACCCCACAAATCGTTACAAAAAACACAACATGTCTCCAGCTCTTGCAACTGCATCGACCGTCCAACCTGACGTTACTGCGATACCCGCACCGGCACCTACCTCAACTAACAGTCCCCCCGCCCAACATGCGGCGGTCTATCCCTCTGCTTCGCTTTACGTTAGCAACCTTGATCCCTCCGTTACAGAAGCAATGCTCCGTGAATATTTTGGCATAGCCGGCCCCGTGTCAAGGTGGGCACCTGGTCGATTATAGCGTGAATCGGTTGGTTGATGGCCCATTTAGCGCTCGCGTTCCCCGCGATGCAGCCAGTGGTCACCCCCGGGGCTTTGCTTACGTCAATTTCTTGGACGCAGCTGATGGTACCTTTGGTCATCATCACCTATGGCATGGTTGCTCACCTTTGCATTCAGCCGCATGCGCTCTGGGAATACTCAACCATACTCTTATCAGCGGCCGTCCTTGGTAAGTGGCGATACTATCCGCTGTCCCTCGTACTAATTACACACTTCAATGACTCAGCCGTATTGAGTGGTTCCGGCCTAACGCAATGAACGGCCAAGGTACTATCTTTGTCAGGAATATTGATGAACAAGTCGACGAAAAGGCAAAATTACTCTGTTTACAATGGCTATATACTCACCCTGTTACATTGTGTAGGTTCTCCGCGATGCATTCGCTACCTTCGGGACCATCTTATTTTGCAAGATCATTATCGATGACCAGGGTCGGTCCAAGGGATACGGTCGTGTTCGTTTTGAGTCAGCCGAGGCCGCCGAGTCAGCCATCAAAATTGCCAATGGAATGCCCTTGAAGGGCAAGAACCTCCAAGTCAGTAACTACGTTAGCTACCAAGTGTGTACTCTGTTTCCTTTTGTCCCAGCCAGGTTCTGAAATTCTTTCAGGAACGTCAGTCCATGTGGGAGATGAAAGCTCAGACCACCAACGTAAACATGGATAACATGGAGTGTGAGGAGGTCGATGTTCCCTCCAACAAAGTATGTATTTGGATCTTTTGTTATGTTCAGCGGTGCTCACTCCATTGACCAGATTCCGGACGACACCAGAAATGTACCCGCAGGCTCGTCTACAGTAATAGTGGCTGACGGGGATGACGACGTGATCACGGCTCAACCTTCTCTCAAGTTCCTTGCAGAGAGGAAGCGCGGGTCTTCTGTTTCTGAGGCCGCAGCTCCCTCTTCTCCTAACTTCACCTCCAACAACCTCCCTGCCAAGTACTCGCAGCCCTGCCCCTCTGCTTCTCTCTTCGTTCGGAACCTCGATCCGTCCGTTACAGAAGCGACACTCTTTGAACTTTTCAAAATGTATGGCGCCGTTTCAAGGTGGGTACCTTGTCGTCCGAGCGCGAATCAGTTCGTTGATGTGGGCCATTTAGCGTGTACGTGTGCCGCGATTCAAGCACTCATCGCTCTTTAGGCCGGGGATACATCAATTACCAGAATGCGGCAGATGGTAGCTGTAGTCATCATCACCAGTCACACGATTACTGACTTGGTCATTCAGCCCAACGCGCTTTCGAACTTAACTACAGTCCTATCAAGGGTCGTCCTTGGTATGTGGGGATTCCATCCGTCATCTATTTAGTATACTAAACCACGTCGTAGCCATATCACATGGTCCCAGCCTGATCCCGCTTTGCGCAAGCCCGCGCAGGGTAGACTCTATGTCGGCAATCTTGATGAACAAATCAACGAGAAGGCAAGTCTATCGTGTTCGCGTGGTATAGGTGATATGTACTCACCACTCAATTGTGCAGGCTCTCTACGATGCATTCGCCCGCTTTGGGAACGTGTTGTTTTGCCAAATCGGTACCGATGACCAGGGCCGGCCCAAAGGACATGGTTTCGTTCACTATGAGACGGTTGAGGACGCGGAGAGAGTCATCAACGCTGCCAATGGAATTGTCTTGAATGGCAAGAAAATCTATGTAAATCATTATGTGCCTCGCCAGGTTTGTACTCCGTTTTCCTCCGTCCAGTCAAGCCGTGACGCTCTTCTAGGAACTTCAATCCAAGTGGCAGGAGGGAATGAAAGCTCGACCCACCGGTGTAGATCTCGGGAACGGTGACTCCGTCACTAAGGAGGACGTCGATCCACCTTTCCAACAGTTCAGCAAAGTACGCACTGAGATCTTTTGTTGTCTTGAGCTGTGCTTACTATATTGACCAGATCCCAAATGGCATCAGAAATGTATCCGCAGGTTTCCCTATACCAACAGTGGCTGAGAGAGACGATGATCTGTCTGGTGCCGTTCGTGCGGCTTCCAAGGTCGCAGCTCAACCTTCTCCCAAGTGCACTACAGAGAGGAAGCTTGAGCCTTCTTATTCCACGGCCGTAAACGACCGCACCTCCGTTTCAATATCCGAGCCGCCCAAATACGCAGTTCCGCAGCGTCGCTCTTGGGGAGTCAAACCAGAGTTGGCCAGCGGTGACCGTGCACTTACTCCACCACCAAAGAAGTTTTTTCCAGAACGGAGCACTCTTCACAAGGCCCAATGCACCGGCCTGGAAGATCAAACCATAAGCGAGGATGTTGACGAATACCAACCTTTTGCCTCTACGGCTGCGCCAGCGAAATCTACCGCAGAATATATCGACATATTGGTTTCCGACACTCGTAAAGCTACCGGTACGCAACCTGCGCAGCCCAACCAGGAGCTATCCCAGCACTGCTTGACCATGGAAATCAACATGGACGAAGTTCTGAAGCTGTGCGAGGACCTAAGTGAGAAGCTGGAAGACAAAGACAAGTCTGTCAAGCTCAAGGCGGACGACTTTATCCTCAAGGCCGTAGCTTGTGCCCTTGCTGATGTTCCAGAGGCTAACTCGGCACACCTTGGGGAATTCATCAGGCAGTGTGTACTTTTTCTCATCATCTTACGTTCACCAGTCTTAGAGGAACGCCGTCCAGGTACAACAAGGTCGACATTTCAATGGCTGTTGTGACGCCTACTGGTTTGATGGCTCCCATAATCAAAGACGTAGGTTCCAAGGGCTTGATGGTCATCTCTAAGGAAGCCACCATGCTCGCCAAGAAGGCCAGGAATCGCAAGCTCATGCCTCAAGAATACGATGTGAGGCACATCATTGTTCAGATATATGTGACTCAAACCATACTTCCAGGGAGGAACATTCACTGTTACCAACCTTGGCATGTTTGGCATCGACCACTTCACACCTATCATCCATCCTCGTCAGTCCTGTAACCTTGCCGTTGGTCGCATGAAACCCTCCATCATCCCTTGTCTGGAAGGCGAACGAGGGTTCAAGATTTCCAACACGATCAAGGTTACATTGAGTTCTGACCATCGGGTTGTCGACAGTGCAATCGGGGCACGTTGGTTGGCTGCTTTCAAGGGCTACTTAGAGAACCCCACAACTCTCATTCTCTAAGTGTCATCGCTTCTATCGCAATAATAAATGGTCTGTGATAAAACTCTTTTGTTTTCTATCGTGCATTCTCTTCATTAGCAATTTAGTCAAATATCACAAAATCACTAGTCGTCTCTACTTCATGCAACGTTTTGTCATTACGCACATGTACTGTAGGTGAAGAATGTTTCGTGAATGAACTTTATGGCACATTTGCAACCACATGATTTATGAAAAGATTGCATTGGGGTTGTATCAAAAAGTTGATAAGGGAACTACAGGCAAGTGTACATACATAATTATACATTTCATGTTACAGGTGCAGCTTACACCGTCATGTTCTGCTTGTATGGTATGAGTATGAGGAAATGGTAACGAAGTCAAATGATTGTGCGAGTTGAGATGCTAATCTGTTATGAGTACAACCAAGGAACGTGATAAGTCAGTGTTACAAAGAGAAAAAAAAATACGAAATATTTGAGAGATGCCGAAGGAATGTGTTTAGTTAGGTTGAGTTGGACACCTTGAGTCACAGCTACGTTATAATTCTGACTTCAGGTAATGGCATGTTCCACGGATACAGTTGTTTGTTCATTTCGTCTTTCCTCTTGAGCGTTCCCCTACGTCCTTCGACTTTGCAAGTAGTCAGTGACAACGTTCAAGGCGTTCCAAAAAAACATACTCACCATTTAGCATGAATACGGTTCTCCCACTCTATTTCGGTGCCTTCGCGGAATGGAGTTAGAACATGCTCAAACCAATTGCACACGTAATCGACGCGGTGGACTTTGAAGGGTACATGACATTTCTCCATCGCTGACGCAAGTCTTGTCAGGAAACATGATATATTTACGGGACAACACGACAAACCTCGCACGGCCCACGTAATGGGACGATAACGTCTGAGGTTGATGAGGCGAGTGCCCGGGACGAGAGGATGAGCCTCATAGGGTCCGGAACCACAGCCACGGGCGACCTCGCCGATGAAGAGCACTACATTCATGTTCAACACTTCACATGATATTTCCTTGACTGCACAGTAGCCACTCACTCATTCCAGGTAAGGCTGCACAGTGACAGTTCTGAAGAGCATCCTTGTATGCACGGAAGTGACTGTTCCCTCCCGTGTAGAACCCACTGAGCGTAGCCTTGATCTTTTCATGTTTTGCGCTGATTTTGATTCCCTAGTACCCGTTGAGGGATTGTTGCTTACAATATGAGAGGATATGATGAGCTTACCGATAGGAAAGGTAACACGCTTGGTCGGTCACAAGCTAATGATATCAAACAAGATGCAGAATAATTTCGCATCTCGTGGCAATGCTAATGGAGTCGATCAGCAAGCCCAATATCCCAGGAGATGTAGAAGCTACCTGTGCAACGTCCAGGAACATCTCGATAAGCTCGGTCCGCGCGTCCGCTGTGGGAGCGGAAGCCAAACTATCCATGACCCAACGGTGTAGGCCCTTTTCAAATGACATGAACTCGGCCACTTGACACGCAACTTCAGTGGTAGGGGCAGTGGTGTCTCCGTTGCGAACCATTAGGTGACGGACAGCATCCTCGGGCTTGAAGACACGATACTTCTCCCACAAGAAAAGGGTGAGCTGAAGAGCGAGCAGCGAATGACCACCGGGAACATTGAAACTGAGCAGGTTAACTTTGGAAAAATCACCCCGAGCCATCGCTTTCTTTTCTTTCGGCTCCCATGTACAGATGAGCGGGTCAGATCGAATCTTGGATTCAGCATGTGCGACCGTGCGCTCCACGCGCATACCGCGACCCATTTCGCCAGCGCAAGCACGGTCATGTAAAGCGGTGACGAGTTTTAAAGATAATTCCTTGGGTAAGTCCTTTGACAAACGCGTCAACGCGAATTCCATGAGGGGTGTCAATACGTCGCCGTCTTCTTCTGGGCGCCAGTGTAACTCGACCCAGAGGAAGAGGAGCTTTGCAGTTCGCATTTTCGCATACAGGGAGACTGTGGATGCTTCCGCAGAAGGAAGGCCCCCCGGCGGCTTTTCGTCATATCTCTCGACGAAAGCACGGAACGCTTCCATAGGAGTAGAGAAAAAGCGGAAGCATAGGAAGAATATGTCAGTAATCTCCACATCGCTACGCGATGCTGTAGAAGTCATGTAGCGCACGAGAGCCTTGAGAGTGGCGAGTTCCACAAGCCCGCTGCGATCCTTCCAGATTTCCGTGGCATCTTCAACGTGAGGAACAGTGTTGGGAATCGGGTCCTTGATGAAATCAGGGAACTGGACGATGGAGCTACGGATAGTAGTGGAGACGTGGACGTAGTCGCCTTTCAGTCGGATAGGGTCACCGTCCACGAGGGTGCTAGACCCGGAAGAACCCTCGGGGGGTACATTTTTCTTCTTCCTGCGCATCGAAAGTGGCCTCAAGAGCGAGAACTTCAGCCATGGGTGCTTCTGTGGTTGCTCGTCGGCAACCTCATGCGCCGGAGGCGGTTTCTCCGGTTGCGTCTGTTGGTTGGTAACCAAAAGCTTGTCTTCAGCGGAGGAAGACACAGGAGGCTCGGATGCCTCCTCCGGTTTTTCCTCAGGTTTTTCTTCCGGTTCTTCTTGTTCGGCCCCAGGGGGTGGGCGCGGCAGTGGCTTGAGTTGGATCAACTCGTGAGCGGCAACCTGGAAAAAGTCCTTGGTAGCAGACATGCATGCATCCAAGAACTGCATGGTTTTATCGATAATTTCTGTGCGCTTCGCGTCCGGCTGGACGTCAACAGTCACCTCCTTGATGTGTCCCTCCAGCATCGCGCGAAAGAACGCGACGGTGCTCTCAGCATGGAGGTAGTTGTAACCCGTACGAATTTCCTTCGGAAGTCTTTCCATGGCATCGAGGATGGAGTTCAAGCAACTGATGAAGACGGGAACGAGAGCGCGTAAAGCATCGAGGTCCTTGGTCTCCGGCACCTTCTGGAGAAGGGAGATGGTAGTTGAGATGGCTGGAAATGATTTTTCGAGGTTGAAAGGAAGGGGGATAGATGACGTAGTGATGGGGGTAATGACAGCTTCACCACTCTCTGTGCTCATGGCCTTGGGTGCCGGTGGCTTTCCCTCTGCATAGAGTGCAGCCATGGGACGATGGAAATAGGAGTACTCAGACATGTGAATGACAGTAGTGCTTGTCAGAGTGAGGGGTATGGGTCAAGGTGATCCTTGAGGGGGCGGACTCGCACCTGGAGAGGCTTTATAATGAGGAGACAGAGTCCTCGCGTATTCGGAGTACTATTCCAAAGTGATAATTCAGTAAACAGAGTTCAACCCACGAGAGTCCACCACATTCCGACTTGGGATCAAGTTCCTTTTTTGTCCCCTTCAATTACTGAAGGTTGGGCAGCGAGCCTCCCACCTGATATTGTCAGCCTAAAATCTCCGCTTCAGTACAATAGACGCCACATCGTACACGTACCTCGAGCGTACACCTTCCACCGATAATGTAATAAAGAGCTGAACTTCGGTGCCGCCAAAGCTGTCAGTTGTTACATGAAAGCATGAGATGAAGTACCAAGCAACTCGGTCATTTCCGTGCGCTTAGCTTTGGCTCTTATATGTGCCAGACTAACCCATTGAATGTGAATAGAGGGCGCAGAAAGGCGGCGGGATCATCTGGTGCTCAGGATCAAAGCACAATAAGGCGGCAGCAATGGGAAGACCTTGATGACGCTTTGTATTATTAGTCTGAGACATATTCTTTTCCAACTCGGAAAGTGTAGAAATCGCGATACGCCTCGGACGATTGTACGACCGTAGACCTACCTGACTGTCAAGTTGAAAGTCGCTGCCTGGAAGTCGTCTCATATGATCGGCGTGGACTGCCTGCCTTTTTTGGTCATGTAGCCATACTTGGGTGGTTTTCCTGGCTCCGTGGCCAATAAGACTGACTCGGCCCACTGACGATGACCGTCGTCGACGCTTCCGGTGATTCCGAGCTCGTTCGTCTACTGAATATCATCCAAGAGCTGTCCGAGCAACTCAGCCAGAATCGCTCGCTTGCATCAGCCCTTTACACTACCACTGGAACTGTCAAGGTGCGAAAAGCCGTTCATATGATGTGATATCCGCTAGTTCGGACAACAAAATCCTCATCGTTGGTCATAACAGACCCAGGCTGCTCATTCTCAGACAGGCTTTGTGTTGCGTAGGTGAGTGTTCGGCCGTTCTTGAAGCTGAAGACCAGTCGATTCTCATTCCCAAATCCGAACGAAGATTCAACCTCGATAAAACCAAAGGTGTTGCTTGAAGACGTTCCCCAAGGAATCTGGCAGGTACTGATATCTATCCACAGAAGCATATGATGCTGAACTCCAACGAATGAACGTTTCCCTCGCCTCCGATAATCAAACTCTACAACACGACAACAAGCAACTCGGCGTTCTCATTCGAGAGTATGAACAAACGTTGGAGAACGTGATGGGCACCTTCCGGACAAGGGCTGTAAGTCACTCCTCCCTCCTGGTTATTCCGCTTCACCATGGGGTAAAACGAGTTCACTCGCATCATCCTTTTTCCCTATCATTCTAGCGTGATGTGCAAGAACACGAACTAGCTTTCATCCGCGATTACGAATCCAAACTCCTCAAGAAAGAATCCGAAAACCTGCTGCGCGCGCTGACCACCAGCACTAGCGAGTCCGTTTCTTTGGGCCGTATGTCCGACGCACTACGGAGGCTCATGCGCTTGCTCAACGGCGAGGACGTGCCCTCCCATAGTGGCTCGCCGAGCCCTGACGGTTCTAGCTCACCAGCAAACAGGGCGTTCGAGTTTGACGAGGGCAGAAAGGATGATCGCGCACTTGAGCAGGAGATCGAGCTTTCCCGTCTTCAGAAAGAGAACGTCATTTTGAGGCGGATGCTTAACCTTCAGTTGCCGGAATCGGAGCATGGCGGGAGTGGAGTCGAGAGTGTGGGTACGGCCGATCCGCATCGGCACCCTATCGCACGCCCTCCTTCGAGTATACAACAGAAAAAGTTGCTTGGTGGAGCGCCTGGCACTGTTGGCCCTTATGGAACCTACAAGCGGAGACCAGGATAGGCATTATGGATAGTCTCTTCTGTCCGTTTTTATATTAGAGCTTTTCCTCCGCTGTCGTCTCTCCGATTCTCTCTTTACACGTATTACTAGCACTGGAATCTACTACCCACCGGATCACCATATTGGGTCCAACATCACAAGTCCTGTATTTGCGCAATGAGGGCGTAACCATCTAATTCCCTTGGCTCTTAATATTGAGTCGTGAAGTGAACACTTGACAATCACACATGCGAGCTGCACCTGCTGAGGGTCGAACGCCGCGATCCCCTTCACATTAGAGCGCCGACTGGTTTCTACGTCGTGACCGACGCCCGCGACGTTCGATCGACTGATGCGGTCCTCAACGTGAGGTATGCAAGTGAAACGTGACTTGGGCCAGAAACGTTCCTCTTGTCGAGGCTTCATATACAAAAAAAATCGGACCTACTCAAGCAGATGTGGGAAGACATATGAAGTAGAACGTCCTGATACTGATTCGAATAAAGAATCCAGTCGACGCAAACAACCATTCTGGGGGGAGGTTAACGCACATTTGCTATGCTATCAGTTGCAGTTGATACTTCTCAACTACGATCCTGACGATATCTCGCCATTCAGTCATCGCTCCAAGTCCTTTGCAACACGAATGAGAGAGAGAATCACCACTCTTGATCGCACATACCTGCGTCACCACATGCCAAGTTCTTTCCTATGGGTCCGACGACATTATATCGGACCACGTCGCGCACAACGCGGAGATGCTCAGCGGTGAGAGGATGCTCGTACATGAATGTATTCATGGCTGGAAATATGTACGTCGGCGTCGTCGGTGACAACGCACGTAACAGCGAAGTCTGTCAGTGAGGACAAATCACGATGTGGGTCCCGCAGCGATCAGGATGACGCACGACGAGATTGTCACAGAAGCCGCCTGCAATCTTGGCCAGCGTGTTGGCTGAACAGGGTGCTACGAGGACGATATCCGCCCATCTCCGAAGTTCGATATGAAGGATCGGGTCTCCGATCTTGTACGAGTCCTGGTGGGAAGACAGGTGGTGAGGTGTGAAACAGGGTTGGTCATGAGGATGAGCCTACCGACCACTCATCGTCGTCCGTCCATACTCTCGATCCAGCCTCTTCGACGTCTTTAGCGTCAAAGAAAGCGAGGGATGATTTCGTGGAAACCACTTCCACTTCGACGTTCCTGTACTGTGTCGTGCCAGGGGTTAGAAGTGTGAAAAATGAAAGTGCACAGGGGTCGATCGACTGACCCTGAGGAGTTCCTTGACGATAAGTGGTGCTTTGATGGAAGCAACGCTTCCGGTGGTGACGAGGAGAACGTGTGTGTGGTCAGCGGATCGTTCAGATTCTGCAATGAACTCGCGTGTCCAGGGCATGATGGATGGGCTTATGTAAGCGGGGGCCCCGCTTCCCTATCTTCGGTGCTTGACACGAGGTAAAAATGTCTCTGGCAACCGTCCCTCTCAGTGGCGTAGAAGACAGCCCCACTGAGTGACTTGCTATTGGCCATCCAGATGCTTATCTTCGCTGAAATGGGGCTGTAACTTGCTGCAGCACGTCTCGGGTGACTTGCGTGCCCATGATTGGGGAATACGAAATTCTGTGGCGTTTTTCTGCCTACGCGGTACGCACAAGCTAAAAGTTCCGTGACGTTTTGTGTGGAACTCCTGTCAACCACTTACCCATGCACACGCTGGCCTTGCATAATGACCTGCTGTGAGACTGCAACCGGATCACGAACAAGGGAAGCCTTGGAGTGATCGGAAAGAGGAGGCCGGTTTTGATAAGACAGGGACGGCGCCTTCGACTGGGCAGAGTCGTATCGTCGCAGCATCCTTGGCGACGTTTGCTGGGAGCTCTCGACTCTGTTGCATAGTCAATCGGGTGATCGGACGACCACTGACAAGGTTATGAACAGAGCCAGCCCCAAGCCAGGATCAAAGTCTCCTTGACATTTTCACGACGAATTGATGCGACATTTGATCACGAATCACGTTGCTGATATGTACCACCGACCAAGATCTGATCAGTGTGGGCACAGTGCAGAGTCATACCAAAAATTTTATTTCGCTGACCATGCGGGCATTCTCTTGTACTTCTCGCCGAGCTCGTCAGGCTCGGAAGTAGAATTGCGTTATGAAGTAAAATGGATTGCAGTGCACCGAGGGCGTCCAATTTACACCGGAGTAAAAAATTGAGGCACAGCCTGTCTACACCGTAATAATAAAGTCTTGATTGTCGCCGTCGCTGTCGACGGTCTCCGCACGTCGTGCAGTGCATGCACCCACCCCAGTGCTCTCTCGTCAACGTGTTTTCACCACTCTCGCCATCTCATGCACGGGTCGAGTCCAAGCGAGGCCAGCGATCTCGAATTCGCGTTTCCTTCGACCGACACCGGCACTCACGATGTCGCAGCAGAGGCGGAACCGCGCTGGTCAGACGAGCTGGTCGATGGCGAGTGGACAAAGGTGTGTATCCCATTTCAAGTCCTTTTTTTCCTTCTTTTTTTTCTTCTGCGCTCTGTGCCCGTAAAGAAGGCGAAAGTTGATGGGAACCGACTTTCATTTCGCCAATGAGGCATCGATCAACCAGGACAGGCTTGCTGGTGCTCAGCCTTGTTTTTGCATGCGCTGTTCCTTGTGCCATTCGAAACGATTCCGCCACGCTGTCCGTGGTTCTGCTATCGCGTGGCTGTTCGACGTCACCCATCGATGTGCGCATGCTCAAATACTGCTTTCTATTAGCTCTACCACCAAACCTCGCACCATAGTCCCGGACAGAGTGGCGCAGACAAACACCTCGACAGAGCTTCGCCCATGCCACCCTCGGTTCGCTTCTCTCACCAACATAACCATAACTCACCAAGAGAACAACAACCGCACAAGTCGATCCTCGACTCGTGGTTGTCCCGTCGCTCCTCCGTCCACTCTGCCAACACCGCCTCACACGCAGCACACTCCAACCCCAGCAGCTCGCACGGCCACACCCCAAGCCTCAACTCCAAGCTCAAGGGGAAAGACCGTTCCCTGGACAGCGCACTGTCAAGCCCCGTTGGGTTTGGCTTTGGACACGGTGAGTTCCTTTTGTCGCTGGGAACGCATGGGCGGTCGCTACCCTTACCC
Source organism: Pisolithus albus (assembly GCA_024613165.1). Classification (NCBI taxonomy): domain Eukaryota; kingdom Fungi; phylum Basidiomycota; class Agaricomycetes; order Boletales; family Pisolithaceae; genus Pisolithus; species Pisolithus albus. The sequence goes on from JANFAB010000060.1 coordinate 105,278, forward strand.
GCCCTTTTAAAATACGTGCGCTTAAACCGCTGCCCCATCTTCTTCCCATTATTCATATGTTTTGCATTCGTGTAACTTACTGGCACGCTCTCATTCGACCAAGCAGACGCGGATCATGTCGCGTCTCCGACTTCGAATCCGTCCGCTTCCTATACCTCCCACGAACAGTCGACCCGTATTATACCTTTAATACCTCGCCCTTCATCAAACCAAGGTCCCCCGCAACGTAAACAACGAACCAGCCTTCTCGTAGCTGCTACCGATGTACTCGGCCTTCGCAAGAAGTTGGGCTCAGTCTCACGTAAAAAACCCCCTCCCCACCTTATATCCAGCTTAAATTGTATACCCGACATCATCGAGATCAATGCTCATAGCGACACTACCATAACCACCACCGTCGCTGGAACCGTTTCACACATGGACCTGGAACACGAAGAACGCGAACGTTTGAGGGATGCTGCTGCCCAGTCGATAGGACTCGACTGTCTGCACGAACCACGCAAATGGGATAGTCTCTTGTCCTTTGACCCACCAGATCCACAGGAGTACCCCCAGCTTCCGTCTTTCCCGACTACCCTCGGCGCACTCGATCCTATGGCTCAAATGTCGGCGACACTTCCGAAATTCACACCAGCATCTTCCCTCCTCGTATATGCCCTCGCTAAGCAATGGAAAGTTCGAACCCTCGTCCTCACCTCCAACGTAATTGGTCACAAGACCCACGTGCACCTGTTTAAGACTGCATCGCTAAACGAGGTCGAGATGGAGAGATTGGAAATTACCGAAGATAGTGCCATGTTTCTTGCTGAGGAGGAAGTAGGAGGTAGGAAGAACGTGGTCAAGTTGGTGGGCAAGGACGTCGGTACGAAGAAACATGTCAATGGCAGTAGCCATACCGGTGGGTCCATGGAGGATTCCGCCCGCGCGATGTGGTTCCTACAGTTTACTGCCCGTGAAGAATCTCAACACTGGATAGCCGCTATCAAGAATGCAGTACTGAATCAGAGGTAGGACAGCAGACACTCTGCTCGAGGTAGCTGTGATTTGACATGGCGAAAACAGATCAGTCCGTGCAGGTCTAGCGATTCCGGCGTCTAATGGTGGATATGGCCCCAGTGGGGACATGGATGTCATGCTTTCTATGAGAATGCGAGGGATCGTCTCTCCCCAGCCTTCCCGGAAAGTTTCATCTTCGCCTTCTTCGAGCCAATCCCTTCGGTCGCTTGTGATGAATGCTCAGCCTTTGCCACCTTCTAGTGCTGCCAGGGACATCTTGACCAGTACCCGGTCGCGGTCACCCTCCCTGGATTCGCCACACTCCCCGCTAGTTTCGCAGGCTCACACAGAGGAGTCATTCGGTGCTATGGGCACTAACCTTTTGACGATGTTTCGTGGGAATACGGCGTCCGAGAGCAGTTCCTCTCCTGCATGTTCCCTTCCCGTACCCCTTCCACACGGTCAAGCTCAGGGTTCACCTGCTGCTAGTCTACGGTCTGCGAGTACGACGGTGGTTATACCTGGATCGGACTTGAAGATATCCAAGGAACGTGATGCACCGGCTCTTTCAATTTCACCACCGTCGTTAACCACCACCCCACCGGGCACCATCGCGTCTACCAATGCATTCCAGGCGAGCACGAACTCAGTTCCTCTGCCCCTTCAACCTCCTCCACGAAAGGCCAGATGTCACTTGACGGTTCCTCCTCCCACGGCGAAGCGGGACCGAGAAGGATTGTATACCCATCCAGGGGATAACCGCAGCGTAGCAGGAAATTTTGGGGTTCACCCTACAGAGGTACTACCCCCGACGCCCTCCCTTGTCGTAATGCCCTCCGAAACCCCACCACCCAGGAACGTCTCTCCCGGACCGTTCGCTGCGACAGATCTACCGGACACTGAGCCTCCATTCAGTGCGAGTTCTAATGCGAACGGTCAACCGCCGCTGCCGTCTCCCCCATTGGCAGCTGCGCGTTCCTTGTCACCTGATCTTGGAGTACCAGCGTCCTTGGATACCTGCTCAGGTAGCTCTTCAAGTTCCCAGCGGTGGCTTAGGAAAATTAGTACGCTCCCCCAGCGTCCAGCGCCGCCATCAGGTCCTCCGCCATCCGTTCCAGAGGTCGAGTCTGCGCAATCGGCGCTGCACCTGCACGTGCCTCACCCATATGCAGCAGATGAGCTTGCAAGCAGCGTATCATCTAATTCCCGCACTGACACAAGCCCTCATAGCACATCGTCGTTGGCTCAGAGTTTATGGAAGCGTGCGTCTACTTCTTCTGCATATAGCGTGAATTCCTGGAGTACGTCGGACTCGAGAGCCGTTGCCGAGCCTACCACCACGCTTAGTGCGTCGATTCTGTCTTTGCCAAATCCCACAGGTGAGACGTTTAGTGCCTTCGTGGTTTATATTGTCGCTAATTTATGGCATCGCGACTTGTAGGAAGCAAGATTGCCGCACCCAAGCGTCGATCTATGCCTCCCCCTCGCCCCGCCCCTACGCACGCGCCTCCGCCAGCCCCAATTGCGGAGCGGGTAGTTGTACCTCAGTCACCGCCACCTCCAAAACAACAGCCCTCTCCGGATAGTTCCCCACAAGCACCAAAACCTCTTCGAGCATCTGTGGCGCAACGAGCACTGAGGCTGTCTCTGACATCTCCAAAGCCGCCACCTTCAACAGGCCTCCCACCACGGCCCGACGAGCCAGGGTTCTTCCGGGGGCATCGCCGGAGCTCGAGTAACAGTACGGCTGAGGGACCTCGTATTTCGTCCGATCTACCTTCTATCCCTGGTTCACCGCCGCATTCACCGTCCCGTTTGTCGTCCGTGGGTCAGCCACGGCCACCATCGTCGGCTTCTTCTGTCCGGAGCCTATCCATCAAGCAGCGCCTTCGCCTCTTGAGCGCTCCTTCCTCTACTTCACCGCCGCCAACCCCATCAGGCTCGAATTCCCCTCTCCCCTCAACTCAACAACAATCCCCCCAACCACTACAAATCCAGACTCAAACGAAAACGCAAACAAAAGTGCAGAAACAGGCGCCAGGTCCACATCACGCTCAAACCATCAGTACGCTAGACCTCGACGACGATGACGACGATGACGATCCCCGAACGCCTTCACACGTCCAACCTTCACGTCCACCCTTCGGGCTCGGTGAACACATCATGGACATCAACGACCCTAGCTTCTTATCCCTTACGCCAATCGAAAGCCCCACGGCTCCCCATCTTCCGCTTCGCAGTCCTTTCCGGCCACTTCCAGCCGGCGGCCCCGTGAGTCCGGGCACACCCATGATCGAGGGGGAATTCGAGTTCATGGCATTGTCTCCACCGCCACCTCGCAGAGGCTCGAAACACATCTCGGTCTCGGTCGCGCAGCCGGAGAAAAGCTCCGAATCCGAACCTCCGACATTCACCAAGACTGCAGTGTCACCCAATCCCGAGGTGAACACGCTGGCAGGACGCGGATCGGTGGTGTCCCTCGGTTACATCACGATGTAAATGATTTCGTTTCTGCTGTTCCTTTTTTTTCCTCTTCTTTTCTCGTTTGCTGTCGGTTTCCTTGATCTTATGTGCTACCACTCTATATAATAAATCCGTGGGGTTTTGTTTCCGGCACAACTTTCATACATTTTTCCTACCCGAATATGCCCAGATTTTCTTCGTTATCCAACATGATGTGCTATTCGGGGGTTTTGTATGCCCATTCGATCCACGCCCTACTTACCTTACAGCCACGCAGTGTATGTATCCTTACACTCACCAATATGATGCCATGAGAGATTACGGAGGTAACATTGCTAGAGGACTAAGTTACAATAACAGCTACAATAACAGAAAGCGATCATATTGAAATCATGCAAGGCTGTTTTCTACATCAGCACTATCATCTCCATGTTCCATACTAGCGAACTGTTCAAACCATCGTCAGCATGGCATCAACATGAGCGGATAGGAAAAAACTCACGGTCAAGAAGGCTGCAGGACGATGCTCCTCGGCCCAGAACAGTAGTGGCGTATCCAGCGTCATGGAGTATGGCAAATTGGATGACCAAAGCTGGGTCAGGCCAATACCATAGTTCCAAACTTTGCCTTCGGGGACAAGTGTCATACCAAAGATCCGATCAGACAGGAGGAGTTGAACCCTTTCAGACATGTTAGGGTTGAAGCCTGGTGGATTGACGGAGTTGTCCATATTTTTGCGACCCCATTCGAAGCCAGGAATAGTGAGAGAATACGATGACAATGAAACCGAACCCGGCGTGAAAGACGCTGTCACGCATATTGAAGATGGGCCCCACTCGGGGTGCTCCGCCATCAGCTTGGCATGAGTTGTGACATCTGTAGGCGAGAGGTGGTTAAGCTCCAACGCCTGAGTCTTTATCCACCCGAGAGGCTCCAGATCCTTAAGCAGAAAGTCGTCCTTCGGAAGCTGAGATGGAAGCTCGATAGTATTGTTACTCCCACGCTGAGGTGGCCAAGCTATCGCCTTGATTTCCTTCACTTGTTTGTTGTCGGGGGGTGATATCCCATAGATGAACGCAGCAACTTGCGTCCGAAGGTCGGCGGCCGCAATGAACGCTCGCAGGACGTTCTTCGGCAGTACGTAGGTGTAGGATCCGGCGTCGTCTTTCACGTCGTCATTGGAAACATAAATGTGTTGTAAACGGAGAGGAAGGTGCGTAGCGGAGATCGCACGGACACGCCAGTCAGACTTGCTACTGAAGACCTGTTGCTCGTAACTGGTGGTAGTCACGATCTGTATTGTGTCTCCATGCACGTTGGTTGTTTGGCTGTAACGCCGCGTCAGTCTCTCGACGCTTGAGGTTATGATCCACACTTACGTTTGAACAGCAGTAACCTGGGCTTGCGCCTCCGTACTCTTCTCCAGTTCTGCCATTTGTTGTCGTTGTACTGAGGGTGCGACAATCTCCTGGCCGAGAATGATGTCGCGAATTTCACTGGCAGTCAGTGAAGCGATGTTGACGTTATTGCGCTTGCCGAAGTCCTGAAAACATCGTAAGTATCAATCCCAATACACCAGCGAGAATGGCTTACAGCTAGAATCAGATCTTTCATTGCGACCTCGACCTTGATCCATTCCTCATCCGTCAGTGAGGGCCACACGAAGTGCGGCTCAGTAACGGTGTTCTTGTCCGGATGGAGAATGACTTTAGCTTTCTCGTTGTTGACGTGCAACCCACGAAGTAGTAAAATGAGGCGAGAGAATGCGGTATAGCTTGAAATTGATTTTAACCAGTCATCATACAAACTGAACAGAACCATCTGTGGTTGCGTGGCACGCTGGAAAAAAATGAACGCTCGGATCACTCGCTTAGAAATCATCGAGACACTTACAAGGATAAGGTCACCAAACTTCTCCATCTTCATGCAAGCCTGGAACGGAAGTTGAAGTTCACTACCCTTTATGACGATGTTCGGGAAGTCGAGTAAGTGAACCTCGAGTGGATCTAGGAATTGCGTTAGCAATGTGACCCGGGAGATCGCTAACCGTAGACGTACCCAACATGCCCTTGCGAGTCACGATAACCTGCTTCGGTTGTTCCTCAACAGGCAGTGAGCGAACTAATGCAGCAACTTCCTCGGCAGTCTTCCACTTCGCCAGTTGACCCAGACGCTTCTGACCCGCCCACACACTCGTGTGGATAATCTTCAGGAACAACTGCCCTGATCTCGGGTTGAAGATGAAAATTGCACCATCTACAAAAGGATATTAACTAGGTACCAACGACACTTCGTGTTACACTTACTGATAGGCTTGGTGGTCAAGTTGCCCTCAAAAGTCTTGTGAATGGTCACCCGGTAGACGTTGGTATCATCCACGAACCAGATAATCTGGTTCGAGAACAATTCCGAGTAGTTCTGGCTGTTCAAGTAGGGCTCTGTCGGCTCAGAAGAGTAGAGTTGGAGACCTTTGCGGATACGCTCTCGCAGCACATGGCAGGCAGGGTTTGCTTTCATGATTTTCGTCATTGCTTGCTGGATCAAGGGTTTCATGCCAGGGAACCAGTTGCCGTAAGCCGACCAAAGGTTATACGCCAGGTCCATGCCGATCATGACACCAGTCGGAGACGGGTAGATACTCATGGAGTCAGATACCTAAAGAGAAGCTTGTTAGGGTATGATATAGGGAAACCATGCAGAATAACATACATAGTCCAGGAACTTCGCACGTGTATAGCGCTCGATGTCATGCGAGTCAAAGTCACCCCAACGAAGCTGAACATCGATCCAGTATTTGTTGCTCGTTGTACCATCCAACACGTCTTTGTTCTGTAGAGATGGTATTAGTAGATGCGACCTCGACAAGGTATAAATATGTGACGTACGTCGGTTACAAGGGAAGGACGCGTTATATTCCACTTGTAGGCCGAGAATAACAAGATATCCGCACAGGACGAGTTCATCTTGTAACTCTTTCGAGGGTGGATCGTTTCTTTTTGCACCGTCTCGATCTGCAGGGGTTCAAGTTCCTGATCGAATACCTGACATAAGTCCATGACGACACTCTCGTGAACTGAATCATCAATCAGCAGAAGTCAATCATGTACAGTAAAATCCGACTTACTCTTTTGCCACAAGTGAGCACGGAAAATCTGGATCAAACTAATTTTCAGAGTGGGGATCTTGCCGTGCATGAAGATACCCGTCAGATCAAGTTGAACTTGGAAACCGACGTAGACATTTGCCCGGTTGATCGTTGGGCTCCACCAAAGAGTGAACCGACGGTTGGGAATTTGGTTCAGACCCGAACGTTGGGCATTTGTGAGCTTTTTGTAACGCATTGACTCCTCGAAGCCAGACGCCTTCTCCCAGAACAAACCCTCCCAAGTTGGGAAGTAAGTGCCTTTGAAAAGCGTGTGCTCCAGGATGCCTTCGACACCACCCAACGCAGCGATAACATCAACTCGGTAATTGTTGAGCTGCCAAAGTTTTCCGTCATGCCGTTGCGACGTCCACCAGAATGGATTGCTAGGATCACAATAAATCGCAGTGTGGGAGGTAAAAGAACAAAGACTCACTGTTTTAGTAACTGGTATTGCTTCCAATCGGTGCGGACACGCCAACCGCGGTCGTAGGCAAGACTAAAAGGGCCAATCAACTTTGTGAATCACACAAAATGAAAAGATAAACTTACGTGTGGCGATCCTTCTGGAACAGAGTATTGATACGAGGGATACCTCTGTCCCAGCTGTCCTCGAGGTCCTCAAGAGTGAGGCGGCGATTTTGAGCATTTGCCTCCTTCCGCTTCATGGAGTATTCCGACCAAACACGCGCTGAATCAAGGAACTCCGCCTCCCATGGCTGGAGATAGCGATACAAGTTGGGTATGAGTTGGTCCTCTTCGTGAGACATACCGGCCCGGAAGTGGGTAACTATCAAGATATCCGTTAATGGCTGTAAACGCATAGGAAGGAGTTTACTGACCTCCAACATCAGTTTGCTTCGACCACCGCAGGTCACTTTGTGGTATCAAGACGTGACCCATCGACAACATACCGAGACCTCCCAATTCCTTCGGGGTGTAGAAAACGACAGGCGGGAAGCGCGAAGGCATCTTACTGTTCAACCCGATCTTGACACGAGTCTGAATCTTGTTCTCTGCTTTGACAAGAGCATCCAACAACTCGTTTGTGTGGATAACAGCTTCACGATAGTACGTCATGAGACCGATCAGGGCAGTGTTCCACTTGTTCACGATCTTGGAGAACGTTGTGGAACCAGAGCTCATAAGAACCTGTCGAATACGGTTGTTGAATTGTTGGATACCTGGAAAAATCGTACGTCAGAAAAAGAAGCACAAAAATCCATGTAAACCAACGAACCCTCATCAGACACGCGGAGGAAGGCTTGAGCAGTACGCTCCTTGGTTTGTTCATTAGTGAGGTTCCAAACTGCGTCCTTCAGCGAGAACTGCTCTCCGCCTAGCGTCCTAATCTTCGGTAGTATCCGAACCTCGAAGCCACTCATGGAGAAGAGTAATTGCGGGTTCTCCCTCGAGTATACGCTGACGAAGGTATCTTCCCATTCGATGGTGGTTAGCGACCTCGGCAGACTCTGTTTAACATTCCAGAACACGGCCCTTCCAAGGTTGACGTCGTGTTTAATGAGCCGCATGCGGCAATCCCGAGGCCAACAACGCTTGTTGTTGTAACCGATGACATTATTGTTCGTAGGATCGGGGTTGGCGCTGAGGTAACGTTGGATCAGGTCGCGGGCTTCATCAGCGGTGAAGCGGAAAAGAATGTGCAAACGATCCACATAGCGAGAGTAGAGACGAATTGGATGTCGAGTTTCAGTGGCAGAATCGCGGTACTGCAAGAAATTGTTTGGTATTTGAGGCGGCCCCGCCATCTCACTGGCTCGTTGCAGCCCGAGGACGAGAAGGTCGAGGACGAGTCCATAGTATTGGAACACAAACGCTGAGAACTGCAATCCACGGATAAGACCATAGGCGTTCGTATGCGCCATATCCTTGTAAGTGAGCACAGTATTGTTCTTCGCCGTTATGTAGTCCGCCAAATTGTGGTCCATGATCAAGCGGAGGAGACGGTTGAGCAGCGTTAGGTCGATCTTCTCATACACCCTAGAGAAAACGGTCTCCATCATGACGACGCACTCTCCTTCGCTGGTCTCCCAAATATCCGTTAGGTTATTGATACCTTGGCACCACTAGAAAAAGTGTATTGGCAACCATGGCAATCGCACAAACACGAAGTCTAGCCCTTACCTTGTAAACTAATAGCGGTGGAGGCTCGGTATCTGCAGGCTTGATCCATGCAGGGAACAGTCCCCGCTTGTCAGCCTCAAAGAACAAGAACTGATCAAGGTACTGCAGCCAAATCATGAGTCCACAGGAAACAATACTTCAGAGGATATAAGACCCACCGCATCAGTGATCTTCTCCACTGGCTCAATGTCGTAACACGGGATGAGCTTGTCGTAAGTATCGAAAAACTCAATACCCGCTTCCTTGAATGCACGTTGCGTCAAGAGAAGACGTTTGATTCGCGACAGGCCTGGAAACACAATAATCAGCTGACATCGTAACATGGACACCTCGAACTTACATTCGTGAGGGTTGTCGTATGCTTGCTCAATGAGCGCTAATTCCTCCCGCTGCGACTGGTTGAGACGGCCCTTGACCGAGTATGCCTCTTTAAGCTTCTCAAGTGCCAAGACAAGTAACTTCGTATCGTGCTTATATGATAGAGGCCTAGTATTGACATGAGTGAAAGTTCCAATAATACTCCTGGGAAACTTGAACTTACGGGAACGGAATGGGAGCGAACTTGCGACTCTCAAGCCAGTGGACAGTTGCAGTATAGATAGCGACAGCCTCTTCTGCACTGACATATGGACCATCCTTCAGATAACCATGCTGCCGCTCCTGTTCAGCCTTTAAGTATAACCCTGAGAAATTTGTCAGCGATACGGATGGTGATAATTCGAACAACACTCACTTGTCAGACGCCCCAAGTTCTTTTTGACGACAGCCTTGTCGACAGTGGCACCACGACGAATGCGTTCTCGGTTGTAGTGGGCGACACTGACCCACCAGTCCGCCTTGTTTTTCACGTACCTCAGAATGATGTTCTCAATAGCAGTCGGCATTCCAGGAACCTTCCAAGGTATGTTGGCCTTCCAGCATCTCCAAGCTTCAGACAGATGTTGGAGAATCGTCTTCGCCTTGTTCTGCTTAATAGATTCCGGCATCATGTCAAGGATGTCGTGCATGACAGCCGCACGAAGCTCAAGATCGTAGTGTGATTCTACGCGCTGCTTGGTGACGGTTTTGGCAATGCCCTTGCTGTTACGCCCTTCGAATTGACGGGCCAGAAGGTTACCGAGCCAGCGCTCAAGGAGCGGGACAATACCACGCATGAAAAAGAGCCAAACGCGCCATCCAGGCGCCCAAAAGCCGCAACCAGGCCCTTTGCCGACAGGACCAGTGTTGAAACGATAGTAAATTAAATGCTTAAGGTCCTTTGTCATGCGAACTTGCCGCATCAGCTAGCGAAAACAGTATGTCAGCTGAATGCAATGTAATATGAAAAGATAAGACAGACCTTGTACTTGTAGCGGTACATTCCAGTCAGTGCGCCGATATGCGCAAAAATATATTGTAACGCGTCAGCGAGCTGGAAGGCATCTACATTTCCGAGCCGGTACTGGACATGAGCATCAACGACAAGCTTGGTGAGTCGAAGTATCTCGCGGCAAAGGTGGAAGGCATTTCCGAAGCGGGATTTCTTACGCTCCTTCGTAGTTAGCGTCTTGACAGGCTTCAAGTTCATGTTATAGTCGAGATGCAAGTAGTTCAAATTCTACGCGAAAACAAAGTCAGCGAAGTCAAATTACGAGTTAAGATATTCACCTTTCGGTGGATCAACAGGTTAAGCATGTTGTAACCCTGCCTGCAGACCTGCAAACCCGCTTCTACCCAGTCAAGTTTCGTCGTCTGGAAGAACTTCGTTGCTTTGAGCTGGCGGAATAAGTTCTTCCTTGTCATGGCTTTTTCCGAGCGGCTCTTCAGCTCGTTGAGCACGAAGCATTTGAGAAGTTTCTGATACGATACGCGGACTTTGACAGGTTGGCCAGGTGGACAATGCTCGAGATACCAGTTCTTCACGAGAGGGACGTCTTGAGCACGTCTCGTCCGTCCGGAACGGCGGTTATACGGATCAGGGGCCCACCATAGACCAATACCATCAGCAGCCATATCATTCTCCAACGGTTTCTCGGCAAGGAAAGGCTCGACGTCCTCGGGAAGTTCAAAATCGTCTTCGTCCGCACCGTTTGGCCCGAAAATCACGTCTTCATGCGAAACCAGAGGAGCATTCTTAGGCGTCATACCACGGAGGGAGATAGGGTTGATGAGCGGGTCGAAGTAGAAGGCAGGAAGATCAGGATCGTCTGTGCGAATGTACACGTTCTTCGGGTAGTGATATGGCGACAAATGGACAGAACGGGGAAGGGAATTGTAAAGATGAGGGAAGGCAACTTTGTACTCGGTGCGAATCTGCTGCCGGATAATGACCTTATTAATATCGTTGAACTCGTTCCAGTCTTCATCAAACATGTCCATGTCGCGGTAAAGCGGCTCGAACTTCGGTCCTCCGGGTATGGCCATGTTTAGCGCCTTGGCGGTGAAAAACGATTTTTTGTCGAAAAGGTAGGAAGCATTGTTGTCAGGTTGGTCCGACAAGAGAGTACGACCTAAGCGGTATAGGTTAGCCATCACGGGCAAAGTAAGTGACCAATAACGGTAGGATGGCCCGTTAATAGCTGGCGTGTCGATCAATGGCTTGGGGTCATAGAACCAATCAATAATGGCTGAATCTTCCTCCGGATCCAACTCCAGCTGAATAGCTTCCAACGGCTCGACATCCAAAACATTGTCACCATAGTCAAGCGGCGGTTCTTCATCGTCAAACGGTGGGAAACGCATGCGCTTGAAGTGTCTACGGTCTCGCTTTTCCCGACGCATGGCGAGCCACATGGCACTCCACTGAGCGTGATAGACAGGTTCGATGACACGCGGAATTTCATTCACAAACGTGATGGCACCAGTGATGTGGTATAGTACCGGGACCTCACGAACTTGCTCCCATGGATAAGGAATATTCTCGAGCAACTTCATGACTGCGTGAGGTACGTACTTAAGTGCACCCAGATGGACACGTTTGTCGTTTCGGAATTTGCGGTTGCTCATGTCACCGTGATCCTTGATGATTTTACGGACGTGCTCTGGGGGCAAGTCCTGGCGAAACAATGAGCCTCGGAAAGAGATTGTATGGTAACGGTATACACACCTGTTTCCCCATGTCGACGTATCCGCCCTTTCGTTTCTCGCCGTACCTCCTCTTCTGCATCGCAACCCATTTCTGTGACTTTTGCGCGAGCATATCCGGAGGCATGCGTGAGCCTGACCCCTGTCCAAAGCCTGGCGGTGGAGTGGGCATTCCAGGGGGTGGTGGAGGCATCCCCGGTGGTGGGGGCGGCATCCCTGGTGGTGGGGGAACAAAGCCTGCGCTCATCGTCGAAGTTGAGAGCGACGGTGAAAGATGCGAGCTGCTGACAAATAACTTTGTTCTCGCCTTCAACACAAATTCAACCCCCGACACATTAGTCAGCAGTGTACATAAATAGTGCTGCATGGACATAAATTACACCAGAGTACTTTTACAAGTGTAGCAGATGTGCGACAGCTCGACATATGGAAGGGCTGACATTCATGCATTGTTGAAACCGATAATCCTGCTGACCGGACGTAACGTGATAACAGGAATTTTGCCAGCTTGCTCCTCAGGAATTCCATCAAGTTCATCTTCATCACTGGAAGATTCTCCGTCAGGGTGTTTCAGACCAAGCATACTCACTACCCGGTTAATGTGCGCTTCCGACTGCTTGAAAGATGGGGGTGCACGTAGGCTCGTTGCAGCCTCAGAAATGGCATGGACGACTGGGCCGTCCAGGTCGATGTTGAATAGATCAAGAATGTACCGCCGTACGGGAAGCCGATAGCGCTGGGTCGAAATGGTATGAAGGGCTCTGAAGAACATGGCGGGTGAAGAGAAGACTGCGCGATACTCCGGACGGGACTTCATTCTACATTGACGCCTGAGACGAGTGACGTTCACAATACGCACACACTTGGAACTCACCTTGCTAATGAACGCGAGGCAGTGTTGACGATGACACTGTTGCCCAGGTTCTCGATAGCAGAAATAACCTCCAGCTCAGTCTGTGTTGTCGGCGGTAACAACCGAATATCGGCATCGGTTTTCACTTCGATAGACTCCCACTTCGGAAGCTGTATTGTATCAGTAAGAGCTTTTCGTTTCCGAAATCAGCGTACTCACCGAGATGAACTTCTCCAGATTCACGGGTATACAAAGTCCGGTGGGATGCCCGAGAGGTGACAAAGTAGCCTCCCAATGATAGTCATCGAGAATCTCGGCACCCTGAGGAGTTGAGGATATCAAGCCAAGGACAAAAAAACACGTTCTAAACTGCATTTAGGCTCGTCAAGGACTTTGACTGCAATTACGCCACTTACCCTCGGACAGAAGGTATTAAAGAATGTTCTGCTATTTCGAGTATAGATGGTATGATTTCTTCCTCCTCGAGGAACGGTAAGCCACCTTCGGTGGCTCCAACATTACCCTGGCGACAGTTTCATCAATCCATCAGTAAAAGTGCCGTCAATCAGATTACGTACGACCGCCCATAGGATGCTCTTTAATTTCAAGATTACCTCCAGGTCCTCACTTTCCAAACCGTGCTGTCGAATGAAGTGGGAAAATTCCGCGAAATGGCCCCTTTCGCTGAGGACCTGGCAACCAAGCTCCGTTTTTGACATCTCGCCGTAAAAATGTGGAGGAACCACGCCATCGAAGGCACTGAACCCTGTTTAGATTCCGAGGAAGGGTTCTAACTGACAACAGCTTACAGAACGTCCTCATCGTCCTCTGTGGCTTCCGAACTAAAAACCTTGGCAAGGAATATCTCGATTTGGACGACATAATAGATGTTGCGTTCCTGTAATCCTGGGTCAGGGTGACAATCAACGAAACGAGTGTAAGTCAAACATGGAACCACATATCCATCTCTCTGTCGATATAACCTGCAGTGTTGAGGTAACGGAATCCAGTCGGTAGTAGACATAAATCTGGACGAACAAGAGATCACCTCCGCCATAATTACTTACTTGAAATTTTACCGACCTGAGGAGTAATGGATGTCCAATGTCGCCCAAATGGTCCAATGTGGGTTGCATTTCCACGACCAATTCAAGGCCCTCCATAGACTCACAAGCTTCCTCAAGAAACTGGATAGCCATCTCACAGACCTCCGGAGCGGGATCATACAACTGTGTCAGTAAAAGTCGTAGCATCCACACTGTAGGTGTCGGAGAGCTGTGAATCAACTCGCCAAGGTGATTGGTTGCGAACACCCGAACGGGCTGAAAACCTTATTAGCACCAGGACACGAAAATGACGAAACAAAGGTCACTCGTACAATGTCACTGCATGTCAGCGCCTTCGATAGTACGACACGCGGGTGTCCGTCGCTAAAGAAGGTCAAGGAAAGGATGAGAAGTGCCACTAATGCAACCTACATAGAATAGTCCAAGTTCGTAATAACCGCGGTGATAAGATCCTCTCGATTCCGAAGTTCAATGAGATGATAAAAAGCCGTAAATATTTTAGACTTCTCCATAAGTCTGCAGAACAAGTTAAGAACGTTCCGATTGGAAGATAGGAGTATATGCTTACTCGATTCCCTCCGGGTGTTTGCTTAGCGTACCCAACATATCAAAGTAGCCATACGTGAGGGTCTCCGTCATCCGCTGCTTTGAGAATATCGGATCCGACTCTGGGGTGCCGTTGAACTATCAAAAAAGTATTAATGACCAGTCCATTGGACTGGTATTCGGAGAACCCACAGGATCTAACTGTGCGAAACTCTTGATTATTTGCTTCAGAAAATCATCCTCGTACAACAAAAAGCGGACGCCGTCGGGCTTGCAAGAAGTGTCGTTAGGAGAGAGCAGCCTAGGCGCACCCATCGCAAATTTTGCTGAAGAGCATTGAGAGTGAGACCGCTAGAAAAGTATGAGGGCTTACTTGCTTCCGAGGCATATCGGAAAATTGGTGCGAGAACGGATGAAAGAAGCCATCAGCCGACGCATGAATCTCCCAACCTTGATTGCCTCTTCGAGTCTCTTCGGATTCAAGAACGGTCCCTCAACAAGTTCCTGCAGTGGTTCAAAGCCCCACTTTGTGCTATCCTTTGTGATCATGATCTAAGGTACGTTCTACTTCACCCCATGACATATCGGTTATTTCGACGACCATTACCTGTGTTTCAAGTACGCATGCCTGGAACATCTTGTCATCCATTTGCATGCCCAGCTTGATCTTGCTTTGTTCAACTTGCCGTTGCCCTCGACGCACAGCGTCTTCGGCAGAATTAGCTCTGCGGAATGGGGTCAGTATAACCATATTTTCTCTCGACCAGTCCCACCTCGGCCGCGCACTCTTGCAGCTAGGATGCAGCCTTGCATGATTACGGTTGAAGCTGTCTATGGCGGTGATTGCTGAGGTACCAACAATCCTGTGTTCTCCCCTTGTATAGTCAGCAGCAAGATCAAAAACTTGTGGGATAGCCTGAACAATCCATGATTAATATGTGCTGGGAGATCTAAACAACCAGAACTATACCTGAATATTAGCTGCCATATTCAGCGGCAACACCCTGTTAGCCATTTGCATGACTTCCGCCGTAAGTAATGTAGCCTTCCGGGTAAGATTAGACCCTGTCGTACGTTCCTCGAGCATCGTCGTAAGCGCCTATAGCAATCTTAGCACGCCTTCGTCTCAAGAGCAATCCACACACATCCAATAAACCAGCGTTCGTGAACACCAGGACAAGTAACGCGATATACTGGTCAGTCAATTTGAGTGCTTCGGGCCCTCCCTGCTGGACCTTATGTTCGCCCGAAGGCTCAGGAAAATTTCGAGGTTTTCGATACACTGCTAAGTATGGGTTTGAGCGTCCAGAATATGTAGCAGTACGCTTACTGGTCAAACGGCGTCCATCGATGAATGTCTTGTACCACTCTGGAGGCTTGATGTTCAACAGTTCGAAAAACATATCGAGAACAATTTCCTGACGATACGTAAGTCCCATACCGAAATCCCAGAAGACGTGCGACTACTCTTGTGTCAAGAGAGGGTATCCTGAGAGTGTCAACTATGGATTTGATCGCTCTCTGATCTTCCATGCAGAAGTACATCAAGCCTATTTGCAAGTCTAAGATTATTACCACAATGAACATAATAAATACGCACCGCTCCACGTTCGTAGCATCAACTGTATTACTTTGGCGCAGCGTCTCATACGGTCAGCATGGTCGGCACCTCGACCATAAGCATCCGTCACTGCTAAGAGCGCGATCTGTGAGAGATCAGTCAACACGAGAACAACATGCACCACACAAACGGAGTACCTACCTCAACGTCGATACCTAGGCGCATGTAGGCTCGAGTTCGCGGTGAATCCATGATGTGTAAAAACTGTTGTAGCAAGAACGGGTCCTAACTCGACAGGACCCTCGCCCAACGCATGCACAAGGAATCGGATGCCACCGGCTCGGGCAACAAGGTCAAGATCAAGTAGACCTACAACGTCGTAGTAGTAGGAATGAGAAAGAAATGCTACATACTCATTTCTGCAAGTGTTTGCACGGATATGGATCTGAACGGATCTTCTGCATGCTCCGCCACAGCGATAAATGCACGCATAACAGGCTCAGATAACGGAATGGATGTCGAGCCTGTACCACGCGTATCTCGCTTTTCAGCCGCAATGTCAACTATCGCGCGGATGAGTTTGATAACCTGTTCTCTCTCGACGGAAAACTTGTTATCGCGTGCAAGTGACCTGCCAGGGGTAAAAACATGGTCCTACGATATGTGAAGAATCGTAGCACTTTACTATAAACCAGTCCAGCGGTTGTTGGCGTAGCTCTTGAATTGAAGAAGAATCGACGAGCGACGAGCGTATCAATCGATACGCTGCTGCACGACATTGTTTCGAGCGGCAATCCGCGAGGGATGGTATGACACTACAACTCGCATTAGGATCGCTGCTACACACCAACCCACGTGTCAAATGGCCTTACGCCTGAACGAGAGCTGCGGTCGTGATCTCGTAACGAACACGCAAATTGCGCTGAAATAAGGCAACTAATTTGTTCATTATATCAACACGAGTTCGATCTTGTTCCGAGCTAGTGTGCGACGCGCTACTCGTAGAAGAAGGTGAAGAAGGGGATGGCGTGGATGAGGGGACCAGCGTTAGCGATTTCAGATACGAATTTGCCTGAGTCAAGGCAGTCCTGAAATCATCTGGTGCTAAAATAGAATCAACGCATGTCGTCCGCAATCCAGAATACGCACCCTTATCTTTATCGCTGCTGTCGGCTCTTAGTCGAACCGTGGACGGAGGTGCTTGTCCTGCAAATTTGCGTTTTGCAGCAGGTCCTGCAGCGTGTTTCTTGCGCCTCGACGTTTCTTCGTGATTAGGTTGGAATACGAGTGCGCCACGACGTGATAACGCGCTGACACTCACCTAGTTCAATCTTCTTCGTAAGCAACTCGATCTCGCTCGTAGCCAGCTCCAGCTCCGACTCTACTTGCATTCGCATCAGGTCCTTGTTATCGTACCATTCAATGATATGTCTTGGTTACAACTGGCGTTTCTCACAGTGATGGGGAGCTTTAGGAACTTTTCAGCTCCTTCCTTAATGCGGTTCTCCCTCTCTAGTAAAGCGGTGAGTTCTTCCAGCTACATGGGCAGTCTGCTTCAGAAAGTGCGCGTCCGCAAGATGTCACGCTGAGCGCACCTGGTTGCCAGGTGTCCTGAGCATGCTATCTAGGTCCTGAGACGCAGGAGCCGACTGGGAGGAGATGGACATTTTGCTGAGCTGAGCTGCGGCTGCTGGCTGTTCATGATCACTAGTCGTTGGCATCAAGCAAACGCGATGTCTCTGCGACGTAAGCGAGAGTATGAGGACGAGCGGCTTGGATTAGGTAATACTGTTTAGCTGAACAGGGGATCCTCTTTTTGGACATGCTTAGTCATCCGGCGTCATCCGATGTACTGTACAAACAAAGTTCAAGCCACAAACGCAGTTTCTGGTGGATTCACACCGGCCAGTCGAGCGCAAGACAAGACTCCCCTCAAGAATGGGTACGTCGAGCTCGTCGTCGGAGCCGTAGTCCAAGCTTAACTAACACTTACCCAGTTCGCTACGCTGCCGCCGCACTTGCCACCAACCCCGAAAAGAGTGCGTTTGGCGGTGATGTATGCGCCCTGATCTGACACTGGATCTTTTGCAGCTGCTCGTGCCCGGGGCGAGTACCTCCGCACCCACTTCAAGAACATGCGGGAGGTCGCCGCTGTTCTCTCTGGTGTGTTTTTGCAACCAAAAGAATGTTATAATGCCAGGTCTCAACGTAGATTCCAGGTATGAAGCTGACAAAGGCCTATGCGTATCTCGGCAACGTCCTGGAACACAAGCAAGCTATTCCTTTCCGTCGATTCTCGGGTGGTGTTGGACGAACCGCACAAGCAAAACAATTCAAGGCAACCCAGGGTACGTAACACGAGCAACTTCCAGTCGTACAATGTTTCAATCGCAAAACAGGTCGTTGGCCTGAGAAGTCTGTTAAATTCATCACTCGCCTCCTCAAGAACGCAGAGGCTAATGCCGATGCGAAGAGCTTGGAACTGGAAGATTTGACTATCAAGAACATTGTCGTACAGCAAGCACCCGTGCGTATTAGCCTTACATGTGCAAGAATCAAAGCAGTGATGTTGTGCTATAGAAAACTCGCCGTCGCACATATCGTGCCCACGGTCGTATTAACCCCTACCAGGGTCACCCTTGCCACGTCGAGATCATCCTCAGCGTCTCAGGAAGAGGAAGTTGAGAGAAGCAAGGACAAGGAGGCCGTGGCTCCTTCTTTCTCGTCACTGAACCGGAGACAAGTCGCAAGGAGGCGGATTGAGGCAGCACGGGCATAATATTCTTACCTGACATGACATTGACTTGCAAGGGTGCAATAGTATGCAGCTGCGAAAGACGCACACATGTTATGTACACAGATATGCATGATATGCCACCCCGCATCTAGGAGTGCGTTACCCGACTTGCTACCACTTTCGTTGTCGTAGCGCTCTTTTGTGATGAAGCGTGTTTTTGCCTGCTGCCCCTCTGATCGCCTGCAGCTCGTCGAATTTCTTCTTCGCATATCGTCGAGCCTCAGCGTCAGTCCACCAGCTCGTCCACCAGTGTGCGCTTCCTCTCCGCTCTTTGGAGATTATCCGAGCTTGCAGTCCCAAATGGTGTCGTAGTATGCACGATGGTGCCGATCTTTTCCACATTCTTAGAGTGTCCATCAACAGTCACGCTCGATCACTTACTGCAAAATGTTTCGGCAAGCCCTTGATACCCTTGCCTTCGCCCTCGTCCTTGCGGTAAAACCGCTTAGGGTCAAGCTGATTTCGTAGTCTGAGGGCTTCGACCTCACGGTACAACCGCGGCAAGTCGGCCTCCGCGGGTGCTGGTAAGTCGAACCAGTCAGGTCCCGCCGTTTTTTGTTTTGCCTAGAGATACGCATAAGCCGACGAGAGTAAAGTTATCACGTCACGTACAGCTTTCATTTGTCGTCTTGTGAGGCCAGCAGGCTTTGGTTCGGGAGGGGGTGCTGGCATAGCAGCAGTAGCAGGTTGCTGCTTCGGTTTGTGCAACGTCTGGGTCGCGTACTCTCGAAGGGGCGTCATGCCGACTCTCCCCAAATTCAAGGTATGTAGGGGGCAGTTTTCCGGGATCTAATGGTGGTAATGGCCTGTGGATTGCGTGAAGAATGTCCACACGGAGGGACTAAAACCGAGAACAGTACCTGCTGCTCCTCCTCTCCTTGGATTTTAATCACGTCCTGTTCATGCCATCCTCTGCCTGCAACATTCTGGTCATTCTGGCCTCTTCGCGCGCATTTTGTTTCGCTTTCTCGAGTAGTGAATTTAGATACTCCTGAGTAATTTCAGACTCGGAGGAGCTACTTGAATCGTTGTCATCGGTGTCAGAAACCACGCTTGAAGTCTCGGAGTCTTCGTCGCTGCGGTCGCTTCGAGTGTTTGAGGCCTCTGCAGGGACGTCCGTCGCCTTTTGCTTGCCTTTGTCGATGATGGTCATATGCTCGGAACGCCCCCGATTATGTAATGCAGAGGAAAAACATGCAAAACCCGATCCCCTGAAGGACGCAGACAAACCATGGGACGTCGACGACCGTCCAACAAGTCAAAGGCAGCTGGAAAACCACGACCCGTGGATAGAAAAGACAGCAAAATTAAGCGATGGAACAAGCGCTCCGACATCGAACTTGATGAAGAGGACCAGTGTGCGTTCCCCCTAGCTATGTGTATCAACCTGCCCGCACAGGCGTGCAATGCTCACATTCGCATGCATGTGTGACTAGTCCATGAATCAAGAGATAAAATTACGCTCGACGAAGGACGCGAAGGTAGTGAAGATGACTTTGGAGAGGAAGAAGTATTCGCCCTGCGCGGCATTTCAGACGACGACGAAGATGAAGCTGGCGAGGAGGTAGACGGTTTAGAAGATGACTCGGACGTCGACATGGAGGATGAAAAGTCTCCCCCAAAGAAACAAAAGACGTCAAAGTCAAAGTCCAAGAAGACAAAGAAGGACGCTTCCCCATTACCGGCGGAGGAAGAGGAGGAGACATGGGGTCGCGGCAAACGCGCGTACTACTCATCGAATGCTGCAGAAATAGGTTCGGATGATGAAGAGGCGCAGGAGATGGAGGAACAGGAGGCTCGGAGGCTGCAAACAAAGGCCCGCGAGGGAATGGTAGACGAGGACTTCGGTCTCAAGGAAGCCTTTGAGGGAGACGTCCAGTCGGAGGAACCAGGGTACTTGCTATTTCTCTCATTACTATGCTCGTCTCACAGCTTACTGGCAGGCAAGTGCTGGATGTGGCAGCTCCCACTGTAAAGGATATTCCAATGGACAAGCAGTCATTGCTTCGTTACCTTGAACGAGAAAACCCAGAGACGCTCGCGCTCGCACGAGACTGGGGTGACACGGCACAGAGCCTTATGGAAACAAAAGCCCGCATAGAAGCGTGAGTCGTTGTTCCACGCATCTGCATATCCAGACCCTGTCTAAAGATGACTAGCCTGAAAGGGCCTGAAGCAAATGCGATGGAACTCGGGTTGCAGCACATGTACTATCGTATGTCTTCTGCAGTCACATTCTGCCACGTGCCTATTCACCGTAATTACAGAGGCATTGTTAACTTATATGACGACCCTCGCGTTCTACTTATACATGCGCGCGTCGGAAAAGTACGCTGCGCGGCCGCAAGTTCTGCGAAGCCATCCCATTCTCAAGCGTTTACTCATGCTCAAGCAATCCATTAGCATGCTTGAGAATATTGGCGTTCATCAGGACTTGACCGACGAAGACGATGATGAAGACGAGGACGAGGACCTTGAGCTTGACTCTGAGCTCAACGAGGGCAAACCCGAGACGCTATGGGATCGCATCGCGAAGCGAGGATTAGAATCAGATGAACTCGCCGATCTCATAAAAGATGCGGAAATGTCCTCACCCCCTTCCTCGCCCAAGCGGAAGGCAGCGAAAAAGCCGTCCGAGTCTTCCGCCGTCAAAGAGGAACCTCCCACCTCATCATCATCCTCCGTTGATGGCAAGCGTCCGAAGAAAAAACGCAAAACTGCCGTGGATGGACCCTCAGTACCTGTTTTCGATCTGGTCGAGCCCGACTTCAAACCCTCGAGAAAATCCAAAGACAAAACCAAGGGTGCTGTGGCTCCCATCGATACCTCCGATGCCGTCATCGATCCTTATGGCGAGGCTACGGCTCTGTCTTACGTTGATGCGCACGACAAACAAGCACGCAAGAAGTCTCTGCGGTTCCATGTTTCGCGTATCGAGTCCTCGAGCGCTCGTCGGCAGAACGCACGTTCCAACGCCTTGGGTGGTGACGACGACATTCCCTATCGGGAACGCAAAAAAGAACGTGAGACCAGGCTGGAAAAGGAGAAACAAAAACAAAAGAAACTCGGCATGGGTGGGGACGATTTGGACGATGTCGACCCTGGATTCGGGAGCCCCGGCCCTTCTGATATTATCGCGGACAACAAATCAAACAAGCGAAGGCGCGAAATGAAAGATGGTGACGGTGGCGACGATGGCGTTCAGGAGGAAAGCGATGCCATGGAGTACTATGATCTCGTCAGATCGGTTGTTGCCAACAAGAAGGCGAAGAAGAAAGCCGATTATGAAGCTGCGGTGGCCGCGTCCAGGTACGGCGGAATTTGTTTTTTTTTTTAAAAAAATAGATTCGTCATCCTTCGGAGGAAAAATTCTGATAATGACGTTCACAGGCCAGAATCTGAGGACGAGAAATCGTCGGGTCCCAGATCGATAACTCGCGCTATCCTAAAAAACAAGGGTCTCACACCCCAACGATCCAAGAGCGTTCGGAACCCACGTGTCAAGAAACGACAAAAGTACGAAAAAGCAAAGAAGAAGGTGTCCTCACAGAGAGCAGTTTATAAAGGTGGTATCGGGGACGCATCCAAGTACGAAGGCGAGAAGTCGGGTATTTCCAAAGTTATCAAGAGTGTTGCATTGGGATAGTGGTAGAATAGAAGAGAGGAGCTGGAACCTTTACACTGCCAAGAGCATTACGTCCTTCCACTAGAAACGGACATCCTTCAAGCATAGTAGCTTGCGAGGTAGTAGTAATGATTTACAGAAAGTGCACAGGTAGAGAGAGCAGGCTGCAAAGCAACGACGGCGTACGATAGCACTGTTGGACTGAAAAGCACTGCCAGGAGTAGGGTATGACGCTCAGCGGGAGCGTTCGTGGGAAGAACGAAGGAAAATATATCCGGATAATAATACCGTAGAGTGCTGTCCTATGTATAATCAAACAAAGGTGGGGAAACCATGCAATAATGCTGCATGGGATGAGAACTAAGGCTGAGAAGACTCAATCAGTTAACACACCAATTGGAATTTACATAAACAAGACTGGGGCGCACTTTGCATAACAACCATGGAACTAATGCGTACCGCTCCCGAGGCGGTCATGTCCATTCGTTTTCAAATCAGAGTGCGCAAGATGACGTGGTGACGTGCGGGGGATCACGCTAGCCATGCGCTGGAAATTCGGACCGTCAACTACAGCTTGTTTGTAGGTGCGTTCGATCTGATCCGCCTGGTCCCCGGTTTCTTCATAGGCGTAGGTATATTGACGCAGGCCGTCGATGCAATTCTGCACTTCTGGCCGTCCCAGGCGAGCGAGAAACACGCCAGCTCGGATAATGCTGACGTGCATGACAGCAGTGTCCAGTTTCTGCAATTTTTGTTAGATAGTAAGTTGTCTGTAGGTATGATGTAACGCACTAAATATCCATTCGCGGACAAAACGCCCGCCTACCTACATGTTAGTACCGCGACAAGCCGGAGAAAGGGCAGAACGTACTAGGGCAGAGACCCGTAACGACGCCTGTAATGCCTCCTCAAAGATCTTTTGCTTCGCACTTTCGTGTCGACTTTTCTGGCCAGGAGAAACGGCCTCGTGTTCTTGAATACCATGCTCCTCCAAAGCATTGAAGAGAAAAATCCACATGACGTGGTATTGCGCATCGCTTGCACCTGCCGCCGCCGCATACACAGATCAGTCCTGTAACATGGTCACGCAATTTTACGCACAAGCGGAGACCGCAGTAACAAAGTCCCACCCGGCCACCAAACTTGTGGGTACGCCGACTTTGGAAAGATGGTTATCCCTCCACTGGAAAAGGTCACTCGTGTACTGCTCAACCGCTTCAAAGGGTATGCCATAGGCGTCTATCTGGGGTTGCCACAACTGCCGGGCCATCTTGCGCGCTATTCGCGCTAATTCGTGGGCGGCAGCATAGTATCCCTGGTGAAAAAATGAGAGGGTAGTGAGATTATGGAATCTGGATATTTGCTAACCAAAAACTAAGAGGGGTACATTAATATATGAGAGCTCCGACCAACAAAACCCAAAGACCGCACCTCGAGCTGTTCACGACTAGATGAGTTCGCGGAATCAGGGCTATCTCGTGCTGCGGTGTAAAAGTCGATGTCGTAGTCGTCGTCGTCGCTAGTTGTCGGTAGCAGCGACAAATAACGGTGATTAGCACATCTGGCTCACTTGACCCCCACAGAACTCACAGAATAGGTTTTCGGTGGTAATAAAAGGATGAGAAAGCGTCGCACAGGCAGGCCATCCACCAAGCGAATATCATCCTGCCGCGGGTATCCTGGTCCTTGATTTCTATCATATTTGACTTGTGGTTGATCTGAAAGGTTGGAAAATGCGCGCATGAGAGTACATCACCCCAAGCTGATGTGGCGAGACAGACCCCAAGCCCCAGCAGGTTTCGGATTGCACAGCCTAACCAGAAGCCGTGATACCCTGTTTTCGGTACCAACAGTCAATTGCGGTAATAAACTGTATGACGGCAAATGTACCGGGTTCCACAGTAGGATCCTCTAAAAAAAGCGTGTGTTAAGTTATCATCGGCCGAGAAGGAGGACACATCCGACGAGATGCTCACGACATTGTAATGGTTCGATCAGGAGTGCGATGACCACATGGTCTTCGTGCGGAATGCGATGGACTTTCGTGGACTCGGCGAGTTCTCTACATCGGTCTATCAGCGCCTTGGCAAGGAGACTCTGACCCTTGTTCTGATTTCTGTCCGCAACCAAAAGGGGATGCTCAGAAAACTTGGCACCCCACGCGAGAACGGTGGCGATGAGTGCGGGGTGTATGGGGTCTTCCTGTTTGCTGCCCAGGAGGAGACGCGGGCTGCCAGTGTGGAAATTGAGGCGCGAGCGGAACTGAGCGGGGTCGAGGAGAGGAAGACGTGAATGGACGATTTGAAAATAGACCTCGACCAGGTCTACAGCAAATCTGTCAGCGTCAGGAGTGTCAGCGTCAACTGCAACGTTATCGACAAGAATGAAAATAATAAAATAAAATAACCCCGCTCGATAAGACAAATGAAAAAGGCAGTGAAGGGGGGATGCAAACAGGGTTGCGTAGCGCGAGTAAAGAAGACGCCAAATTTGGTATGGACATTAACTGAATCGTAGGAATGACTTGGATGGCGGTTTATATAATCATGGACGACCAGAACGCAATACACGCACTCTGCTCTGTAGGTTTCGTCCTCGAGTTTGACGGCTACGTCGCCCCAAGCCGCATATGTGGAGGAGCGGAACTTTTGCGGACCAAACGTGAGGATAGGTTCACTACGGAAACAATGAAAAGAGAGGAAAGTGGGGAACCAAGGTAGACGTACAAGTCGGGTGGAGCAAGGAGGTGATACAGTAGATTTGGGGTGCCAGTTTGGAAGAAGTGGGAGGCGTGACTATTGATGCGGGGGATGCCCCAGGTCGGTTTGGACCACGGGAATACGCCGTTCTCGACAGGGGAATGGCTAAGTTAGATGCGTTCAGGGTCTGCAAAGCGGGTCAATTAAATGGCGTACCCAGAAGAAGTGGAAGAATTACTGCGGAATGGGGACGACCGAATGTGCGGTTATATTTCAAGGGGAGTCCCTAGTGAGCGATTCCCAAGGAGAGCAGCGAGGGCACTGGCGTACCTTGAGCTGGTGGAAATGCCTCTCGGTCTGCGAGCTGGGCCGTTGCGCTTCTTCTCGCTGGTGGCCTGCTGGACATAATGCCTGGAATATACAGATGCGCGATATAGCGTGGGAGAGAAGCAGCGGAAATACGAACGTGCACGGATAATTCTTTGACATGCAATGCTGATCACATGCAAGGGTGATAAATGAGAGGAAGGAGAGGGGGAATGGAAGCGGCTGACTTGGCACTGGCGGGGAACAAGAGGTGAGCATTGGAGGTCGCAAAGATGGGATGGACAAACCTTGTCCTGCCCGGGCAGCTTACAGCACTTGACCTTCCTGGCTCTGCTTCGCGTTAAGGAGGCAGAACGACAGGGCAGGAAGATTCTGACTGACCTGCAGGCATCACACGCTATGTTTTGCTTCCGGGGCGGAGGGAGGGACTTTGCCAACTCATGGATCTGATTCTGCAAGGACTGAGTCGGCAGCACGAGTCCTGGGTCGAGTGCGAGTGAGAGACCGTTCGCCATGATCAGATCACATGGTCGATTACCTGGCTGTGAGAATGAATGAGTGGTATCCATGGCGTCCTTACAGTGTGAGTGGAGGTTTGGTGGTGGTGGTGGTGGTAATCTGTTGAGTTATTAGCAGGGGTCTTCCATTTGGCCTGTTCCCCTTATAAGATTGGCGTCTCTGCGCCGATTTTCAGAGTTTGACAGGGCACAGCGTACACCGGTCGGAGTTCGAAATTGACCATGGCGTCATTTCGGCACCGCACCCATCATTTTATTCAATGGTGAAGGTCGAAATCGTCGAAGACAAGGAGGGACACGGCTCGCCGTACGCGTCGCCGTCGTCGTCGCGCACGTCCTCGACAGGAGTCTCTGTCGTCGATATCCTCAGAGCTGTCTGCGGACGAAACCTTCTATGACCGTCTCAGCGCCCTCGTCGACATCATTCCACCCACCACCAGACACAACATTGCCTCAAAGGTGTCCAAGACAGCCTCCGTCGTAAAAAAGACCGGCAAGGTCATCGGGAACGTCGTCTGGATCGTCACCACGTCTGCACTCCTCGTCGGACTGCCCCTTGCCCTCTCCCTCGAAGACGAGGCGAAAATTGTTGCCCAGGAGAAAGAACTCATGGCTCAGCAACAGGGTGCACAACATGTCAGTCTCGTTTCGTTCTCTCCACCCACATATGACTGAAACCATTCTCAGATGATGGCCGGATCTTCCTATCCACCAGGGCCCAACCAGCAACCTGCTCAAAAAGCAGTCGTACCCCCTGGATTTTAAGTCCATAAAGTAGAGCTTTCATGTCCTGGTGGACCGCCCACACACCGCTCATCCGTATGCTCTCACGCTAAGCTGCCCTGTCCCTTTTCCCCTCCTCACCGCTCGGTCAGCAGCCACCGGGACATTCATCTTCGCACACATGTCTTATCACATCACGCTATAGTAATAATTAAAACCTCCCGCTTGCACCCCGTGGCTTTCATTTGCCACATCCTGAGCGGCTTTTGAACGTTGCACGTCCTTCTTTGGGACTAAAACTCATCTCGCAGCAGTCCTATCTGGCCTTGGTCTCATTTCACAACAAACAAATTGCCAACATCTACTGACAGGCGTAAACAAGTATCCATCAACGTGGTACCGCTCTATGATGACATATCAACGAACCATCTCACACGCCCAACACGCGACCGCGCTCACCGGAAATGACTCACCTAACTTGGCCTCGCGGGGAATAGTACTGGACGAAGGTAATCTTTTCTGCACAAACAAACTCGAGTTAGCATGTCAGACAACAAAAAGGAAACCAGAAGGAACGCTTGTGAACAAAAGAAAACAAAAAAAGCACACGTACGCGAGTCGATATCTCCGAAGATAAGTGATAGCGTGATTTTCGACCTCGTCAGGACGGACGCCAACAGCTTCCCAATCGCCTGGGACATCTACATCATCAATGTACCTCCTCTCCACTTCATCGGGGCTGATGAGCGGCCACCACGCCAATTGTGCTGCCCTGGCAACCGCTAATGCAATCGGCTTCGGGACGACGGGTGCACGTGAGGGTGCCCGGTACGTCAAGGTTTCGACGAGCTCCAACAGGTATTCGTAAGTCAACGTACTCGGTACCAGGTAGAGACACCGTGCGCGTGAGTTGTGGAATCGACATCAGATTTGCCAAAGCTTGTGCGACATCAATGACCTACAAACAACAACCCAAATCGCTTCATTATACAATTTCGACTAACAAATGAAGACATTCTTACGTGTACTGGTCTTATTTTGGTCTCCCCGAAGTTCAGCTTCCACCAAATGGGCCAGTCTTGGTCGAACAAGGTTTGAGCCACGAGACGCGCATACGAGTCATGGGACACTCACTAGCCATATTGTTCAAAAACTTGTCCTCGTAGCCGAACATGGCCGCTGGCCTGACAACGGTGGCATTGGGGAAGACACTTCTCACCCGTTCTTCGCCCTCTGCTTTTGTACGGTAAAATTGAGAAGACGACGTCGGTGAAGCATTCAAGTGGGAAACGTGAACAAAGCGCTGGACACCATGATCGGCGGCAACCTTGGCTAGTCTCTCCGCTCCATGCCACATGGACGTCTGCGAACTTAAAATTCCTGTGATCCGAACAACATGAAACGGTTCGATGGGTGACTTGACAACGAAGAAGAAGAAAGAAAAAAAACATTACTTTGTCTCATAATCACGACCAACAAGGTTGTAAACAATGTCGGAATGCCTCAGACACTCTGCTATCTGGTCTTCATTCCGGATATCCCATTCCTAAAGATAGCGAGAGGGGAGGAAGCGCGATCGTATCAGACAAATTAGTGGACGTCTCGGAAGCACCCATCGGCGAAAACGGTCGATACCATGGAGACTATCTGTCCTAAATCACCCATCGGCTTTAGGAGCCTCTTTTCGTCCTCATCACGATATGGAACGATGACTTGGGTACCCATCCGAGCTGTCACGGAGAGGCGTAGTGAGTCGGACGAATTGAGGTATGGTTGATTGGCGCACCGAGCTTCGACACGAGGTATCTTCCGAGAAACCCGGTGCAGCCAAAGACCTGTCACGACGTGGCCACTCACGGCGCTGTAGCCAGGAGGACCATACGAGACTGACTGGTTTTCGACCAGGCAAAGTAACGAGGTCATGCAGAGCACGCTGCGGGGGAAGAGAACATCAACCTAATGATACAGAAATTATCATACACGAGGTGCCAATTCGACTCCTACCTTGCTCTGAATGACAGCTGAGCGCTGAACGCGCAGCAGCTGAGGTTTGGCCAACATCAAGTAACAAAACCTTCGGTAATGCCAGAAACCGCCGACCCATAGTCAGTCCAGGTTCCCACGGACACCGGGAAGTCCCGGCTATTACCGTCGGTGATTTATCTTCCAAGTTTAGTAACCGCCTGTATTGCTGGTAAACGGAGATGGTACAAGGCAAGACGAAGGGTTGCAAAGTAAAGTCCCGTCATCTAGACATTCATCCAAGGCATCGCAGCCCAAGAAGGGAAAGCGAGTGCAACCACCCAAAAAACCAGCCCTTGTCAAAGAAGCAGCAGCCCGGAAGGTGAGCCCGAACGATTTGGCTAGATAAGTCATGGCTTCGTGAACGGCCGTACGCCTCTTTGCACAGGCCCTCACAGCCAAACATACCCGATCGATTGAACAGCAGATGGCTACTGCTGCGTCTTCTGGAAAACTTACAATCATGAAAAGCACCGCGGAACAGCAACAGTACGTTTTCCTTTTCTTCTCCTCTTCCGTGTACGGCTGCAAGCCCTACACGTTGAGAATATCTCTCTCATGTTGTAATTATTTCTGCCACAGGGATTCTTCCAAAACATCCAAGAATGCGAAGCATTGATCACACCGCCTTGGCATAATCATTGTGCACACATAAAGTTCATTCATTTCATCGATCTTGAAGTAATCCTTTGGCGGTTAGTCACCCGGTCGCTGACGTGGTGCTGTCCCGGATTAGCGTCATGCAGGGACTGTCCTCGTGCTTTCAGCCGGCCCTACTAGCGAACGGCCCACTTGTACGTCCAGAGAAAAAAGAAAGCCACTTCTCAGCACGCGGACAGATCACCGCCTGATGATGACCTGATTTGTATCTAACCGCGACCCACTCCATGCCGAGCGCGGCAGGAAGAAAGTCTTGACTATATGTGTATCCTCCATGTAGCTCGGGAGCATCGTAATTAGGCCTGTGCTCAGCATGAATCAAGTACTAAACAGATATGAGACAATTGCGACTCGAGTGTAGGTTGCGTGGGTTCGTATGTAGTGCATACACTAGCAGAAGGTCCAGGAGTGGTGACAGGTGATGTCGTATGCAGTCACAAGGGATGAACATGGGGAAACAACTATATGATATCGGGCGATGATAAAATGAGTGCTAGGTAGCGGGAATGATCATCATCGAGACATGCAAAAAAAAATGGAGGATGAGATCTCATGCAGAATCGTGACATTTGGATGCTTGGATAAAGGGGAAAAAAATGCGATCATATCATGCAAGAGTGCGCGGATTGCATATGCAAGTGAGTCGACGTAAAATAGGCGTTTACCAGAGAAATCGAGGAATGATACAGTGGAATCGCGTGGAAACCTTTTTTTTTCCTGTGTGTAAAATGACCGCTCGCAGACGATGCTAACCATAGGAAGACCAGTGTGGGGGTCGGGCAATATATCCCACCGCAGTAAAGTCACCATTACCTGCGTTCCCGCACGTATGGAACGCCGCTCGCAGCCTGGAAGAGTGCATTCTTGATATGCGCAAGCATGTCTCTTTCATCCGGGGTAAGGATGCTAGGGGACTGAGAGTCGACAAAATGGATGACCTTGTTGATCGCTTCCTCCGCCTCCTGAAATGTCGGGGATAGTATCTCCCGAGGATGTGATGGGTGCTATTTGGTATACGACGACTGGAGCGGGGTAGGTCGCTGGCGCGTCCCCATGGCCGGACAACTGGACATCCTGTTGCGACTGTGACACTGACATATGCTGCTGTGCAGGCAATGAAATTGAATTCTGGTGCACGTTTGTGACCGAAGGGTCAGGGTGTTGATCTTCGTGTGATGAGAAGGGGTGTTGGGGAACCACGCTCGGCTGTGACCCAGAGGCAGAGATCGGCGTTTCGTTCGAGGAGAGCGGCTCATGGTGCATGGTCCAAATGGGGGGAAGAGGATGGTGTGAAACCGATGCTTCTGCTGGTTGGGAGTGGGAAGAACCCGGGACAGGTTGACCGCTGTGCGAAGTGTCGAGATCTTGGTCATCCTCGGATTCCATATCATCCTCATCTCCCGTGTTCGTGGATTCACGCCGAGCGAGTGCTTCTGACCGTGACTCGAAAGCGGGATTGAGGGGAGATAAGGCACTCTCGTTACTGCCTTTCCTGAGATGGGTAGCACCGATGCCGCGAGCTGCGCGAAGGCCCTTGTTGTGACCAAGCCATACGCCTTTCCGAATATTATGGCGATGCTTGAAATTTTCCACCCACCCAGAACTAGCCTTGAATCTTTCTTCGGGGATCTGCAAGTTTCTGGCGGTCTCTTTGGCCTTATTGCGAATGAGTGCGTCCGTAAGCAAGGTGTTCTGTTGCTTCATTTGGACGAGCCAATTTA
Source organism: Pisolithus albus (assembly GCA_024613165.1). Classification (NCBI taxonomy): domain Eukaryota; kingdom Fungi; phylum Basidiomycota; class Agaricomycetes; order Boletales; family Pisolithaceae; genus Pisolithus; species Pisolithus albus. Next base: position 136,206 of record JANFAB010000060.1, read on the forward strand.
CTAGCTCCTCCTCCACTTCTGGGAACTTCGATGGCCTGAGGGGGGGAAATTAATCGAGACGGTAATGCAGACGGAACTTGATGCCCGGCTCACCGGTGTTTAGCAACACGCATGTCGTCGTCCTCGGGGACGTTCATCCATTTCGTCTTGTGCTTGAGGATTTTACTAATGGTACTGCGCTCTACGCCATAACGGGCGGCAATATCCTCCTGTCTTGCGTTTGGGTTTTCTTGGTGGTATACGCATATAGCCTTGCGATCGACGTTGAAGAGACGTTGCTTGCGTTGTTTCGCCCTCTGTACGACGGGTCCAACCGGTGGCGACGGAAGGGGGTATGCCGCAAATGTCTGTGTATTAGGTGTAGAATTGGAGGACGATATGGAAGTCAGAGCCGAAGCAGCACTCAACGCTGGGGAAGTTGAGCGCTGATTAGATGTCGTATATGATGAGGTAGAACGTGAGTGTGCAGGGAAAAGCGAGAAAGGTGAATACGGTGAACCCGAAACAGGGGTCGGCAGATAGCGAGGTGATTGTAGAGGCATGCCACCAGCGCCATTGCTGGGGGGAATAGAGTACATAGAGCTACGGTCTGTCTGCTGCTGATAACGAGCAGAGTCGGGGCAATGGGTTGGTGTTTGTGGCCTAGAGATAGCACTGGCTGGGGACATGAAGTAAGTCGATTGCTGTGTGAAGGTGGTCAGTATTCCGAGCAATTGCGGACTGCCGCAAGAAGGCTGGACCTCATCACCGTCATGTTGTCCGTTCTGGACATCTGCTTGCGGAGGGCGGTCTCTTCTTATTCCCAGGTGAAGCGATGAGTGTGTGCGCGCTTGCCGACGCGTCACTCGGTCAGGTCCGACGCTTCCCGACACCTGGGAGGCAAGATTCATACCCGCTAGGGAATGTGCCTCGTCGGTGGTACGGACGCTAGGGGACTGAGGATAATTAGAAAACTGGTCAGCGGAGTGCATGGATCCATATGAAGCAGACGCAGGTGGAGAAGCATAATTTTCGTGATCGGCCGGACGGTCCACTACAGGGTAGACGGGGGCGGGCTGGTTATGAGCACCCGGCGAGCCGGCAGAGGGCTTGTGGTTTTGCAACCACGAAGAGGACGCGTTCACGGGGTGATTATCGGGTGTATCGTGGGTGCGTGAGGTCGGTGAAGGATAGACAAGGGTGCTGCTGTACTGGCCGACGTTCTCCATCGGCGTGACGCATCTGCCTGTGCTTTCCAGCGTGAAGGTGTGGAAGAAAAAGATGTCCCAGCGAATTCAGCTGCGTTCACTCTTTATACGACGGCAGCAGTCGAAAAGGCAGAACTAATATGTGGACTTGGTGGTATCAGAGCACCCTCGCGTGCATGCACATCATGGGGGAGGTATTTCAGCACGAGCCTCAGCCGCCCGCCCTTATACTCTAACGGGCCACCTTATTCAAGAAAAAGTCATCGTCCTGGGATTTCAGAACACGTTGAAACCGTCCACAGCTCCCAAAGTTATCCATACAATCGCCAATGCCATGCAACGGAGCCGGCTGGCCGTCACGCCACCTGGATTATTGTCCTGTGCAGCGAAAGTACTAGCACGAGTAGCATGCAAACTTCTCTCGTTACCAGATGCAGAGGCGAGATCTTCCGCATAGATCGTTCAATAATGCCGAGTACCCTTCCACCACTACCTATCATATCGACAAAGACGCTGGCTCCCCGGTGACACCCTGCAGGCATTGCCCTAGTGCCACCAGATACATTTGGCCAGCATCGCGTGCGTAATTCGTACACGAATCCTGTGCAGTTTTCCCCTTTGATCCAATCGCGTCTCCGATGCCTCGTTGAAGACACCGTGCTTTGGAAGCATGTCCTCCGCAGGAGGCATGCCGTGTGCAATTAATCTTCCCTCTTCGTACGCCGGCGGACAACGATCCAACGCCGTACTCGTCACCGCGCTTGACATGTCATCATAGCGGATGCAAAGTTTCCGTTCGCGATCCTCCCTCCTCGATGCGCTGCCCACCCTTCTCGTCAGATGACGGTGCCTTGGATGCGACCCCTTCACCCTCTACCTCGGACATGAAAATCTCATGTTTGGACTTCACTGTACGATTGTGTCATGCGAAGTCCTATCTCAGGCAAGCGAACATCAAAACATGTTCTGATGGGACGATCATGTGCCGCAACATAATATGGAAGGGACGTACCTGTTAGCGGTATTTTGCATATGGCGCTCGGCGTGCTTGAAATCCGGTAATGAACTACGTCCCTGCCTTACGATCCCATAAACTCCCAAGTGCTAGGTTTGTACCTCCTTGGCGCCACCGTTGCTCTCCTTCTCTCCAACCGCAGTGAATGAAGGTGGGGCTGACATTCTCACCGACGTTATGTTGCTCCATGAAAACCGAAACCCAGTCGCCAAGGTTCGCCAACGGAAGACATCAAGGAAGGCAAGCGCTGACCACTGCCCTCTTTGGCAGCCACCGTAGTGCGTACAACGGAGCATATTCTCGTTGCAACATTCTTAAAAAGGACGCATCTTGTTTCCATTCATATCGGTGTGCCAATGTTCCACCTTTGCCACTGACCCTACTTCAAGATCCAGACCGTAGCGTGCAACTTTGGCTGATCGTGGGCGACTCCGCTTGCTGTGGATGTATTATCCTAATCTATATGGCCTCTTTCGGCGTGGGATCTCAAGATACTGGTAATGCCCACCTCCCCGTAGCACATGCGTGAGCTATGACGGAACGTAGCTGACGCTTGTTTGGTCGTATGACTGGCTTCAGGGACCAGAGCTTCTAGTCCCCTGAAACCGCCCCCCTGCGCGTCGACAGGCTTCCATTTTGATGCGCGTGTTCCATTTTTTATGACTGCGCCCGATACCAGACGGACCGGGTAAAGATACTGTCATCATACCATCGACATGCGCGCGCCCCATCGCCACGCTTTCGTGTTGGACGTTCCCCCAACACGAGGCTGCAGGTAAAGGAAAAATTACCGGATTGGCATCATCCCTGATCACACTTGTAAGACGTACATCTGAGACGTTTTGCCTGTCGGTGTTTACGCCACTACCAGGGGCTCAAAAAACATATAAAAATCAGTTCTTGTACAGTTTCCATATATGGACATTGATGGGTGACTTAAATGCGAACGCGCGTCACACGGGACGTGATTGGACCATCAGCGTGGCGACTATATCAGTACCGATGGCCGTCGTCGTCATTGATGACACTGCAGGGACCCGCTCGCCGTCGACGCTGGTAAAACAACGACGAGGCTGTATCGAAACCTGTGAGATGCAAGCAGATTAGACTACGCGGAACGGCCCAATTCGGGGCGTCATCGGAATTGGACGGGTGCTCAGTCAGCATAAATGGGCTATGTTATGGGTGGCGGCCGGCGCCTTGCAAGTCGTTTTACACTACACACTTCTGCTCATGTCCGCGTTGTTGAGAACTACGGTTATCCATTCTATTGGCCACCCTTATTCGTTACTTCTACGTTCTGCAGTCGCCGAGTCAAGGAGAGCCCCTAACCGCTATGCCGCGTTTGCATACCACTGTGCACAGCTCCATGCTGGGGCGGTCAAACAGAACTCGTTGACTAGGGCACAGAAAGACAGGATGAGCGCCGGTTCCGAAGGACCACATCCAGGTTCGTTTGTCCCGGCCGTGGTCATAACCTTCACTAACACTCCGAATAATGGCAGAGGACATTGCAGTATCAAAGACAGGTGTAATAGAGGACACAGAGAAGACCACCGCAGCTCCTCCTGCTGTTCATGGGGACTGGGTGTTGTTCCACCCTGTGTATACTCCAGAGGAACTCAGAGCTGTCGAGGAAAGTCACAAGATGGAACGTATTACGAGGCGCCTTACGTCAATTGCAGGTTCTTCACCGCCAACCGCAAACGTTTTCGGACAAAGTAGCACTTAACCTAGTCAAACTGTGCAGGCATGTTGCACACCAGGCTGACTTACTGCGCCATTTTGATCGATCTGGTAGATGGGGTTTCGATTTCGCCTCCGGGTATAAACACAAACCGCTACCCCCGAACAGCGGTAGTATGTCGTTGGAAGAACTAAGACGTGGGGGGTACGTCCTCACAGAACATGCGTGGTTGATGGTATGTTAAGAATATGTAACTACTTGGTCCACATGAAATGACTAATGACATTGCACAGCGGATCCTGTTCCTTGAAACAATAGCTGGCGTACCAGGCATGGTTGCAGCTATGTTAAGACACCTGACGAGTCTGAGATCTATGGTAAGCGTCGTGTAACATAGCTACGGCGTAATCCTTACTATGGATCTTCAGCGCCGAGACTCTGGATGGATTCACACACTTCTAGAAGATGCCGAAAATGAAAGGATGCATTTGATGTGAGTGAACTGTCTCGGGCTATTCTCTCAAGTCGTAATGCTAGCAATCATATGAAGGACGTTTATGGCCCTCAAGAAGCCCTCCATATGGTTCCGTGCGATGGTACTTGGAGCGCAGGGTGTGTTCTCGAATCTATTCTGTACGTCGAAAGCCCGATGTCATCCGAGTTGTCTGATAAGAAATCCGTCAGTTTTCTCATACCTGATATCTCCCAGGGCGTGCCATCGCTTTGTTGGCCATTTGGAGGAAGAGGCCGTCTTGACCTAGTGAGTCTCCGCTCATTATTCATGTAACAAATGGTCACAACCTATGTAAAGTACACGATGCATACAGGAAATGGAGGCAGGGCATTTACCTGAATGGGCCAACGTGCCTGCGCCGGAAATCGCCAAAGATTATTGGCGGCTGCCGGATAATGCCAAGCTTCTGGACGTCATGTATGCCGTCCGCTCCGATGAGTCGACGCATCGGTTCATCAACCATAGCCTGGCCAATCTGGATCCCAAAACGGACGTTAACCCTTTTGCCCTCCGTGAACCAGATATGCACGTCAAGGGAAAAAAACTTGGGTAAGGAAACTCGATTTGCTCCTAGTTCGTCATTCGTTTTGATTCCCGTCGTAGGTTTGAGAGGTCAGAGGCTGAGGAATATGTCGCAGAATCGCACAAGCTTCTACATCAGGCCAAGGTTGACGAGTCTCAACAGTCTCAACTGAAGTAATTCTTTTTGAAATTCCATGCAATCAACTCAGCATCCGACCGGAAAATATCGACCATCCCCACTTCGTATAATGCTTGTAATCATATTTTTACTCGCCCGTCCAATAGCTACAAGGAGTACTAATATAACCGACGTGCCAACTCCGTGTACCCCTATCGTGAGGTTAGGGCTTGATGTCATTCTCACGTGACACCTATGGCGGAAAGGAGACCCGGCTGTTGGATCTGATCCATCTCGCCTGCAGCTTCCTGTCCGCAGGACACGTAGCACCAGTTTCCAACAGAGGTAGTCTTCATTAGCTTCTTTGAAGACCCGGTTGTACCTGATGCGGTTTCGCAGTGCCCGTCCCCAGAATGACGCTACAACTTCTCGGAGACCACTGTCCCTACCGCAAGTTCTTCATCGGCCCTATGCCCGAGAAGATGTTTTCTGTGGCAGATGATGTGGGGGAAACGACATTCGACCAAGGCGGTGACGCCGAAGATAGTACTCTTTCGAGAGCGATGGACAACCACGCCTTTCATTTCTTTGTGCGCCAGGGTGGCAAGCTAGAAGACTGGAATGACGATAGACGGGCAGATATTCGGACGGAACTAGTCAGGCGCTGGAGAGAAAGTGGATGGATCCGCCCTTCCCACCGTCAATCACGCACAGCTATCTACCCAACACATTGGGCTGGGTGCTCCTTCGAGATCGGAAATGTTCTCGGAGTCAACATTCTTGACAAACACACACTACCGGTGAGCAATGCACGCACAGCGCAGGTCCCTGATCAAGTTGCGGCCGCAGTCATGCCATCAAGTACCGCGAGCATGCATGCAACAACTCCGGCTTGTCTACCTTCGCTGCCCCCGGACTCAGACCATGCACTACTATCCTTACCCGAAGGGTCTAGTAATCATAATCATTCTTCCAGCTCCGCGCTTCTGCCTTCTGCGTCTTTTCCTGCGTTAAGTGAGCCATCCTGTGCTGAAATTTCAGTGCTGGAAAGACCTATGTCAAGGACGGAACCATTAGTTGCACGGGGCGACCGTCCTGGAGAAGCTGTCCAGTCTGAAACAACGATTGAGTCCAGAAATGCAAATGAGACCATTCGTCCAGGCGTTCATTTTCCAGATAACCAAGTTGTGGACGACCCCCAGTTAGAAGGCACATCGGTGTCACAAGGCGATCTTACGCCTTCCGGAGATGGAGTGGTAGAGAACGGTGCTGAATCCACATCCACCGGACCTAGGCCGTTTGGAGCAGATGAGATAGTACTTCGTGGTAAGTTTAATACTACAGCATCTGGATTTTGTTTGATTCGGTGAGACCGTATGTTCGTGAGGATTAGCCATACCCCGCTGGAGGGCCTTTCAAGAAATTTCGATGAGGTAGAGCATCGTCACGCAACCATGTTCAAAGAGGAAGGCTGGGCCGAATTTCTGGTTGTCTGGAGGGGTTCGAGAATGGAAATATATGATGATTATGTTCGTAGTTGTTTTCGCATGCCTCTGCAGATGTTGACCCTGGTTCTTACAGACTCTGCCTGGCAGAGAGTTCTTTACTGGCCATAAAAAACTTGCTTTTCTGATTCCACTGTCATCCTCGCGGACAAATGTTTCTCTTTATTCCTTCGCTGATCTTACGTTCTGCGTTCATTGTCCCTCTACCCTAGTTCATAATGAGGGCCCGAAGGCAAAAACTTTGTTTCGCATTCCGAAAGAGGGTACGAATGTGTTCATCTTCAAACACAAGAGCCGCACGAGGGCCGAAGACTGGCTCTGGCATTTGTGGTGAGACTCTCCGCGAGGTTTCATGATCATATGTAACTATCAACTACTTCAGGCACCGCCTTCGTTGTCGGATCCCACCCTCTATTGAGATTAGTTATCCTACTACCGACTCCCATCTCAGGATTGACGTTCCCTTAGGAGACACCGCCAATATTGACGAAGTTTATAGGGTGTTCAGCGTCAATAATATCGTCGAGACAGTGCTACAGTCTGTAGCCCCTGCCCGCGGTGTACCTGGGATCGTCTTTTTCGACTGGAATTATATCAGGCAAGACCTTCAGGGCGGCAAACGCTTGGAGTTAGTGTGGCGACTAGAGGATCAATTGGAGTGGATCTGGCAGCCTACAGACGTGGAAGGCAATGATAGACGATGGCTGGTCCTGTGCGGTTTATCGCTCAAGCAGGTTAGGTAGTTCTGTATTTTATACTGCCAAGGGAAGCTAATACTACAGTAGGGCAGAAAAGCACCCCACCTTGAAATACGGACTGTTGACCATCGTCGAGAGTTCGTTCAACTACCCGGTGGAACGAAGATGGAAGAGCCACCAGGAGTCGAGGGTTACCTCGATCGTATCAAGGAGCGGGGTCATAGACAGCGCGTCTACGTTTCAACACATGACGGTAGTCTCTTTGCGCTTTCTCCCAATGATGCGAACCCACCTGCACCTCCGAGCACACACCTCTCACACATGGTTGGTAGCCTGACAGATGCTAATCAGTATGCAGAGGTCATTTTCAGGAATGAGATCGAAAGAGGGGTCACTCAGATCCGTTCTGCTTATGGGGTTATGGATCTCTGGAATATCCAAAGTGTCAGAGCTGTGCTCCAGGAGGCGCAGCAAGCGGAACCAGACAACGATCCATCGATCGACGCGGATGAAGGAGGAGTGGCGGGTCTTGCCAAGGCGCAGAACCCGTTGAAGCTGCGGCTAATGCGTTCGTTCGAAATTGTTTTAGTTTCCGGCCGCGTGATACGACTAGAGGTAAACTCGGTTAACATCCTGCTGTCATTTTTTTACTCAGTCTCGGCAGGCATACTCATGTCGGAATTGTCGTGAATGGATCGACAAGCTCCAAGCCCTTATCACCTATTGGACACGTCGACACAAGGAGTTTGCTGAGCTCGAGATGGATATATCCGATACGATCAATCGACGACCGCGAGTAACACCAAGGCTGCCGAGGTGTCCACAATAGCAGCGGCAGTTCTACCACAGGGGAAGCGCCGCAGGATCCGGAAGCGTCTTTACCTTCTTTGACATCGCTGTATCGCTGGTGTACGTTGAGTGACTGCAGAAGTGTCATCAGGAGTGGGCGAGTATTCATGAGAAGAGGTTTCAGAGGTCAATACAAGTTAGTGATCTCTGGCCGGGTTCTGGCCGATCCTAACAACGTGTATTCTTTTAGGATGTCTCATTTAGTCTTGGTGTCAGGGCACCTGATCCCCTTCCATGTGAGGCGGCATTCGACATTGCATCGTCGGCGTCGGCGCCAAATCAGTTTGCTGGACGCATACATTTATTCTGGGTACCTCGCCGCTCTTACCTTGCCTAGGGAAGAATTTAATCCTAGTCATCCGACTCCCCCAAGGCGATATTGTGACGGCGTTGAGGCAGACGAACCGGTGGAGGATATCCTCTTCATGTTATGGTACCGTAAAGCTCGGACTTCTAGTGCTGGTGGTCAGGCTAGCGGAATCCCGCCCTCTTCAGCCAAATTTAAGACCGTGACTTTCAAGACGAGGAACAAAGTTGAACGAGACGCATGATGCTGGGCATTGAATTGTGAGATAGAGAAGACGGTTAGAAGGAATAGGGAGCGGGAGGAGCGACTGAGGCAAATGGGTACTCTGGTGAATATGTCGCATCGGTGACGCGGGTCACGCTGAATTCACGCATACATACCTTCTCCTGTGTAGCCTTTCGTGAGGACTGACTAGATTACTCTTTGGTGATTAGTGGTAATTCGACAGGCACTATGATAGAAAGGGATAGTTCTATCTACCTCGACTGCGATACCTAGTTGCAGCCCTAATGAAAATGTAAGATGCGTGAAGGTTTGTTACAGCGCGGGGGAAGGGAAGAAAGGGAGGGCCCACAGTGCAGCAATGCAACTTGCGAAATTAGAACTGGAGTTACTCTACTACCTCGCCGTCATCACTATCTTCTGCTCGCCTTTGACGTTGCCGTGCTGCTATCTTGATTTTCTTCTCCAAATCCTTGTCTGGTCGTAGCATCGCCATCGTCAGTCTCTTCTTGCACCCTGCTGCAGGGCACGCAATCCCGTCTGCTCTAGCCTTTTGGAGGTATTCTTGTATGGCAGCTCCAGAAAATGAATGCCCGCAGACCTTCCTAGAAGCGAGAATTGGGAAATCTGATCGTATGGACAGTTTACGGCCACCTACGAGGTCATGGGGTTCACCAATGTGGTTAGCGTAATAGGACACTTGTAATCCTGGGTTACGCCTCCAATTTCGAGATCGTCATCGTCGTCGCTGATATCACCATGTTCTGTCGATGTGGTTAAAAGGGTTCAATGAGTCAGTGGATACTTACCTCTTGGAATGAATTCTTTGATGGGTGGTATCGGGGCGCCTGGATTTTGTACCTCCTGATTGTGGATATATTAGTTTCAGGTTCAAGAATGGATGTGATGCAGACGGACAAAGATGCATTCCCTGAATTGCGTGTATACCTCACTGGATCCGTACTTCTGGCGACTAGTCTTGCTGCGGTATTGGTCCATCTTCTCATTCACCGCATTTTCATATCTGTCCATCACACCTTCCTGAGAGGCCGTCACAAAATGAATAATAATCCATTGGCAAAGTCGACTCACCACACGCTCTCCAAGCATGAGTTTCTGGTGGAGTTCTTTCAGGGTTTCCTCGTGAGAGAGCATTTCTTGGTCAATGTCCAGGAGCTCCCTCATGATGGCATCGACACCATGCAATGCCTTGAGGATGGCGTGAGCTAGAAAACCGATGTAACTATACATGACGGACCTTTACAGACTGATCGACTTCCATTACGTCTGCTAGGGATATGGCCACATCTTTGACAAGGGAAAAGGAGCCTTGATGTATTTGTTTCCTTATTAATTCCCAATCCTGTGCTATACCGTGCAGCTTTGCGCCTTCCTTCTTATCGAGGGGCTGGTCGCGGAAGTTCTCCACATCGATCTTGCCGTCATCATCGTCAGATTCGACAGTTGGGCCCGCGTCTCGGAGTACGGCCTTTCCCTTCTTATCCGTCCTTTCCTTCTTCGCTGTTCTACGTGGCTGCTCGTCGTCACTCCCCTCGGACACTACAACGTCATCGTTGCGTTGGGTAAGATCACCCGCTTCTATGTGGTCGTCGGACGGCTCTCTGCGTGCACGCGAAGCTCGTTTTCGAGACGCAGCATGTCGCATCGTTCAGTCAACGTGTCAATTGACGGTAAATAATATGAGGAGCGGAGACGCGTACTCGGATTGTAGTACTGTAGGGCCGGCTCATACGCGGTTGCCGACAGCGTGCTTACGTAAGCGATCTCAGTTTGTTCCACTTCCTATTACCATACGTAGCTAATCCATTGAATACAGTCCATTCAACCTCAAGGCTACCGAGTGGCAGGACCACTGTAGTCCAATCCATTACCAGGCAGTCGTGGTGAGGACATGATAATATTGGGAGTCCGACTCAGGTCCCATAGAGTCAGGCCGACCCAGTTGCTGTTTCACTATCTGTGTCTTCCGGTGTGACGTATGTATGTATAGCCCCTGAGGTGCACCTAAACTTGACGTGAACTCCAAACATGTGTTTGTACTTTACTTCGTTACGAGGGAGATACTCCAATGGCAGGATGTACTGTACTGGACGTTACCGCGAATGGTGAAGAATAGGAAGAGAGGAAGGAGACCGATGCATAGGGTATGGGCACAAACATAAGAAACACATCAAGACGTGCAATTTCTACCGTCGTCTTCCGATGAGCTTTCCCCTGCAGAGTAGTTCTGCAAGCGTATACTCCATTCGTGAGATCGACGTCACTTTTGTGAAAGTAGCCTACGCTCCCTCTGGATATTGTAGAACCCGCTCAAGTGGATTCACGGACGATCACTGCGAATTTTCCAATTGCGTTTGCGTGTCGTACGCGAAGGGCCGTAGCTTAAATCGCATCGTGTTTCTTGTCTAGCATCATACCTCTCCCTCACTAGTTCGAAATGTCGACATCCACGTGTCTGCGGCAGATCAAATAAAATTCCAGTGGGATCAGTAAGGAAACGTGAGGTAGGGTAAGACTACGCAGGACGAAGGGGAACACGGTGACATCGGGACAACTCTCCAAAAGTACGAGTAGTCGACCGGATTGAAGTGTGCTCTCGGAGATGCGCAAGCGCATGAGGTCGCAGCAGAGAAAACTTGGGTTTGAGCCTGCGAGGTGGTAGAGTCATTGATATCGACGAGGAGAAAAAGAATGTGAGCATGAAGAACCAGTAACAAAAAGACCGGGAATGCAGGGACGCGCCGACGTAAAAACACGTGCAGTGTGCAACCCCCACTGCCTTCTATAATACCACCTGAAAATGGACAATGATGCGAGACGACTCTGTTCACGCGTGTTTCACAGATGACCGCTTCACCCAGCTGTTGAGTCACCCAGCACAGTGGAGCAGGACCTTTTGCCGAGAGTCGGGTGTAAGATCTCTCCTTTATATATACAACCAAAATCCCCCATCAGTGGAGCATGGTAGGTAGATTGTGTAAGAATTGCGTTCAGGGAGACGAAGGTTCCAGAGACGGACCTGCTGTTATAATTACGAAAAAGCGCCAATACTACGGAATTCCAGAAATTTCGATGCTCACAGTGGGTCGCCTCGTTCGGCCAGATGCGCTGCTACAAACGGCCTTTGAAAAGCGTAAATGATGCCCCCTTTTGGGAAAATATTCTCCAACATAATTAACTTGCGTTTTGCGGGATGTTTCAGTGACTAAGGGCCGCTCGATTTGATGGGGTCGTAAAGTGGACCCTCATACGGATGCCAACGAGGCGTGATGGTATGCATAACGGCAAACCTTAGAGAGCGTGGTATGGTGCAGACGAGTACCCTGCTCAACGGCATAATAATTACCGAAGGCTCTAGTGTGTATAGGCTGAAAATCAATTAGATATCCGCACGACACGGTAACGATGTGATGACCAGCGCTCGAAAAGCAGAGCAGTGGTCTCTCAGTATAATTGCACTGAGTGATGAGAGTAGCACGAGGCTCTACACAGCTATATCAGTTGTTGGCTAGTGGAGTATGACGCACCTGTTATTCGTCGAGTACTGACGAGGCTGGCGTTGTGGTCACCTGCTTATGTAATGGGCTAGGCCCTTCAAACGGTGACAACTTCACATCATCGTTCTGTGGTCACCCAGATGCTGTCGTTCCTACGGGGCTGCTGCAAAGTCTCAGAGACATGGACTCTCGTGTCTCGCCATAGGCCAACTACAGCTGGGATCTCATCTCTCTATACCAGATCCTTCAGTTCTTCGCCGTCGCTTTCTATGACTTTGAACCAATCCATGCGCCGAAAAAAGCTCCAGAAAGTCTCCAAATCAAAATCCCCACTCCTGGACAATTGTCCGCAAAAGAAAGGCGTTTGTTCACAGATATTTATTATGGCTCCTAAGAAACCCAACTCGGCGAAGCGAAAAGTCGCGAGGGTGAAGTTGACAAACGGGAATACCGTCATGGCGTACATTCAAGGCGAAGGCCACAACCTACAGGAGCATAGTGTGGTGCTGGTCCGTGGTGGTCGTGCACAAGATTTGCCAGGTGTCCGGTGCGTTTAGAGGGTCGTTCTGGAGTTGTCTTTAATTGCTCTTACTCTTTGGTTTCTAGTTACAAGATCGTCCGCGGTGCATTAGATTTTGGTGGCGTCGTAGGACGTATGTCAGCAAGGAGTAAATACGGAGGTAAGTGTCTTCGCAACGGTCCCGGTTCTATGTCATTGCTCATAATGCAATCAGCGAAGAGACCGAAGAAATAATAATACTATATCATTCCCTCGATACATTTTCATTTTCCACACTGGTTGATAATTGTGCCAATGACACTAACAAGTCCTGAAATCGTACGTGGGGGGGTACAGGTAAGACTTTTGCGAAGTGGATATCTATCGTCCGTTTAGGGTTTCCTCAAACCCATACGGCAAAAGTCCGCCACCCGCAGGTCCGTGCTTAGTACTTTTAAATGGGATCTATCAGCCTCCAAACACTACAGAGCTTCCCACCGTCACAACGGCTGCCTGTGCCACACAGTTACTGACTACCCAGATTGCTGCCGTGATGAACTTGGGGGTAGCTGTGATCGTCACCGTCGTCGCAATAGTTGTGGCAGTCTCGGGAGTTGTCGTGGCTGATGTAGTCACGATCGTATACAGGTCGATGCTATTGAGCGTAGTGGGTGTCGCCGCTGCCGTTGCGCACTGGGCAGGCGTTACCGCTCGGCCGGTCGCGGTGGCCGCAGAGGTCTGGGCCATTCATCCAGTCGATGGGACCACCGGAGTGGTTTAGGGGGTTGACGTTGGCGTGGAGTGTTTTCAGGAGCTATGTTTTCCATCCCGGCAAAGGCGCTGAGATAGCCACCAGTGCTTCCAAGCTTGAGATTTTGCTGCGAGGCCGCGGACGAGGAGAGTGTATCCCTTAGCTGCGGTATTCGTGGAAGCAATGCCGTTCGAAGTAAACTCACCTGTGGACCAGCTTGCCGCGCTGGGTGCGCAAGGTGACCGCCCGGGTTTCGTGGATGCGCAGGGTGTGCAGGATGTGCAGCAGGACGTCGAGGATATGCAGGGTGAGCGAGGTGCGCCGGGTGGTCCGGATGTCGTGGATGGCCACCGTGCCCCGCTTTTCGGGCGTGGCCTCTGTGACCGTTGTGTCCCGCAGGATCCGGGAACGGGTTTGGCAATGCACTGGTAGCCGCAATGCAGAGCAGGGCAAGAACGGCAGCAAGCCTCAGGAAGAACATGGTTGTAAGGCCAAGCGAAAAGTGAAGGAGTGGATTAGGGGAATGACGGGTCATAAAGTGCGCCGATGTCTTATAGGTTCTTCGGCTCACTTTTTCATACTCAAGCACCGGGACATAATCCTCTTCCGTGCGCGGCTGTGGAAGGGATCATGGGCGGAACTCATATTCCGAGAGTGACTATCCGCCCTCTAACACTCAGGTTTGACAAGTTTATGGCACAATTTTTGCGAAAGCCAGCCCACACTCATCAAGATCTTTCTAGTACATTGGGATTTCTAATTCCAAGTCACGCTAAGCTTCGAAAACATCTACGCTCCCCGCGACTATGCATGTGGTGTGTATCATTATAACTGTGACTACTCAGAAGGCCCGATGACCCACCTTGTATTGGGTGTGCCATCACATGTGAATCGTGCTTACACCCGGGATGATACTGACGCTGGTCCAGAAGTAGGTGCTCGGGTTGATGGGCACCGTGTACGGAGCGCTGTTCACAGCAGCATTCGCAGCTAGACAGAAAATCAGAACACTACTAAAGCAAGGGCGGCAACCCACTCGTTGTCAGTATTCCTCCGGCACCGGTACTCGTCGGTTGAGCAGGTGCTTCTTGTCGCAGGACTAGTGCGTTGGATACGGAGGCGAGGGACACGACCAGCGGAATGAAGGTGCGCATGGGAGTATGCTAGGCGGTTAGATGATAGGGATAAGTAGGAGGTGAATTGACTATAATCCCATTCCCAACCAATGACGGAAGTGACGATCTATCCGCTACTCCGGCGGGAAGGCCCGTCTTCCATGTCGGAATAGCCGCTGCTTCTTTCTGTACCTTTCCTCTGTGTAGATATTTGCAAGTCGCTTCCCATGTATCATGCCAGCGGACCGCTCGGGGTGGAGGACGGATCGTCCAAAAGAGGAGACCATGGTTTGGGTGGCTGTGCAAAGAATTTGCACACATTGAGTCGTCCACCCATCCCACACGTCTGTGTCGGGGAGGAAAGTCTGCACTATGTTCGCAGCGCGTTCGTTGCGCTTATTGCGCTCCCTGCCGCTTACTCGATACGCGTCGACTGAAGCTGCCACGTCAAGTCTTTCTGTTGCGGGAAGTACTTCCGTCGAGACCCAGAGCGGTGCGCCAGTCAAGCAGGCCAAACCACCTGGAAGTCGACCGCACTTGGGTGTAGAGGTCGATCCAAATCACGGTTTGTGGGCCTTCTTCCGGAAGAATGTGGATTCGGAAGGTAAAGTAACCTACGAAACCGTCGAACCTCGAGATACCTATGACGAGTCGGGTACGTGCTGCATGTACTTCTGAGTCGTTCGTATCTCACAGTGGTTCTCAGGGAGGTCATGGACTGCATCAGAGCTTCGGCGTAAAAGCTTCAAGGATCTACATACGCTATGGTATGTCCTACTACGAGAACGTAATCTCCTCGCGACGCAGAGGGAGGAGGGAAGAAGAATCGGTATTCGCGGTACTGAGTCATCTGCGGTCTCTGTCCGAGATCGTCTGGTGCGTATTTCACGAATGTCCTTCCAGGGCCGTTCTCCATACCCGTTTCATAGTGCCGGAAGTCGATGGCGCGTTTGAAATATGTCGTCAACGAGCGGCGGTTGGTGTATGAGAAAATTATTGCTGCCGGGGAAAACTCTCCAAAGGACACTCCGCAGAAAATAACAGACCCATTCTATCGAGTGAAGAGTAGGCGTAGGGCTTTACCGCGTGAGGTACGGTGAGGCTCGCGTGCCGAGTCTCGGAACGATATTATCTCCTTTATGTACCCGGATACTCTAATAGTAGCAGCTCGTTGCTCTGCGTGTCGTTCTCGAAAGTCCGGTGCTAGTTAGCTTGACTGTGACATCTTCTGCGGCTTTGTTCCCAGTCCGTCATGTCCTGAGAAATTTGACAATCTCTAATGGAGGGATTCTCGTACAGCTCTATCTGTCTCCTGGTTCGTCTGAGCAGATGCTCGATTGCCGAGACATTGCGAGGTGATACGGCAGACGCTTGGATGTGGAACATGTAACGGACGAAGAGCGAGAACTTGTCCTGCGTGTGCGGTGGTTTCGTCCGTACCATTCGCAATGCGCTTAGTAGACATATTTGAGCGAAACGCAAACAAGCGTGAAGAAGAGAAAGTTACCGTCTATACAGTGCGAGGACTTCCCTCTGAAGTCCTGATGGTACCGACATCGTCATGCGGAGAGCGGGCCAAGGATAACTCCGGGGTACGCCCACGACTGTCGGTTCCCCGGACACCGCCTAGCTCTGGAGTTCAATTTTCTTGACGTGATCTCATGGTTCCGCTCAGACAGTGCCATGCTACAGCTCGTCTAGCTGGTCGTGCACGGCGACCGGGAAAGCTGTGGTGTAGTAAGGCTTTCTCTACTACTCCGTGCGTACGCTCCTCTGCTGGAGTATCTGAAGCAGTCGACTATTGCAAAGATCTCGTTCGGAAACATGACTATGAATCCTTCTTGACTTCACAGTTGTATCCGCAGCTATATCGACCAGGGTACTACGCACTGAGAGCGTTCTATGTGCGTACTACATGCCTGGCATGTTCGATCGCTGAACTCGGTCATGCAAGATTGAACTGGCAACGATCAAGGAAGCCGTGTCGCAAACCACCCTCGGGCAAGGTCGGCTCGTGTTCTGGAGGAACGCCATCAAGGATATATTCAAGGTGAGTGACCTCGAATGTGTGCACATTTGCACATTATCGACGTATGCGCAGAATGCGCCTCCCCGGCATCCTGTCGCCATTGCCTTGCACCAGACTGCACAAAATAGCCATCTAGCTCAGTATCACTTTCAGAGGATGATAGAAGCAAGGGTAGGTGGTGTTCTCGTGTCAGTAATGTTCCGACTACTGATTTCGAACAGGAGGAAGAGCTGTTTTCCCCGACTCACCTGACTGTGGAGTCTATGACTGGCCATGCGGAGTCGACGTCTTCCACATTCTTCTACCTTGTTTTATCTATGCTCCGTCAGGACTCGGCCATCTTTTCCCATGCTGCTTCTCATTTGGGGGTCGCTCAATCCTTTGCCACTTTCTTGCGTGCCTTCCCTTTTCATGCATCGAGAGGGGTGATGGTCATACCTGCCGAGATTACTGCCAAGCATGGTGTCAAACAACAAGAGGTATTTTCGAAACGCGCAACGTCCAAAGAACTCGAGGATGCTGTCTTCGAGCTTGCAACCATCGCAAATGACAACCTGATCACCGCACGAGAGATGTTCAAGGAGACAGGGGGTAAAGTGCCACAAGCGGTGATGCCCCTGTTTTCTGCTGCTGTACGTCATACTCTGATCATGTCTGGGTTTCGGGTTGTACTCATTTCTGCACGCACGTTAGATTCCCGCAATGTCCATACTGACTCGACTCGAATCTGTCAACTTCGATGTGTTTCATCCGTCGTTGCAAGTTCGTGACTGGAAGTTGCCGTGGAGGGTTTATGCGAGTTACTATAACAGGCGGTTTTAGATTACCGTCTAATGCCGGCATCTGCCATGGCCATAGTCTATAGGCCTTCGACCACGTCCGTCCAATAAAAAAAATGACGACGGCTACTGTGTGTATAAGTTATACAGCATCGTCATCGCACTTGCACTGCTCTGTTAATACAGTGGGAATTCGTAGGAGAAGATTTGCTGTCGATGGGGGACTTGCGTGCTGAAATCGCGGACGAATTTGGAAGTCCGATACTTTGAAGCTCTCACTGGGTTGCACAACTCCTCAGCGTCCAACCATCACCATCACAAACAAAGGTTGGGGTCCACAGAGCAGATCGGCTCTACTCGTCGTCGCTTGCAGTCAGCACAGGCCCATCCTTTTGATTTCACCCGTGGTCGACCGCAACGTCTACGATTTGCTTGACTATCTGCTGTCGCGGTCCCCCTCCACCATGCAACGTCTCTGTGGTTTGTGAAGTCGTCCCCTTTTACCCCTTGTGTGCTCAGATACGTCGCCTCCAGATGAAGTCATCGCACTTATCATCCACGAACTCGAAGATCCCACTGCTCTGACTCTCGTCTGCAAGCGTTTCCACCAAGTCTCACGGGACCCGTATGTCCGCGCGCACTATTTTCTGACTCGCTATGGCCGCATAAATGCTATGTTTTGGGCGTTGGGTAGAGGGAAGCTTTTAAACGAGGTGGTCATCGACGTGAGTCTTCCGCGTGAAGGAACACATGCCTCCAAGTGACTGGCGGCCTGGCCACCCACTGATCATATCTACCCTTTTTTCAGATTCTTTTCAATAGTGGCGCGCATGTATCCCGCTACCTGCTTCAGGTCGCCATCCATCACTTCTACCGCGGAAATTCACACTTTATAAAGACACCATGGGTTCGTTCAATCTCTCCTTCGGTTTTTTCATACTTCCAGAAGGTCGCCGCCGAAATGTTTGATAATGAAGTGCCGGTGGGCAAGCATGAGGATGACGGAAGCAAATTCCATGCCTTTTTAAAGGATGGCAGGCATTCTCTGCAGATGAGAGAGAAGCATTGGGAGGAGATTCGCGACCTGTTTCAGCGGTACAAAGTGCGTTGACGGTCTTTTGTTCTCTAATGATGGTCATCGAGGCTAATAATGAATCAAGTTCATCCCTTTCAGCATGAAGGTTCGGCGAATGGTCCTAGATCTGCCGTGTATTGATCTCCGGGGTCACTGTAGGATCCACTTATGTGCCAGCTCCCGACAGCACTTGCATTCGAACCAAGGCTGTTGCCATACGCAGAAGCGAACGGTTTTCGGATGGAAACAAAGGTATTGAAAACCGGTGTCACCGTCGGGTGTGATTCTCAACTTCATAATCAGTACCGCGACTTCGTCTTCCGTAAGATGTTTGAGAAACCGGCACTTAACACTGCGGACCGGTCAGAGGAGATTGTTTGCCGTGTCCGGGAATTGAAACGGCTGGACCCTAGGTATCGATGCGCAACTATGTGTGATGCAACTCGTGCTGAACTCGATTGCTCAGAATATTCGTTAGTCGCACCGTGGCGGCTGAAGTCTGCATGGAGGCCAAACATAACGAGTCAGCGTATCGCGCTCTCAAAATATTGGACCGCTCGGGAGGACCTATTATTTCCACTTCCGTACTGTGTTCCTTTGCCAAAGTGATGCTGCTTGCTGACGATTGTTTAGTGCTCTGGTAATTGACTTGATAAAGGTGGACTAGATCGAATAGTAGTATTCTGTGTGGTTGATGACACTATACTTTTGCAGCTCTTCGTGAAGTCCCGCGCTATAACGAGCTCGTCTACCATGAATACACTGCGTCAACTCTACACCGACTTCCCAACGGGCGATCCGATAGTCCGGACCGTCATGCTTCTGACAGTTTTCTTATTCGATGGCTCGTCTCAACCATCGTCTCCGCTAGTCTCGGCAAAGAGCAAGCTGCAGAATCTGAACTTACTCCCTGTGACCCGTCAGGACCTTCTCGTCATGTTGGCGAACCCTTTTATCGAGAAACCTCAGCATATCCTTGATTACGCCAGAGAGGAGATGGCTATGAGCTCAAAGGCAGTCAATGAACTTATCCGTGAGGTCGTTGTTATGTGTCTCGGAGTTGGAAGCAAGGTATCTATGTGCCCTTTCTCAGTTTCAGCCACATTCAAGCTTTACAGGGAAAGACTCTTAAAATTTTATCCGAACAATGTGGATTGAAGGAATTCATTGCTGAAGCTGCTGTCCGGCGCTATTCACTCTCTGTAGCGGATTTACCGCCATTAGAGGATGAACAGGCTTGTGCTGCTTACTGAGGCTCCACTGTGCCCCGATTATAGTAACACGAAGGCGAGTCGAGGAGGCTCCGGCACCGGATCCACCTATCAACGCTCAATCAATGGCTCAGTCGAATGCTGGGCAACTTGGCAGCGAATGAAGCACCGGGTACCTCGAGTGCTGTGGAGCTGACGCCGGAGAATTATGACCTTCACATGGAGGACGCAATTGAAGATGACACGATGTCGAATGCCGACGACGCTGAACTTGTCAGTTTCATTTTGCTAGGATACGCATTCATGGAAAGAAACTGAATGGTTTGTCAACAGGGTACCATTGGTCAAGACACCCTTTCCACTATGATCCGTCAGGATGAGATGACTCCGATTCGGTCGCGCAGACGCTCGTATTATTACAGCAGCATGTACAATCATGACGCCCAAGCGAAACTTAACTATCCGTCGGGTAAGTGGCCGCAAAGGTATGTCGTAGGAAGTGTATTGACGTGGGTCAGATTTTGTGCAAGTTGGTCGATGGGTTAAAGATACCTATCCTGCTGACAGTCCTATAATGGCGGTCTTCTTTACTCATGCAGTCATCAACAACAATAGTGCGGTATGTAAATTCATTGTTCTAACGCGACCAGTCTGCCCATTTTTTGTGAGTAGTTGCTTCACAGTTATCTTCCCACCCCTGGTCCGAACTCTCCGGCGGCGCGTGTGCCTATCACACTCAAGCATTTTAAGCTTCTTGCGCATTTGGGCAGAGCACCTGTGAGTGAAGTACTGGCTGTCGCGCGCACCTTGCTTAAGCCTGAGAGTAGAGTTTCTGTCTTTATCACTGAAATCGAACTTGGAGCTGAATTCTATTTTAGCGAGGAGGACTATCTCTCCAAGCAAACGCCAGTGGTTGAACCGAGACAACACGGGAAGCACAGGACCAAGGACGTCAAGAAAGAGACGAGCCCGACCACGGTGTCACACTCCCTGTGCCAAGCCGATCCGTCGTCATCGACGCCACCTCGGACATCCCGGAAAAGACCGCGGAGATCAACAGTGGTGGTGTTCACGTCTTATGTGATCCCGGATTCGGACGACGAGGCGATTGTCGAGTCTGATGACGAAAATGCGATGCTCACTCTGATGACGATGCAAGCGAAAAAGCGGAGGGTCGAATCAAATCTCCAGCGCTGGATTAAGCACTTGTCCGCTCTTCTGACAGAAGAACAACGGAAGGTAAACTCATCAGTGCTCGCCCGTATCGAATTTCAGCTAACTCCCCGAAGTACAAGGAGAAGCGCAGGCGCTTAGAAAGGATTACTCCACCGGACAGTAAACTAAGGGTTAACAAGGTATGCTTCCCTTTGGGGAATTCATATAAAAGTACTGATGCTGTCTAGACTGAGTTTCACAAGTCCCTTGCCACGCATCTCCGTTCGTTGCGCAGGGTCGACCATGACAAACGCAAACAGTTGTATGGATCAGATGCACCTGAGGAAGACTACAGTGATGACGAGGATGACGAGTATCGATATCAGAAATCGCGGTCAAGTAAACGTCGTCGCAGCAACATCACCAGTTAAGTCAGGACCACCGGACACCACGGAACAATGCATGATCCATTACCTTTAACTGCATATTCCAACCCTACATAACTAATCACTTTGTATGTAAAAACACTTAATTTACGCCCAACCCTCGCCATGTAGTCCGGCGCAGAATACCATCACGATCAAAGTTGATATGTATAGTGAATGGAACGATCGCCCAATCTAACCTTATCCTGCTCTGATTCACAACAATCAACTGTTCCCTCCGCCAATAGCATCTGCCTTCTCCTATTCTCCCGTGCCATCATTACCATGTCGCGAGGATTGCAAAAAGCAAGTACCCAATCGCAATGAGGTTGGGTTTGCGGTAGAGATGAGCACTGAGCGAGGGCCTGTATATCAGGCATCCAGCTATGGCAGCAATGTCGCCTATGGTAATCTGCAGTGCGACAGCAACCGCCCGCTTTGTTTGCCCGGAACATTCTCACTCGGCCAGCTGCTCCAACACCCCGGAATAGGTGTGGTATCGGAAGCTGATGGTGGCGACATCGTACGAACCTTAGAAGAAGGGAATTGCCTGGGTATACACCCGCTTGTGAATAGCAGGTTAGAAAACGCATGAGGAGATGAGCAAGTGTGTACCGCACCTGTTGCCAAGTGAATACCAAAATATTGCAAGCCGGCTATTGATCGTATTCTCGTCAGATTATTTACTACCCATGAGGTTTAGTTCTGCTCACGTGTTGCGCATGTCAACAGGATGATGTACCCTGGACATTCAGAGATCGGGTTTCCACTACAAAAGCCTTATAGAAAGCGAGCGGCCCACCTATTATAGGCACCAGGGCTGCCCCAATGATAAAGGAAGCACGAAGGTTCCACCTGCTAGACAGCCAAACAGCTCCCCATATCGAGATACTCGCCAAAGCGTTTGGAGGGACCGTCATTCTAATTGGATCTCTCAGTACATATATAGCAGAAAAGAGGGGATGTGCCGCGTGACGCACAGTTGTGCTTGCCACGTCGCGAAACCGAGGTCTGCGATAATTGTGGGCTGATAAGAGTGAACCGCTGCACGCATGTATAGGATGTAGATAGATCATACCAGAAAGAAGCTGAGTGAGTACAGCACGAATGAAAAGCCGTGGAAGAGGAAAGCATACGCCCAAACCAGATGATCTCCGAACGCTTGTTTGACGGATGACCATTGGGAAGTTCCAGCGTCAGAGTCGACTCGCAACCTGTCCAGCAGGTGTACACACGCTCTTCCTCGGTGAGCTATGTGGTCAGGAGTCGGGAGATGCGTCATATTAACATGTTTATGCACGCGTACAAATTTTGCCTTGTGTGACCACGTTGGTCCGAGGAAGTAGGCGATTAGCGAAATAACCACAGTGAGAATACCTTCCAATATAAAAATCCTTCGTTGACATAATGAGCATGACTGTTCAACGGCACACGGGGAGACGTTCACCATTGCCAGCCCTTGCGGCCACCGACGCCATTCATCAGACCGATCGCATATGCGAATATCCCTGATGAGCGTTAGCAGCTTCCACGATCCGAAGAAAAATGCACCGCCATACCCCCGAAGGCACCTGCGAGCGCTGCCCCACCAAAGAAGACAGCGACACGTCAACTACGCTGACGTCTGGAGTACGATCTCAGGCGATGCTCTTGACATATTCCTACTTACCTTGCCTCTGATAATAAACGGAGAATACGTATACGACACCGGGAAAGAGGCCAGCTTCAGTGGCACCCAAGACTAGCCAGCTAATCTGTGCACACACGTCACGTAGGATAAACTAGGCACTTACGGAACCTTATTCCAAACGGTCCCGCTTGGTGCTTGACGAGCCCTTGGCAAATAGAGACTATACCCCACGTGAGGGTCAGTGAAGGCAACCAGAGTTGAGGGTCAAAGCGCTTGAGTCTGGGGTACTAGTCAGTCTACTTGGGAGAGATGGTGGATGAAGTGCTTACATGATCTGCACAGGAAAGAGCACAGTTTCGGTGCAGGATATTCGGCATGGGCGAAATCTATATACCTACATTTGATGGAACCTCAAATATGACATAGCCGACAAAATAGATGGCCAGTGCAGTGTTGTAGGCCGATGCAGAGATATCGAGGTCCTGATTGAAGGTGAACAACCTCACAAACTGAGGACGCCTTCCTAAACGTACGGTAACTAAGCCATCAATTCTGAAAGAGACTACCGGTTACGAGAGTTCAGCCTTCGAGAAATGACAAGACTTACTTTGCATTTCCGATATTGGAGCTGCACGAGGTGAGGGTACGCGAGGGAATAGTAAAAATGATGCCCCTTACCGGTCAAGGAAACTAAGCAGATAGAGCAGTGTGAGTATCGGCAGCAACCCGAAGTCAACTTTGCGGGTAATTCCTCGGTCTTCACGAGAGTCACTATCCTGGAAGGTCGGTGCATATTGAACCTTGTCGCATTGTACCGATTTCTCTGAGGTAGGCATGGGGAGTCGACACACGTATCCCTTGCGAGGGAATTCTTATAGCGACATGAAGAAACCTGCCGCACCTATCGCAAGCACTGGCGTCGATGGCGCAATAGCATCTGATTCTTGACATACCAAAGTACCCGCATGGTAGTTGAGAGCGCGGGAACTGCAAATACATCCACGAATCACCAAACATGTTGTTATCTGGGTCGACCCCACGGCGGCATGTGTTGTTTCGAGGAGCACGAGCGGAAATTGGCTCCTATATAGCAGCGTGGGAATCTGCGGGAGCCTTGCTGTGACACCGAGGTTAACAAGAGACCAAGCCAAGCTTGCAAGCGTAATGGAGGGCCTTTTCTTCAACGTTCGTACCATGAAGTGTCTACCTGAATGTCTACGATAACTCTGACATCCTCAAAGGTCAATAATGGCTTCCTTGAAGGCATCGTGCGAGGCTACAAGGCTGGCATCCTGACCCAGAGTCACTATGCCAGCTTGACGCAATGCGAGACACTGGAAGGCACTCCGTTTTCTCCACATCGACGTCATCCCCATCTCTGACACGCCTTCAATAGACCTCAAGACCCAGCTTTCTGCAACCGACTACGGTAACTTCCTCGCGAACGAGGCTTCGCTGACGACAACCATAATCTCGGATCGGGCAACACAGCTACTCGTCGATCAATTCAATTTCCTCCGTAGCAATGCTGTCGAGCCGCTCAGCAAGTTCCTCGATTATATCACGTCCGTGTTCGCGTGTTGTAGCTGTAGCGTCATTCCTGATTACTCCACACACGTTCTCCAGATATAGCTATATGATCGACAACGTCGTTCTTCTGATCACGGGTACCCTACACGAACGAGACACGCACGAACTACTGGAGCGGTGTCACCCGCTCGGCGTGTTCGAGTCCATGCCCGCTCTCTGCGTCGCTACCAATGTCGAGGAACTGTACCAGAGTGTACTCGTGGAGACACCCCTCGGTAAGTGATCGGGACACGCACACTTCGTGCAACAGTTGGTTACATCTTCTCCACGCCCAGCCCCGTACTTCCGAAATTGTCTCTCCGCAGCAGACCTCGACGATCTCAATATTGAGATCATCCGAAGTACCATCTACAAAGCCTATCTGGAAGACTTCTACGAGTTCGTGGGTACCCTTGGATCACCAACATCGGATGTGATGCGCACTATTCTGGCGTTCGAAGCTGACCGACGGACGATCAACATCACCATCAATTCATTTGGCACCGAACTAACAAAGGAGCAACGTGCGAAGCTCTTCCCGCCATCGGCAGGTTGTTCCCCGATGGGAACAACGCTCTCGCCAAAGCAGACGATATAGAACAAGTCCGACTAGTCTGCGAAAATATCCCGGAGTACCGGTCCTTTTTTGACAACTCACCAGGGGACGCTCAAGACCTAGGAGATCTAGGCACTAGCGGCACAATTGGAGGACCGGTTCTTCCGGACAGAAGTACGCCTGAACAAGGAGGCATTCCTGCAGCAATTCCAATACGGGGTGTTTTATAGTTACGTGAAGTTGAAGGAGCAGGAGATTCGTAACCTGACGTGGATAGCGGAGTGTATCGCTCAAGATGCGAGGGACAGGATAAATGACTATATACCAATCTTCTGATACTTTCGCTGCTACTTGCATATCGTGTTGCGCCTTATAATCATGTAAAGCTCCAATTTCCCGGGACAACAACAGACTATGTGTCTCAGGCACAGGCACGAATTGTCATAATCAAAGGTTGGACCAGCCTGGGATCAGCACATTCACACAACGCCTTTTTGCATTATTAACTGACACGAGAAGCCACCAACCTGCCACCATCGATCACAACATGCGACAGAACGTAAGGACCATGGTTAGACATTTAATCCCGGGCGGATGGCTTTTTATTATTATTTCTCTACAGCCAAGGGTCGTGAGTCGTAACCAACACAGAGGGCGACAAAATCAGGGAAGGATTATACATGCTACGGGGTGGTATCGTCAGCTGGAGTATTGGTGCCGGGGTCGACGTTTGAGGGCCCATCGGCTACAGGGGTTCCGAGATTCCCTTCGTGTTTCGAAGTGGACTGGAAGGATGACGAGGCACTCTGTTCTAGTATCCACGGTTATAGTATCACTTGTTGCCTGCGCCGATCGCGCAAGCCTTTCATCCCTCCAAGGACCTGCTCCACTCAAATCGCAACCACCAGCGTGCTCGCAGGTACACTTTCCTCCAAGAGTAGTGGGCAAGTTCTCAGCGTCGACGAGCTGCAGGAGAACACCTTGATAATCCGATCCTAGCACATCGACTTTCTCAGCCGTCTCTTTCGCAAGCCACGGCTTGACGATTGACCAGATAAACGTAAACGAAGATGGAGCGTTGACGATAGCAAGCTTGGCCATTCTTTAAACAAATACGTACGTTGGCAAGTGGTCAGTAACACAAGCTTGACGTGACGCACGTCTCTGGATAGTAATCTTGCGACATCTGAAAAGAGGCTTGTACCAGAGACTTTACCTGCCAAAACTGCGACAAGCTGACAGCGAACATTTTTCAAGACGAACGCTGTAGCCTGAGAAGTGGTGGAACACATACCCGAATCCCTTTAAGGTCTACGATAATGAATACCCCGCCAATGTCATGCCCTGCTGCGCGGCTGGCAGTGGGGATTATCTTACGGGCGAGGGTTTCTGTTGTTGTAACGATCGTTTCCCAGTGTTTCTCAGGAGTGATATGTTTATAGAGCTCAGTCAAGTCGCACCCGCGAAGGAATTCAATGTTTAGTGGTCGTCCCATCTACCACCACCCCTCCAGAGTGAGAAGCCCGATAAAAAAAACGCAATAAAAGATGTCGTATCACCCACCTTATCTGTCTGGCATGAGACGGTCAATACCCAAAATTGCAGCGGTGTGAAAGACGTGCCTTGTGAAAGAACATTGACCAAGACCTGAAGACCTGCTCGCGACCAGGGTACTTGATAAAGGCTGACACTGAGTGCCGGCGGTGGGGTGGCCAAGAAACACGCTGGATACTCACGTCGAATATGTCCAGCTGGTTGTACAGTTCATCTATGCCGACACCGGCGACAGTTTTCCGCCACTGTTGAGCGCCTTTGATCATCTTCTTCGCCTCATCGAGATTGAACTTTCTTGCCCGCAAGAATCGACTGCATTGTAGAATTGGAGTATGCCAACCGATTCGACCCGAGAGGGGGGACTCACAGCAAGGTTAGATCGTCTGTCCCTATAGAGTCGCCTTCACGAACGATATCTTCCTGGAATACTTGTCTACGGAATTGCTCGAGTATGTCCTCCTGCTGCCTGGTGAGGGGCGTACTGGACGTCATCTGAGAAACCCAGAGGACTTCAACACGTGACCCGGAAGCTATCGTTCTTCCACTTTTCGAATGTGAATTTGTGCCGATCAGCCATTCATTTCAGCCAACGAAGTGACTAGCAGCACAAGCTCACACTTTCATTACTAGGTAGTGGCATCGCGGATGAGGACCTTGCTTGCAAGGGGGAGTCCCGTGTTTACTGGTTCGGAGCCTTACCGGACCCCATATTTTGGTCGATGATCGTTCTCTTTTGTATAGCGATGTCGGTCACTGGCCATGAATTTGCTAGCTACCATGGGCATGCTATCGTTTTCGCGAATGTGTAGGAACTCATCCAAGGTATGGGTACTCCACCATTACACTAGTGTTGTTCCGCATCTGATGCATCTCGTTGTTTTCACTTGTACATTTCAGTTTGAGGTGATTCACGACAGTTCGTGCTTTCTTTCCGTGGTGTCTGTGCCCTTATGGGGGGGGGGGGGGGTTTGCCAGTGACAGACATAACCCCGAAAGGCTTAGGGTAAGTGTAGTGGTTACGAGTGAATTTGCTTCGATACCGCGTGTGCATATTAACCACCAAAGGTTTACAATATGACACAGGTCTCCTTTCTGTGAGCGCTGGAAACACGCGCGAAAGCAGCAATACTTTTGTTAAGGCGTACGTCCTTCGAGACGAACGCAAAGTCTGTGCCGCGCAACCAAGCCAGAGGCAGAAAAGGTTCGCATTCAATGCTCGTAGTGATGGTATTGTTATTAGGCATCACCGAGTTGTTCCTAACACGGAAGCTACTTCGACCCGGCATATTGTCAGAGGTCCAAAGCGCCCTTACTCTCCAGAACCAAGTCTCTGACATCCTGCAGTGGTCGCCCATAGAGCCCGTCCTCTCCGCCAGCCGATGCTCTGACCTTGTCCATCACCGTTTTCACTCCCCTCCACCGGAGCCCCGTCCACTCTGCTACGAGTTTTCCGTTGAAATTGTTCTTCAACCACATCCTTTTGTCACGTGCGAATGCCGCTGCGTCCCATTCGTCCTTCTTTCCAAAATACACCAATGCCTCCTCGACTGCGTCGTGTTTTGCTTCAAGGCAATGCGGAGCGGGAGATTGACTCTGTGCCCATCTGGTGAACTCGTGATACATCGCGCGCTCCTCAACAGATTTGGCGAACGAGTATTGTTGGGGTTTGCGGATGCGACGAGGGTCAAAGAAGCGGGACGTCGATGCGAAGATGAATGTTTCCTCAACCGTGGTGAATCCTTTCTTCCACCTATCCATGGAAAGTCCCATGAATTCCAATATCGCACTGTGGCGACCTGCTCAGGTGTACAGCGGGATCAGGCGGTGGGCTCGGGACCTGTACAAGTGTTAATCAGTAGACAAGCCTATGACGTGAATTCCACGTGAACCTTGAGTCCTTTGGTTCCAAGCAGCAAGTTGTGGTTTCGTGCAATACTACCTATGATGATCCCAAGGTCGCCGTATCCATGCATGACCCTGACCAACTCCCACTCCTCTGCGTCTAGACATACTCTGACGTCGACCTGGAGGTATATCCTTTGGATGGATGCTGGGACCTGTAAACCATCGGATGCTAGCAGCATGCAGTCTTCCTGGTTCAGTTCAAGAGCGTAGTTGGACGTTCGATTGCCGTCCATCTCCACGCTCTTGACTGCCCCAAGGACCTGTCCTACCTTTGCTGCTATGTCACTGTCATTTACATGTATGGGCTCAGGCGACAACGAAGTCGATGTCGCCATGATCTCTTTTTCCTGGGGCCTCCGGCGGCACTTCTACGAGCGTGTAGACTGTCCGCAGCAGAGGTATGAGACGATCTTTGAGATCCTTCGTATAACCTCGATGGAAGCCTTGGGAATGAGCCTGATGGCAAGTCATTTGAGAACGCTTTTCCCCCCATCGCACGCTCTCAGATGACGGGTGCAGCTATTGAATATTGCCCGCGATAAGCTCATCCCGAGTTGTTGCCCCGAAGGAACGACGACGATCTACGATGAGATGGGATAGATTTAGCTGACTTCGCTACAAAAGGTAGCTCAGGTATCAACAAAAGCAAATACCTCGTCAGCCTGAAGACAGATACAGAGTTTAGGAGGGTAAAAGGTAACGTAAGTGATGTGGAAAACCAGAAGGTGAAACGTGGAAGGGCATCAGCAGAGTGCTGACTCCCCGCGCGTTTGTACTCCCCAAATTCGCCCGGCTAACAAAATACACTCTTCATGCCACAAATTGGCGACCTTCCGCACGAGACGCGGGAATTGGCGAGCGCCCAACAGAGTAGAGGTAGAAATGAGACAAGGACTGAGGCCATACGGACGCATCATCCACGAAGAGACCTGCAGCAATGCGACAGACGAAAAAGGATTAGCTTATGTAATCATAGACGATGACCCTAAGGACAACCCACGTCGAGTGCAATCCACTGAGATGTCCAAGTACGCCCCTCATCACAGGTCCGCACCTCGTGCGACGTCGACGACAGTCTGTCAGAAATGTCTTCAGACAGGCGAGTCATATGAAAACTCGATGGGATATGCAACTCATACATGTATACAGGTCACTTCACTTACGAGTGTAAATCGCCACGTCCATACGTGTCTCGTCCATCGAGGACGCAGATGATGGAGAACCCTAAATTACTCGCCAAGCTCAAGGCAGACGGAAAACCATCGTAGAGGTGCCGGAGGAGTTTACGAAAAAGTACGTCTTTCTGAACTGTAATGAATCTTTTGTCTGATGGCCAATCGTGTAGGAGTGGGACTGCGAACCGTATCCTGGAAGCCAAAGAAAAAGAGAGAGCTAGGGAAAAGCTGTCCACAACCTCCTCCGCGTCCACGTCCGACCCTAGGAAGAAGGCACGAAGGTATGAGGACAGACATTTCACAGTTGTGTTCCTACAAACCATTCTCTGTCACAGGTCCAGCCGATCCACCTCAGACTGGCTCGGATTCACCCTCGTCGACGTCCGAGTCAGATTCAGAGTCAGATTCCGACTCGGATTCCACGTCGACTTCTCACTCCAGCGATGACAGTGATGACTCTGACTCTGATTCTCGTTCGTCCTCGAGCTCCGACTCGTCGCGCTCCAGAGAACGCGACAGAAAGAGACGCATTCCTCGCGGGCGTCCTAGTCATAGCAGCCGTCGCTCATATTCATCTTCCTCATCAAGATAGGGATTTAAATGGACGGTGTTTCGAATTACTCTATCCCCTACATCACGTTTCATAAGGCTATCTG
Source organism: Pisolithus albus (assembly GCA_024613165.1). Taxonomy (NCBI): domain Eukaryota; kingdom Fungi; phylum Basidiomycota; class Agaricomycetes; order Boletales; family Pisolithaceae; genus Pisolithus; species Pisolithus albus. Next base: position 166,432 of record JANFAB010000060.1, read on the forward strand.
TACTATACTTGTTGCATTGGGGTATCATCAATTACATCCGCTCAGAGAAGTCACTCGCGTGTTCATAATGAGAGCAACGATGAGCCTAACGGACGGTCAGCAATGGCAACCAAGACAAAATAATTGTTGACTCACCCATACAATCCAAGTACCTCTGCAAAAATGAGTATGAGAACCATCCCGACAAATATTCGTTGCTCGTGGACATAGGCACGCACACACTGTAATCAACTCAGTTCAAGCTACCTTTGTAGGGGCAACTGTCCACTCACTGAGTCACCCACTATGCCAATAGCGTAGCCAGCCCCAATCCCAGTCATTCCACACGACAATCCTGCTCCAAGGTGTATAAATCCGGCAGCTAAGGTGTAGTCCTTGGAAGGGTGTACTGAGCCATGCCGGGTGAGTATACAGCGGAGGAGCCACAAAGGCAAATGGGAGTACTTACATGAACCCGCTATGAGCACCGACACCACCAATCCGTATACCGCTACAATACCGGACATGACGACTGGAACTAGGGACTAGTGGTTCTCGTTGGTCGACAGGACACACGAACAAGTGGGAACGGTAATGCGCACCCTCATGATCAACTCTGGTCTGAACGAGCCTAACCCGGCGATACCAATGCCAGACTTGGCGGTTCCAAATGCTGCACCGATAGCTAGATATCTCTCTGGATCAGCAAGGTCAATCAGTTTCTCACAAACGCTAGACATACTACTAAAGATCATCTACAACCAGCCGCGTATGCAAATGTCAGCTGCGCATTTTCCGAGGAAGTTTAAAACGTACTGCCGACGCAACTCCAGCAAAGCCAAAGAAAGGTGCATATGGTGGACACAAATCTGTAGACATTTCGATTCGATTGGAGAGTGCGGTCGTCTTCGAACCTCGGTGTGTGGTTAACCGTACAGTACAACAGCCCGCAGTCACGTGATAAATTCATTCCGAAGTTCCTTGTGAGACCCGAACTTGTATTAGCGTAGTCGGTTGTACAACATTTCATTTAATTGCACCGTACTCGGGTACCTGCATGACCTCGGTAGAATACCAGACCAATGACTTGCATTTGTGCGTCCATGTCTGCGTTACTAATGCAGAGCGCATATGTGTACACACCGCGGTATGGTATGGGTTTTGAGCTTACTCATTATACAGTCTTTGCGGGGACTGTGAGGCAAGAATGGTAACTAGGTAGTACGACCTGAGTCTCGACGGTCGGCCGCTCGCAAGGTGTGGGCAAATCGGAACGATGTGTGGGTCAACGGGTATAGAGCAGTGAACTGTGTCTGTCTGTAGAGGGGGAGAACAGTCGCTCACGTCTAGATTCGAAACTTATCTTTATTCATCCGGGTTCAGTCATTCTTCTTCACCGCCCCCATATCATGACGAGGCTGGATATGAGCCTATCAGCGAAATGACCAGTGGTTCTGATGACAGCCCGTCCCTCTGATGTCATTCTCATAACTGGAGGCTTGTTTAGATATCTACCTCTGAAGGCGGAAATTTCAGAACGATCATGGTCGTACAGCAAAGTACACTCATTGGCCCATCGACAGGACCTGTCATGCCCCTCGTGCGGGATTCGTGGCATCTACCTGAAGCTCATCCAAAGGAACCCGTACGAGACGCTCTCCCGGGGCCGACTCAGGTACTGTTGAGTCGTCCATTCCGTGCTGCTGTCGACTTGCAACTGCCAAGGGGGTTGGGACCAGCCATATGGACAGTTAAATACGAAATGAACTCACGGAAGAGGTCGAGTATACGGAACATGTTCTGCCATTGTTCGAGTACCTGACCGTGAACTGAAGCGATATCCTGTCAGTAGCAGTCGTTTGCCATCAAGTGAAGGGACACCTACCCTGACCGGCATCCGCCATTACTTCGCAGTCATCAGCAAGACCCTCGATGCGATTGAGAAAGAGTGCAGGTGACGCGTTCCAGAGCGGCCACGGCATCGTACTCTTTCTTCTTCTCTAGCAGACGGTTCATCGCAGCGGCATTGGTGGCCTGAGATGCGACTTGGGACATGCGGTTTGGTGCTACGGAATGCCGCATTTCGTTTTCAAACTTGTATCAGTGGATAGCACTACGGTCCTGCTGTAGAGTACTCGGCGAGTCGAGGGAATAGTAATATGCACCAGGTGGTGGCTGCCGGTATGGGACAAGAGCTCGATTTCTCACTGCATCGATATCAATCGTATCGTAAGACGTCGTAGGTGCACGACCGGAGATTCCGGCCTCAGCCAAAAAAACGAGCACGGAATACGACGAGGGTATACAGTAGTACTCTACTTCTTTTTGACAGCCTTCAAACGTATCGTTTCGTCCCCCACAAACACACCCTCGAGGTAATAGTATGAGCATGAAGGACCGAGGAGAGACGGAATGCAGATAACACTTACCTTGCCCTTGTAAGGCTCCGGAGGACGCCACTTCCGCAATTTGGCAGCAAAAAGGCCTAGTAAGTGTTTGTCCGTGCAACTGAGGACTATCTTGGTCGGGGAAGGAACCTCGGCCTTGATGTAGGGGGGAACGGGTACATAGACGTTGTGTGAATGCCCGAGTTTCATGGTAAGTCTTTTTCCGCCTCCACCATCAATAGTCCCTCTTGGATCGTCCTCCAATGCTGCCCTGTAACCAACACCAACCAAGTAAATGGGAACCGTGAACCCCTCCGTCATACCAACGACCGCATTGTTGATCAGAGTCCGCGTCAACCCCCACATGGCACGTTGTTTCTTCTCCTCAGCATTGTCCACAGATATCGTCAAAATATTCGGCTGAGGAAAAGCGAGCTGCATGTAAGGCTCGAGGTGCACAGAGGTCGAACCCAATGGTCCTCGAACGGCAATGGACGTTGGAGATGGCGTTAGCGTAACATTAGGCGGAATCGGTATAGGCGTTTTGCCAATGTGAGACGTGTGCCCGCATGCTCGCGCTGTCGAACTGAACTGGCGAATGGCTTGCTGCAAGCTCGTTCGGAGTGTCATGACATCCGCTGGTCAGAAGCTTAGCCTGTAAAACGTCTGACACAGCCACCGTAAAGAGTACATATAATTTTTCGTATTCGAGGCAAGTGTATCTACTACGACAACGATGCACCAACAAATGTTGGAGAAACACAAACTCCATCCTTTGTGCGAATTCTATGCACACTCTTGGTAACGGGGTTGATCCATGCCGCCTCCTTGGTCTCGAGCGTGGTGAAGCCTAGGGAATACTGTCACGATCCAGGCGTATATTGAACAGTGACTGCAATACCTGGTTGGATGGTTTCGAAGATCTTCTTTTTCGGGTTCAACTGAGACAGTGGTTGCGCGTCTGTAAGAGACGTGAAAAGACAGAATGCGCTGCGGATTGCTCGGTCACTAACTCTCGTATTCCGGTCCCTCAAAGTAAACACGGTCACCGGGCTTGGCTCCCGGTGGTGGTTGTATCAGCTCGACTCCACCCTCCTTTCCGTCTTTTGAGGTAGCCTAGTTAAGATATCAGCAGAGTTGGGTGTATGGGAAGAAACGGAAAAAAAACCACCCACAGCAAGAACCATCGCGAAACTTTTGACACCACGCATATTTGCTGGTTTCAGATTGCACTGACCCGACATCAGTAAGCGGACACAGCCAGTACTAGGGATGTACGCTTACAATTGCAACCAGGTATTTATCCTGCATTTGTTCTATAGGTATGTAGTTGACAAGCCCCGATACGACTGTCCGAGGCCCAGTCTCTTCGCCCAGATCTATTTGCTGGTTGAACAGTTAGTTAACGGGCTAGCTCGAGGAAAGTATCTTTGGACACGAACCTCGATATATAGACTGTCTGCATCGGGATGCTTTTTCACTGGAAGTCGAGGCTTAACGGCGTGAGGGACGAGGGTGTAAACCTTGACGCACCGTCTACGATATGTCCGATTCTCATGTCTATCATAGATGGAACCGGTTCGCCATCATCCTCCGCAGGTTTATTGGCAGGAGAACCACCCCCTTTCTTCTTGCTGCCTTCAGCTTGGGCGGCGGCACCGGTATCCGTATTCTTCTCCTTCTTCTCCTTCTTCTCTTTCTGAGGCTTCCGCTCTTTGTCGCTTACAGTCGCTCCATCTTTAGAAACTTCCGTGGCTTGCGCCTTTTCCGCATCTTGTGGCTGTTGGTCAGTAGGCTTTGGTGCTTTCTCCTTCTTCTTCGGTAGTTCCGCTTTTCTCTCGATCTTAGGGGCAGAGTCCAAATCGAAGGTGACAAGTGAGAAAGCTGGAGACAGTGCTTGTGCTGCACTCAAAACCGAAGGTTTCGATTGAATATGATCGAAGTAACGCGTGATCGCAGGGGTGGCGTAGTATTGAAAAGGCTGGAGCTGGGACTGATCTCGCGTCATTAGTCGCGTCTTTCGAGACGGAAACGTACTACGTACCACCGTTGGATGAAGTGCGCCGTAGAGCGCGACGTCAGCCGCAGTAAAGTAGTTGCTCACTACGTAGGTTCGAGGCGTCAGAAACGTGTCCAAGTCCTGAATCCGTAGAGTTAGATGACAGACCGCGTGCAAGTTAATCCAGCTGACCTGGAAGTTCTCAGCCTTCGCGGCGTCTCCTACTGCAACTTTATCTATCCAGCCGATCACTTCTGCCTTGTCTGCATCGGTCTTCCCTGTGTCAGGTTGCGCATTCGAGACGAGTTCCTTGAGTGGGGAGGGTAGTTTTGCTAGAGATGCCTCGAAGGACATTTTCTTGATCTGCAAATGTCTCCAGTCAACCCGACGTCGACTGATCGATGTCAAGATATTCATTGTCACTAGAAATTATATGTGCCGGACCCCGATCCGTACATACACGTGACCCAAATACAGGTAGCAACTACATAGTCTCCAAAGAAAAGTTGTACTTGATTTTACTGAGCAGGAAGTTGCTATACTCCACAGGTTTGTAGACCTGCACGCCCCCTGACTGTGCTATCGCGGCGGGTAGCGGTTCCACCATAGCATCGAAGTTAGGTTCAAAGAAGAACGGAATCCTGCGGCGCAAGTCAGTCCCTTTAATTCAACGGCGACACCGGACTACCAGGGGTTTACTTACGAGACGCTGAAACGGTAACGGGTCGATCATCTAGTCACTAACAAGTGCAGGGGACGCACCGGTAATTGGAACCCTTGTGGATGACCCTGTGCAGCGTGCTTTTATACAAACCATTCGACCATACTTCCCACACTACACACTGATTTGAGCAACGATTACCGTCAAGTATTTCGCTCTGATCGACTCACTTGAGCCAATGTTGCAGACTATACACCCAGGGATAGGGTCGGCATTGATCCACACCCCTTCCTTGTCGTCTTGTTTGTCAGGGAGTCCGTTCACACCCGTGACTGGGTGTCCACTTTCATGCACGAACACTTGTAGAGCCGAGCGAGTGGGATCAGCATAAAGCAGGCTGCACGACAGAGGCTCAGTAAATATCCAAACGGTAGCCGAACACACCCTCACGTCAAGCATCCATAGTCCCTTCGACTTGTGATCAGCGATGTTCGATGTACGTTGAACGTGATGGACTTACTTGTGCGCTCCGCATGAAAACCCATCGTAGTCGTTTGGCAGAGGGGGATAGCCTTGGTGAAGTAACCCATGATATAATTTCCGACTGGTGTCCAGATACGCTCTCACCAATAACCCGCATATACCAGAAGCTATTTTCCACTTGAGAGCGCAACGCCTTCCACTCATCTTCGTTCAAACCAAGTCCATTTGCCATTCTGACAAATCGTTTTTTGAGTGCTGCAGCTACGGGGGGGGGGGGGGAATAACTTACGCCTCCATGACGATCATTCCTAGTTTCCTCATCTTCTCAATCCACTGCTCATATTTCTCTCGAAAGGTGGGCACGGTTGGCCATTGGTTCTCACCCCAGAGGGTTTTCGATTTGTCGGGGTTCTCGACCGGTTTGTAGATGTCTATACCCTCGTGGTTATCACTCTTGCCGTTGGTAACATTTTCCTTGAGTCTCTGGTACCCTGCGGTGCCGTACCACGTCAGAGGAGTGGTACCTTGTGACTGTCCTGGCAAGCGCCTACCTCGGGCATTATCTTGAAGGGTGATGGATATCTTGTCCTTCTCTTCTTGTGGTAGGAAGAAAAACTCGCGGCCTAGTCGAGCGAGCTCTTCGGGTTCACCGGCATCCACGTATTTGGAGATATCGAGGTAGAAGAAACCATACCGTACACAAGCCTCATGAAGAGCCTTGGAGACTGCTGTTCGTTCGGAGCTGTTGGACGACGCAGGCTCGAGGTAAGGTGCGATGTCGATTACAGGCAGTCGGAAAGGGGTTTCGGTGGACCCCATCTACGACTCAGACCTAGCAGCAACGACTTATACGTGGCGCGGTAGAAACGAGCTCGAGATTAGCTAGAGGGTACAGCGTCCGATAGCGTCAGGGGCTCAGCTTGATAAGGCGAGACAGGCTATGTAACTACGTAGCACTTCACCTGAGCTATACAAGTTTTTACTGCACGGTGGACACCTGTGACTCTAGTAAAAAGGGATCCCAGCACGAGGTTAAACAAACCTCGCATTATCAGCAGCATGATGATGTGCGCGTACATACACTGCCTTAAAATCTCCGCGAAACTAATGTAGGCGATAAATGTGTGTGGGGGTGGGTAGTAGGCAAGAGAGCTGGTCCGCGAATGACCGTAACGTGTGGGACGTCTCTGAAAGGTCGAAAGGGCCACGTACTAACGGTATGTGGTATTTTCAGGCCGAGACTGTTGCGAGTATATCGTACGACCTGGATTCTGCTTGACGTACGTCCACGCGCGAGATGGATCCTGAAGAAACCCGCTGGCTGGACCAGTGTACTGGCCAGGCCAAGTTGGCGGGAACGGCTGTTGGGGATAGTCGTACGCCGGTCGTTGAGCCGACGTCGTCCTCGGTGGCGAAGCTGATCCAGACCAACGTTCCACCGAGTCCGAGTGATGTGCAGAACCATTGACTCCATTCCCACTCATACTTTCCTGCATGCCTTCGCGCACTGCTCTGGATGCCTTTATCACTCTGCCACTGGAACTTCTTGACGGAGGAATGACGTGGTTGACCTCCGGATTATCATCCACCTCCATTTCCAGATCTCTACTGTAATCTCCGTTGTGTGCACTTGGACTGCTACGCGCAGATTTGTCCTTTTCCTGGGGTAGGCGACTCTTCTTTTTCGCCTTTCCGTTGGCGTGCTGACCAGGGGGAATAGGGGCTGACGATGAAGGCTGTCCGGGAATACAGGAAGACACAGCGGGATTGGCCGCAAGGTCCTCCTTCAGTTTGTTTTCGCGTCTTTCTAGTGCTTCTGAAAGACTTATGGGTTCAGGGATCGTGTCTAACGAATACATGGTCAACACATGAAACTTGGCTAGGGGCAAGTGCATCGTACCTTGCAGGAACATGAATTCCTGGTATTGTTGCGTTGACGACGCTGGAGAGAAATTTGAGCGAACAAGTTCAGATGAAGATATCCAAGCATACCCATGTCTGTGTAATGTACGGTGTTCCTCCGAACGGCTGCCGCCGACCGATGACCGGCCTGTACCATGCGCTTTATGAACTCTTCCTGCAACGACAGCCACATCTGAGGTCCTGCTCGAACATTTGAGGCGGGTTCAGACTCACTGTTGCGACTGATAGCATGAATACGGCTTCCTTAGACATGGATAGGTTACCGGTGACACCTTTGAAAATCGTGAATGTATCGACGTGTGACGAGGCAACTAAACGAAATCTCATGTCGTTGGACGCACCATCAGCATGGATCATATTCTCGATTCTGGAGGCAGGTAGCAGGGTCGTTCCGGGTACTCGCTCTCCCAACTTTCGAGCTCCTTTTTTTTGCCCCGCCGTGGACGCGCTCGCTAGCTGGTCATCTTCCGTGTCTGATACCAGTTCGTCTATTTCGGCGTCGCCGTCGGAGTCTGTTGGCAGATCGTATGCACTCATGCTTGGGTTTGGTTCGTTGGGGTCACCGAAACGCCCGTAGGGTTGGAGGGATGCTGTACGTGCCAAGGTGGACGAATCGGCGTAATAGGCCGCCATGAGTTGTGACGATTGTGTTATGGCCGAGTGCGGGGGCCCTGTTGTTCGTCGGATTCCCTGGCCACGATGAGGGGGGGAATGGGGATGGGAAGAAGGCGGACGGGTTTGTTGGCAGCAGTTGATTTTGGGTTGCAAAAACCAGGGTAGCGACGCGCTCTTCCCCTCAAGCTTGGAGGCTGCCAGTCCCAACACACCTCCAACCACAATGAAAACGGCTGGCAATAGTCCGACTCGATATTCCTCGCGGGGAGGCCACGGTTGAGCGCGTGCATACTTGTTCAGGATAATCAGCCCTGTTCTCATTGTGTGCTTCATCCCACCACTACACATACCACCACCCGTCCACACACATCCCGGGGGCGACTTCACCCCTCCCACTGGTCTCATTCACGCGATCGAAATCATGGCATGACCAGTGGCTTCTTTCTCAGTCGTCGAAACCGCCATTTCAATCTCACCCGTGCTATTCGTCCTTCGCCTCCTCTTGACCATTTTACAGTGCAATTGTATACAGTTTCGCTACATGACTTGAGTGAGAACGGAATTCAGAGGCCTCGAGGTACAGTGATTAATGATAAAATAACCAATTCCTTCCCTACTCCACCGACACCTTTACAGTCTCCTGGTCTTCCGCCTTTGGTGCTTGCAACGTCAGAATACCATCTTCCAACTTAGCCTTCACTTTAGACCTGTCCACAGGTCGGGGAAGCCAGACCGTCCTAGTGAAGACGGAGCTTCCTGACCACAAACGCTCGGTAGTCAGTTGATTCTGGCTCTGGTCAACGGTAGTGACAGCCTCTGTTCCTGTGGAGACGAGGTTAGTTATGAGACAGGTCACTCGAAAGACGGTCGACGCACCTTCGTTGGCCGCTGTGCCGCTACTCGCCTCTTGTGACTGAGATTCAGGCGTACCACGCCGACTAGCCGCAGTCTTCCCTTGGATGGTTATACTCCGGCCTCCGTCACCTACGGTAATCTCCACGTTTTCCTTCTTTACACCAGGAAGGTCCGCCTCTACAATATACTTGTCCCCCTCCTCGGCCACATCGACTGCTGGACGAAGTGCATTCGCCGATCCGAAGAAAGGGTCTGATAGGAGAGAGTGGTGGTGAGGGAAGCCATAACCAACGGCAGACCTCCCGAACGGCTCCTCGAACATCTGGAAGAGGGGCCTGAATTCGCGGAAGAGTTGTCTGGCGATAGACATCGTGATAATTGTGTTTTTACGGACGACTGGACAAGAAGTAAGAACGATGACGACTTGTCATTTGCCTTTCCCCTTTTTATGTCCCGGGGGTCTCAGCGAAAGAAACCACGCGAACTGACCGGAAAAACAGCTGGCTCGCTTCCCAAATCTCGCAGGCGTACGACGCAAGCGTTGTGCCGCTTCGTAACCTATGACGTCTGCAGGTTCTGGAAAATGCCAGGAGTGTCTGGGGTCCTCCACTTGACTCACGGTCTCACCAAAGAAGATACGACGTCTGCACGTCTAGATATCCTAAAACGAGCGCTAGCTCATGTACCAGGCCATTCTACAACGAACTGTGCTAATACAGAATGTACTTGATCATCGTCATCCTCGAACTTGAGCTTATACATAGATATATGTTTGGAAGAGACGCCCTAAACACAGATACCGTGAGATTCGGAGGCATCTCTCCCAGATAAGACTCACACGACCGGGAGGGTGAAGATCACTCGGGGCTGCTACCACTTCTGCACGGTAAAAGCAACTCGTGTCTGGATAGAGAGCCATCACCGTCGAACCCGCCGAGAATTCCTGATAGGCATTTGGATGTGATGCACTGTTCGGTGGAGCACTAGGGTCTGGAAGTGGAATGATCGCCCGGAGGGTCGTATTATAACACCTTCGTTCGACGTAGCATGAGCAACGATAAGTGAGGTTAGAGATATTTCTTACTGGCCAGGCTGTCCGTCTTCCTGGGGTTCTACGTCCTGAACTTCGTAACTTGCAGAACGTTGAGAAAAACACACATTTACGCGCCGAACAATTTGACATACCGATTCTTGTCCTGATTGATACACTTGGTGATGACAGCCAGTATCCATGTATTTTCATCGCCATCTGCATTGCTGCCATCCGCGGTCTTCCCTGGCGGGGGTGGAAAGCCACCTTACGACCTTCCTGTAGAGGCAGTTGTTTCGCCAAAGCTTCCCTACGGGCTCTCGGCTCGCGTGAAAATGGTATCGCAGGTACAGGTCCCATTGAGCCTCGCGCAGCTTGCGTGGCACGCGCACCCGTAGCAGAGGCAACCATGGCGGTTGGTGAAGGTGACGGGGGTCTAGGGCGCTTATTCCGTTTCTCTGTGACACGAATTAGCGAATGCGACGAAGTTTCTGAGGAATGCTACCAATGACCTTGTGGGTAGGACTCTGATGCTTTCCGGAGCGCTATGAGGATCCCCACTTGCTCAATTGCGTCATCGAGAACCCTGAAAGGTTATTAGGGGATTCGGAGCAGAAGGTCTGGCGTCATTACTCGCCTGGCCTCATCCTCCGCATTGCTACGAACTTCCTTGAGTGCAGAGGATAACTTTTTATAATTTGTCTTAAGAGTCTCGTAGCTCTCGGTTGGAAAGGTAGTCATCGGAGGGCCACGCATCAATTAGCTTGTTGACGCGCTCGATGGTTCCAGCGGCATTCGAGTTAGCATAGTTGCTGGACAGCGCGGCAAGTGATTTTCCTGCGCGAGACCAGCAGTCTATCTCTGTACCCGACAATTAGATTATACATACGCTATCAATAGGGGGGCAAAAAGAATTGGATGAGTCTGAGGACCGACCTTCTGTAGATGCAGGGTCGTGCTGACCCTCGCCTTCTGTCCATTCGTAATGGTAAGTTGCTAACACCTATCGTAAGTCGGTGAAACGAAGCAAAACCCAGTAGCAGCACCAGGCTCTGGTTGCTGCTCCAATACAACACAATCAACGATCATGCAGTCACTTGTCGACGGCACGTTGTGACCAAAACGAGGCAACCTTTGAGACTGATTGACAAATACAGAAGTACTAAATCTACAGCACATTGCAAGGTAGCGTATAACGTATATAAAATGTAGACCCTTTGTCTTCGGTCGCGGAGAGCTCAAGACCTCGGCGCGGTTAACTTGCGTAATTTTACATCGTAGACCACTGTGGTTCAGCTGGAATTAGAGCTTGGAAGCGCGAAGGCGGAATGAACAACTGACCTTCCTCGATCTTCTTCAGGTCATATTTCAAGCTGTCGAAACGTCGACGTAGCAAGTCATTTTTCAAGTTCAGCTGCGTGGACAGAATAGCTGACACTTTCGTGGACTATTACAAAGTGCTGTCGTCTCACCTTGGTGAACCCCGCAAACAGGTTTTTAGCAAAGAGTGAGATCTCGATGGGTGCTTCGTAATCCCCGAGAGTCACAGAATTGACTGCCAACCGCGACTAGGGTAACGGGGACAGGTAAGCCCAGAGTAGCGAGAGGCCGGCAACCTCGAGCCAAAACCTCACCAATTCATTGACCATAGTAATCAGCCCATGCAAATAGTCCTCGACTGCGATACAGAATCTGTCCTTCCACTCTTCCTTTACTAGAAAGCAGGGTAGCACCGAGGTTCTTGAAATCCACCGAAATTGGAAGCTCACTTCCGAGTGTTTCACTAGTTTGTTCGAGTGAAATAAGAGATCCGTTCGCTAGATACTCCGAAAGAGCTGCGGCATAAACAACCGTTCTGATCGAATGCGACCACATATCTTTCCAGCGCCAGAATTGATTGGGAGGGACTATGGCAGCCAGAGCGGCACACGTCTCGTGACAACTGTGCAAGATCGGACGCACGGCATCGAGTAACGGGTTAACTCGAGAGGCTTGAGATGTCGCTGTCAAGATAGTTTACACTGGAATGGACTGACTCGACTTGGATGGTGTAGAGTGGATTTTATCAAGGATCCCAGCCATATCACGAGCCTTCTTGTCTAGATCAGCTACCCGTTCTCTGATTTTCTGGTCGACGAAGAGATCGTATTAGTTGAGTCTCCAGCTAGACGACGTCTCACCTCTCTGAGCTCGCCATCTTGCTCGAGGAGACCGTTGACGTAGTCCCAGTGTGAGTCCATTGAATACCGAGTCTCGGTCGAGTCAGGGTCCAAACGTCCATTTATGTCAGCATTTCACTTCTTTGTACCGGACAACGACCTGGACCCGTCTCCAATTCACGTCCTCCACTCGCGGTCCGTAGACGTGTCACACATCCCCATTCTTCGACCGTGGACTTGCTATCGACTGGACGCGTTCTTTCATGACTTCTGGGAACGATGTCGACAAAATCAAAGGCATACTCGCCAGCGTCCGTGACACTCCTCTCAGCACCTCAGAGGCAACCGACGAAGTGCTCGCACCGCTTTACACCTATCTAATGACGGTCCCATCTAACAGCTCAGATAAATGTTATCACTGGTTCTGCAGCCGAGCAGACCCCCTTACTGTGGATGCCGCCACGTTTCTACTAAGATTGTTTGCCTACGACAGCCCTCAAGTGGAAAAATGGAAAGTCAAGCTGAAGACCTGTTTAACAGGATGCGGCGAATGTGTCAAGGTTCTCGGAGAGGTCAAGGTTAGCTCGCGGCTGACGTGAGTAACGGCGTCTTTCTGCGCTTCGTGCGAGCAGCCAATTGTCATTGTCTTGCGCGCAAGCATTTTTGGTGGTTCTTTTTTGTCTATCTCGCTAATGGTCCACGCGCAGATACTTCGGTGCCTTCTCTGATCAAGTAGTGAAAGGATTCTACAGTAACTTTGACGAATGGGAACTAAGTCTCGTGAAAGGCGCATTGACCAGTGCTGGTGTCACTGGTACCCGCGCTAACGCTGAGGCCATTGGCAGACTGCCGCCTGCTGTTCTATACCACATGGTCTCCAATTTGCGCGTTCTACGTGACCCGACGGTTATGAATGTAATACGTTCTCGACCTTCCACCTCATCGTGGCCAAAGGATGTTCCCCCTCCTGGCCTTCTTATCCTTCTCTTTGACGAAACCCTAGAGGTGCGACAATGGGCGAGGTCGTTCGTCTCCTCTTGTACCGAGATTCCAATGCCGGAAGCACGTTTCACCGCTGGTCATGAGGTAGCTTTGCAAGCTATTTTTAACCTCTTAACAAAGGCGAGAGAAGAGGCTTCCAGCTCTCGTTCTACTGCGTTGCCCGCGCCCACAGTGGAGAGCGCGCCGGAAGTTCTTCGCTCTATCGCGGTGGCCTCGGATCCCTGTGAGCTTTGGATAGGGTTCTCTCAGATTCTTCGGTTGCTTCCGAACCGAGTTCTGCTCAAAAGCTACGGTGGGGTTGATTGTCGGCGGATGGTGGTTGGACACCTACACGACGTAGGTCCTCGTAAGTATCTGATTTATGTTGACTTCTTCAAGCAGTATGATGTACCCGGTCAGAATTCGTGGATGTATTGCGGTGTCTTCTGTTTCTACTGAAGCGCCTTGGCTCTCGGTTGTGGAATGGGGAGGGTCCCGAGTATCCTCAAGTCGTGTTTGATGCCATCAAAGATAATCCATCCTTTACAAAGCTTGTGGAAGGCATTGAACCATCTCAGGAGAAACCATGGTTCCTTACGTGGTTCGCAGAGTATCTCGTGTCGCTCAAGAACACTCACGTCTTTGGTGACGTGCTTGCCAAGGTCACCGATTTACTCTGCGAAGAGCTGCAGCACGAAAGGTTCAGAGAGGGGCGACCGACAATAATGTACATGACCGCACGGGTGAGCTTTACTGTCCCACTTTTTGACACGCAAGCTTATCCTATGCTCAGCTTCTCACAAGCCTCTTACGTAAGGCGGAAACGGACGAGTGGTCTGGTCATCGTGCTGCGGTATCCAGCGTTTTGGACATCCACTCCGACACATTTGTAGCTGTTGCTTTTGGTCGCCAGTACGCGGACGAAAAGTGGAAGTCCGCCCGAAACGCCGCTCGGGAACTTGTAGTTGCGAGCCTTAAAGGAGACGTACAGGAGATAATTCACTCGGTCTCACGGTCGTGCAAATTTCTTGCAGATGCAGCAAACGAATTTCCGGTGTGCACAATACGGAAACAGTTGTGGCGGAAGACATACGAGTCGTTACAGATCAACGATTCTGATGGAGCTGCTGCGATCCTAGGGGTGGTTGCCCAATTCTCACATCTAGATGTCTTGAACAAGCTGGCGTATAAGCGAGTGTTATCCAAACCAGATGCTCTACTGGCATTCGACGCTGTCAACCGGTCACTATCTGTCACCCGAGAGGGTTTCGTTGATGCCATTTCAAAATTTGCCAACTATAATCAACAGAAGTTTATCCGTGACTTTCTTCAGCGGCAGGGTGTGGCGAAGGATGTCATGACACTCATGTTCTCCCCTATCGACGACCTCCAAACAGCTGCGAAGGTCTTGGTTGGGCAGGCTTTCGACGCGGACTCTCGTCTTGACTGCTTTCGTACTCTCCTATCTAACCTCACGGACCCATCGCTCGCTGGTGTCCTGGGCTTCTTAGAGGAGTTTACCCGTTATGCACCTGTCGTCACGGAAGCCTGCAGCTTGTCAAAGTCTCTTGTCCAGTGTCTCACTGATGTGATCGAGGTTCTCTGCTCTGGGTTGGATGGTCTACTGCTATCCAACAAGTACCTGCGTCCCGAGGATCCGCAAGGTTTGGCGGCTCAACTTCCGCGACTGTGGTCGCTCATGACACAATCCATCACTGTCATTTTCAAACGGACACCACTATGGGCAGCGTACTTTGACATACCGGACATGACTGTGTGGATGCGGGATGCACTGATTTTCGGGCGGGATATGCTGGACCAGTGGCGCGTTATAGAGAGAGCAGCTGTGTCAGCTTCTGGGGAGGAGGAGCTACCGCGGCGTGCTGGCAAGCCTCGGAAACTTTCGAGGGTCGGGAAGCGGATGATGACCGACTTACAGCCTTTCCTTCCAGAGCTCGCCCGCTGGCTACGGCTTTCTGACGAGGAACTTCTCCACCAGTCCTTTGCACTCGTACAAACATTATTGGAATGTTTCCGAACGACGGGGGTACCTCCGTCCGAGGCAGGGCTTGCAAAACTGAACAAGCACATCGAGGATGGGAGGAAGCAGACTGAGGGAGCTCCTAAGACCAGGTTGGATGCAGGTCGAATATCAAAGCTGGAAGCTGCTCTTGCATCCTTTGGGGAGGACGGTGAAGAAGACGTTGTATTCGTCTCGATGTCAACAGCTGGTAGTCGAGCGTCCACAACAAAGTCTACAGAGTCCAAACCTGTGAAACAAGAGACCTCTACGGCCCCGGTAATTCGTGGACCTCGGGTTCCCGGGAAACAGCCACAAATCGATCGGAAGGATGCAAGATCGGAAGTGCCTGCACTTCCCATTTTCCGGAGAGCAGAACCTGCAGTTCCGTCGGGCCCGAGTCGCAAACCTCCTGCCGCTCAAGATGGTGCTGAGGTTCTTCCGCCCGAGTCGTCATCCAGTGATTCCGACTCTGACGCGGAGGACCGGTACGCGGATTGGCTGCACTTGGGAAGTTCCAGAAATCTCCCAAGATTCAGAAGCCTGCTGAGCGTCGCCAGGTAAAAATGCTGGATGTCACGAATCAAGTGAAGAATGCCACCATGGAACGACTCAGTCGGCGAGACGATGCTCGTCGTCGGGCGTTGAGGTTAAAACCTGACATATCAGGTCCTTCACCGTGCACTTCTGTCTTGGGACTACGACCACACTGGATCAGAACCACCGAACAGGGGAGAGGAACCACGACTACTGCACGTTCCTGACAAATTCGTCGATCACCGTCACTATCTGAACGTTTTCGAGCCGTTGCTACTTCTGGAATGCTGGTCTCAGATCGTGCAGTCAAAGGAGGAAGCCACTCCGATTATTGCATGCAAGATTGTATCGAAGCAATTTACAGATGATTTCGTTGACCTTGAAGCGAGCATTTCAGAAGCAGTTCAAAAGGACTGGCGCTTAAGTGAAGCGGACGTGGTCCTACTTCGGCAGCCAGATGGGAAGAAATCGTATCTCTCCAAAACTCAGTCTTACAGGCAAACTGTGGCGGGCATCCAAGTGACGCTCCGTTGCTTTGTACTGGTGAATGCGGGCGACCAAGGGCCGCAGATAAACACCACATGGAATCTCAAGAAGGTCATCAGGTGAAGTGTTTTACGTCATGACATCTTCAGGGGTTAACTTTTCCCCAGCTTGAGTACCCTCCATCGCGAATATGCTGCTTTGATGGGTTTGCCATATTATGACTTGTTTTCTACGGTTATGCAACCTCGCTTATCTGGGCAGCCTCAACTGGACCGTCGCGAGGTGCAGGAAACGATGTCCAACTACCGTGTTAACGAACCGCAAGCACGAGCTATTCTAAGTTCATTACGGACAGAGGGTTTCGCGTTGATTCAAGGGTGAGTAAATTAACTTACGAGACTCCCCTCTTGTTATTCCGTCGCTTACTTCGATTAAGTCCGCCTGGGACGGGTAAAACTTCCACCATTTGTGGACTAGTGGAAGCCTTCCTGCTGAAGCGGCGTTCCCCTTCCACCTCAATCCACGTTGGTCGGAGTGTTACCCAAGCTGACAAAGGTCCTGTGCAAAAAGTCCTCCTATGTGCACCCAGCAATGCAGCTATCGACGAGGTTGCTAGCCGCCTGAAAGAGGGATATCGAGGAACACACAAACGTGGTACGCCCTATCAAGGTAGTCCGTATTGGCCATGACAGGTCCTTGGACGTCAGTGTGATGGACATATCCCTGGACTACCTTGTCGAGCAAAAGATCAACGGTGACAACGTGAAGGATTCATCCAAGAATACGGGAAGCGACATAGCAACCCTTCGTCAGGAAATCGACTCAGTAAAACGTGCAAAACAAGAAAAAGTTGGAGGAATTAGCTAAAATTCAGAACAATACGACACGAGCAGCAGCACTTGAAGAAGAAATCAAAAAGCTTAATTCTCGTCGAATGGTTCTAACCCAACAATTTGATAGATTGAAGGATAAACAAAAGTCTGACAATCGGACTCTTGACGCTGTACGGAGACGGTATCGTATGGAGATTTTACAAGAGGCGGATGTCATATGTGCCACGCTTGCAGGCGCGGGCCACGAATCCATTGAACAACTAGAGTTTGAAATGATCATCATAGATGAAGCCGCACAGGCAATAGAGCTCAGTTCCTTGATACCCTTGAAGTTCCGTTCGTCCAGATGCATCATGGTTGGAGGCGAGTAAATCAAGTTGTCATGAATTGCAGAGGTCTGACACAGCCAACAGACCCACAGCAACTTCCTCCTACTGTCCTCTCCCAAGAGGTGAGGACGAACGGTTGACTGCCGCGTAAATCCTGACTCCGACTGTTTGAAGGCCTGCAAATTCCAATACAATCAATCCTTGTTTGTTCGACTACAAAAGCATAGGCCGGACGCTGTTCATTTATTGAGGTTGGCTCCAAGATCTACCCCTCTGTTCCTCTTTCTGAATATATTCCAGCATTCAGTATCGTATGCACCCAGAGATCAGCCAACTCCCAAGTCACTTGTTCTATCAAAAACGCTTGCTCGATGGTCCTGATATGGCACGCAAGACGGCGAAACCATGGCATTCCCACCCTAAATTTGGGCCGTATCGATTCTTCAACGTCAATCGTGGTCAAGAACAGGAGACGCCTGGACACTCGCTGAAGAATCCTACTGAAGCGCAAGTTGCCATAGCCCTCTATGCGAGGCTACGCAAAGAATATGCGGCCATGGACCTTGACTTCCACTGTCGGAGTTGTCTCAATGTATCGAGGTCAAGTCAACGAACTGCAGAGAACGTTCGAAAGGAGATTTGGCAACGATATTCGGGGCAAAATCCACTTCAACACAGTTGATGGTTTCCAGGGTCAGGAGAAGGACATCATCATCCTTTCTTGCGTCAGAGCTGGACCAGGGTTACAAACAGTGGGTTTCTTGGCAGGTATGATGATCTGAACCTTCTAAAGTAGTCCTGATCTGAGTGACTGGTGACGTAGACGTCCGAAGAATGAACGTTGCACTGACTCGTGCCAAATCTTCTTTGTTCATTTTGGGAAACGCTCCGACACTTGAAAGAAGTAACCAGGACTGGAGAGAAATTGTTGGCAATGCCCGATCTCGGGGAGTTTTAACTGACGTATGTCGGCCACTTCACCGATAGCTTTTCGTTACTAAGGCATGAGTAGGTCGACGTGTCATTCTTCACAGAGCCGAGTACCGTGCCTCCAGCCCAGGCGAAAGTGCAAACGCAGGTCACTAAATCCGTCAAACCACCCAGTGGCCCGCCACCAGATACCCTTGTTACTCCACAGAACTGGCAGAGTCTGTTCGCGCCAAACCTCCAAGTATCCGCCGACTTCCTGGGCCGGAGGGTCGGAAGGATGCTCCTGTGCCAAAGGCAGGACAGAAGAGACCGGTCCCTTCTGAAGAACACCCATCTGTTACCCCGGGCCTGGGAAAACCAAACCTTCCACCACTGAAGAGGCCCAAGAAGGAGAAAGCTAGCATCTTCATTCCAAAGAAGAACAAACCATGATGGAATGGATATCATGTCCCTGATGTCAAACCAGCATATCTATCTGTTATACACCACCACATATTAGTCTGCCACATACTGCACAACTCATTCCATGTATCATTATTACTACTGTTGGGGTACTTTTATCGGGGGAAGCTCCCATTGATCTGGACCATATTTGGGTATCGTCATAAGTTCACCTTTACTGTTCTTCGCTGGTTTTGTGAAGGTGCAGAGTGTTGGTTTTCCGAGGCTCGACAGCCAGGCCGGGTTGATCAATGTCAGGCCTAGACAAATGTCAGTCCATTACGACCACCATTGGTGAACAACATACCTTTTAGCCAAGGCTTTGTTGTCCGTACGACCTCGGTGAAGATCAGGTAATCTGGAGGTGAATTCTGCGATAGGACAGATGATGGATGAATAAACACATCTTCGGGTATTCCCAACGCGCGATATGCCAATCCTTTTGCATTTGAGTACTGGATACCCGTTGCAGATTTCTTTTCTACTAGGTCTTTCCTGACAGCAACCTGGTCAACAAAGGCTGCAGCGAGCAATTGTCGAAGCACTTTCAACTGTAATGAGTCAGCGTTTTTGTTAATCCTTCTGAAACTGGGAGTCCACAAACCTGTTTCTCGCTTGGGGGTTGCAAGTACTTCTGGTGACCAGTGTCGACACCGGGGAAAGTGGTGCTGACAATGCTACTAATCTGTGCCCGGAGCTTATGAATTTCCTCCATGGCCTTAGCGGGACGATCTTAGTCTATACAGGTCACGGCTCTCGAATCCATCTTAGCTCACCTTGGGTCTAACAAAGTGTTCGCTGCAAAACTGCAAGTCCACCTCCCTGCATACTCATACGCACCCACAACCGAAAGCATTTTCAGGATATCACTGGTCGACTTCCCTAATGCTGCATGCAACTACACAAAAATGTTAGTATGAACAAGTTCAACAGATGAAATTTACCTGTTGCTTTTCAAAGAAGGCCCGACGACGAGCACTTTGAGCCTCCCGATTCGAATGGTCATGACCCAATTTCTCTTCACTGTCATAGTCGGAGTCACTTGCTTCCGCCAGGACTTCCTCTCGCAAGAACGGGTCCCCAACGGACAGAATAGACACAATTGTGATGACATACGGCAGACACCCATGTTGTCGACCAACGACCAACATACGGGCATGCCGCGGGGCAAGTGGGAACAAACTCATTGACCGACCTAGAGGCGTAATCTTGCTACCAATGGTTGACATCGATACGGTTGCTTGAGCATTACCCGACACTGCTGCCGGTGAGCTGCTGAGCGCGCCAAGGTGAGTAAGCGTCGTTTCAGCTTTCTTGAGCGCATGCGTGTCCGGAGGCGTTGGGAAGGGGAAGTTGACGACCGCATCAATGTTCATGCTCTTCATCTGCAAAACGATGCCTTCGATAGGCGTGCGGAGAATTTCTGGGTCGGGGAAGGACGGAAAGTAGTGCTCATAGAGCGCAGATGAGTATAGGCGATAGCAGTGGCCAGGACCTGTACGTCCTGCTCTTCCGGCACGCTGTGCCGCAGAAGCCTTGGGTATCCAGCTAATCTGGAATGTTTGGATACCACTCGTAGCATCATATTTTCGCTATATCGAAGTCCATGAATATATGGAGAGTCGAGTTCGAAGAGAAAAAATACCTCTTTGGCTCTGCCGCAATCCACGACGTACCGTATGCCTGGTATCGTTAACGAAGTTTCTGCCACGTTCGTCGACACAACTACCAGACGACAACCAGGTGGAGGCGTCGCAAACACTCGCATTTGCTTATCGCTGGGTAATAACGAATATAGCGGGACAACATGCATAGGTGCTGAAAGCCATCAGATCGTATCAATGGTGGAGAAGCGCAAACTCACAATCACTTTCTTCAACATCAACAGCCATCCCGTCTTCATCGTCGCTATCCAAAGCCTCCAGATCTTCGTGGACGTCACCAGCATCAACATCCAATGCCAAGTCTTGGTTACCTGAGCCCAATTCAACATCTTCCGCTTCCAGTAGCGACTAGGTCCACAATGAGGACTTGTCAGGGTGACCAGGAAACCAGGATGCGCACCCTCTGCTGCAGCCACGGCGTTGACAGGCGCCTCCGGCTCATCCACAAAGAACGACGAAGCAGTCAACAACCTGTCGTCTGCGCTTTTTCGCCTCGATAACTTTCCGGCTGAACCGCGCCTCCAATTTCCGGCACACACCTGTAATCTCATTCTGACCAGTTAAGAATATTAGTATTCCACCAGGAGGTAACCGAGAGTGAATCTTGGCCGTCTTCTTGATCGCCTCGTTAACGTAATCCGAGGGCGTCCGGCGATTGAAATGAATCGTCACAGGGTACTGGCGGGCATCCACGTTTATTACAGGTGGGGGCGTAGCAAAAAGTGTTCGGTTCTCTGCAAAGTCGCCAACACGGAGGGTGGCAGACATGATGATCAAACGGAGAGGTCTGACACCTTCCTTGCCTTCCTTCCACATCTGTTCACGCAGCTTGAGTACACGGCTTAACACACCAATGAGGATATCCGTATTCATGCTTCGTTCGTGTGCTTCGTCAATGATAATGACCGAGTATTTGGAAAGTAGAAAATCAGTTGCAAGCTCACGAAGAAGCACACCGTCCGTCATGAATTTGATTGTTGTCGAAGGTGAAACGGTAGCATCGTAGCGGATTTGATAAGACACCCGTGAGGATGTTAGAGAGAGTTCGTGTGCTACACGCTGTAGCCATTGACATTGCCGCAACTCGCCGCGGCTGAGTTACACCGATCATACCTGGATTTCCTACAGCACAGAATCAGGTCGTACATGGTAGAGAATAGCTCAAGTAAGACCTACCTCCGTTGGAGTCACCGAAGCCTGCCTCGTAGAGGAATTGAGGCACCTGTGTGGTCTTACCACTTCCAGTCTCGCCACATATAATAACAACGGGATTAAGAAGAATGGCCTCCATAATAGGTTGTTCCTCCGCCACAATCGGTCAGCAACAAGCGGGCTTCTTCGACATCACGAGGACGCGTAACCGGCACGGCCTTGGGTCGTTCTGGTGGATTAGTACCTGATTGATCCGAAGACTGCTTAGACAAATGTTTCGCGAGCGCAGTCGCGGGCAATTCGATATCTTCGCCCAAAGGACCAGCGGATTATGCCAGTCGGGTGGACGAACCCTGCGCTTCTTGGCTGGAGGTTGACCAGGAGTTTCGGGCTCTAGTTGTGAGATCGACGATTTCTCGTCGACCGGCGCAACATAACCCTTGACAGCACTAAGTTGTTTCGTTGCCCACGATTTGAAGTCCGGACGCGGCTTCTTCACTTCTTCCTCGACGAACTTGAGCTCTTCGACGCTTGATTCGCTCCCTGACTGCAAGTCACTGCTCGAATCCGAACCGCTCTCTTCGTCGTCCGTCCCCTCGACTTTGCTCTCGTCTTTGTCAGTATCATACGCGGAATCTGAGCTGTCGAAAGATGTATCAGACTCGACCTTTTGAGGGACAGGATGCAACGTCTTCAACTTCCAACTGCGGAACGCTGTCTAACAAACGATCACAGGTGTTCATGAGGATGAAATCAATGATTTCCCAGAGAAAAGTAACCTTTTTCCCCTTTTCCTTCTTAACAACGCGTGGCTGAACGACGGTGCCAGTCCACATTTCGCTTGAGTGCTCCTCCAACTATGGACTGAAGACGGTTGCACATCCTTTTTGAGAGCCGTTATCCCAGAGGAGTAGTCCACAACTGATACCACGGGTGCTGGAGCAGTTTTTGGCGAAGAGGCATCAATTTCGCAGGCGGGATGGTGATCCAGTTCAGAATCTGAACTCTCCGAATCTGCACCGGAATAGTTCGAAGTCCGTCGCCTGCGTTTTCCAGCCCGGCCATCCATTGCACGTCGAACTTGAAGGTCTTCCGCCTTGTCGACTCGTTGTCGATTTGACGTCACTTTTCCAGTGCCAAGTGTAGAAGAGGAATGTAGCTCCAAGCTTGGCATAGTTGCTTGGGTTTGGCTACGAGAGGGTGTGAGCAGTGCACGCTACCTGGTCGGGGACAAAATAGAGGACGCACGCCAGTTTCTCGAATAGCTGCAATCTCTCCTCCTGTCTAAGTTTTTTGTCCTTGAAGGCAGTGAGATCCGGAAAGACTGTTAATCAGCAGATAGACTCACAATGTACTTCTCCAGTCTTTTCTTTTTCTTACTGGACACCTTGGATTCAGACTGTGCGACCAGCTACATTGCACATAACGCGGCATCTTCAGTCCAGAAGTTGGACCAGCTGGCTTTGCTTACCTCTTTCAAGGCCCTTTCCTTCCTCTCATCGTCCTTCTGTTCCTTGGATTTAGGCGTGATGATGTCCGCATTCGGGTCTGGCGAGTCCGCAACTACAGCGAGGTGGGAGGTGTCCGACGATTCGTTGCGCTTCTTCTTGCCCTTCTTTCGAGAGCCCGCCGTGGATTGACGGGCCTTGGCGTTGTGTCTGCGAACTTGATTCATTTTGCGAGCGGTGTAGCTTCAAATTTGGCCTTCGACCACATCCGAGTCGTCGGTAGACAAACAAACTATCTTGTTACCGACTCGTTTCACTACTCGTAAACCTATATAATATTCAAGGCAGTACCGTGAGTCGGCGGTTTGACTGTACGATTGCACGGATGCTGAAAACAATGAAGGGGTAGCTGACCCTTTTTCCCGTCCGAGCGTGCTGTATGTATACTTTGGCGTGTGTCCGTACACTGCACACGTGGTGTCTGACGGGCTCGTATCTGGCAGTCAATTGAAGTTGGCCGTGGAGACCCACGCTAAACCCTGGTCTCCATCGTCGCGATGAGCAAGCCGGGGCCAAAACCTGGCAAGTCTCCCCATTCTCACCATGCAGGGATATACAAAGCCGATGCGGTCAAAGTAAGAGACGTGTCTTTATCCACACCTCATCTCAGCCATCTCATTCCGCCCAGGATGTCGCCGAGTCACTCGGAATTACGAATCTCCCTGAAGCTGTCGCGTCTGCACTTGCTAGCGATGTAGAATACAGGGTACACCAAGTGGTCGAGGTATGTACTACTTGTTATTCGAGCGTGCTACTGGTGCTGCACACACCCTTGACACCCCAGGAAGCCTCCAGATTCATGCGACATGCTCGCAGGACGACGCTTACTACCGGCGACATCGACCTCGCCCTTCGTACGCTCAACATCGAACCCCTTTACGGCCACACACCGCACGCGTCTACCACTTTCCGACGTGCCCTTCCGTTCCCAAACATGCCATCAGCAGGAACCGTGTATTTTGTCGAAGACGAGGAGATCGACTTCGACAAGGTGTTGCGAGAGGAGAAGATCATCGTCCCGAAAGGCGTGAATTGGACAGCACATTGGCTCGCTGTCGAAGGCGTGCAGCCGCTTGTTCCAGAGAACCCTCCAGCCGTTCCTCGAGAAGACGCCGTTCCGCCCTTGGCTGTCAATGGCAAATCGCCACAGCTTGGTCCTGCAAAACCACAGCAGACCTCGACCCCACAAACTCAGCCAACTCAACTCGTCAAACAGGTTCTTTCTCGAGAATTGCAGCTCTATTATACGAGGCTTACGTCCTCGTTGCTACCCCCTTCGACTGTCCCAGCTGAGACAGCCAAACGAACTGCAGCTCTTGCCAGTCTGCGCGCCGATGCAGGACTGCAGGCACTTTTGCCTTACCTTGTGAAGTGGGTCGGAGAGGGCGTCGTCGGTGCCCTTCGAGAGGAAACGGACGGTGAACAGGAAGGAAAGACACTCGAGATCTTGTTGGACGTTGTAAGCGCTATCCTGGAGAACTCGACTCTCTTTATCGAGCCTTATGTACGTCCACCTCTGACGAGCGACATCTCACGACGCTCATGTTGTTCTACGTTATCCAGCTCCATCAATTACTTCCGTCAATTTTATCTGTTCTTCTTCATGCAAGCTTGCCTAGCTCCCACGCAAAACATCTCAGGACAGCAGCCGCTCAAACACTCGGCAGGGTCTTGACACAACATTCGACGACCTACCCTTCGCTATCGCCACGCATCATGAAAACCCTGCTTGTTGCCCTTATAGGCAATACGCCAACGGGGAAAAGCACGAGCTCAATGACCCTCAACGGATTCGCGATGGATACGAGCGGAACGCCTGGCGGGGGTGGTACTCGAGCGCCGCCAAAACCTCTTGGCACCCGAGAAGGTGCAATACGAGGACTTGTTGGAATAGGAAAGGAGGCTGTTCGAAAGGGCATACTGGAAGGCGGCGGAGCGCGCATCGTTGGAGAGGAAATCACAGCTTCAGGAGGGGAGGGTATAACTAGCGTTGTTGAAGCCGTGATGGTAAGCTTCTGTTCTCTCTGGTGGACAGTATGCCGAATCATTGGATAGACGGCTTTAGACACGCTCCAGCCGCCTTCCAGTATGCCGGAGACGCTGGACCCCTCGCGATGAAGAGGATGCGAAGCTCATCACACAGCTGCACGAAATACTGGGGGATTTCTTCGCTTCACGAGTGATCAGTCGCGGAGACAGGGGCTGGGCTGCCGGCCTAGTCGCAGGGTGTGAGCGACTAACCACAAGACCGTGTATTGGGTCTGTACGCTTAGTTCAGCTTATTGGCAGAGTTGCTGTCTGGTTTGCTTCATCACCTTGCTATCTCGTTGATTACAAGCATGTCACGGCCGGGAATTTGATGCCTCGTTACATCGCAACAGGATGCATTCTGAATTCCGTTCATGTTGGGGGTATCTGCAAAGTCTATGATGCATAAAGTGCGACGTCAACTCCAGAGATACGTTGGTTCTTCAGCGGTCGATTAATGTCCCTATTACCCATTCGTACACACCAAGGAAAACAGCACCGCCAGCCGATATCCATAGTGTTCGTGGCACAGCACCCGCGAACAACGCATGAACGCCTTCATTGACATATATATCTCGCGCACGGGTGAGAAGGGACGGAAAACGAGACAAAGGATCCTAGGTATGAGTGAGCATCACGATTACGGTCGTTGAAGGATAGACCCCAAACCCTCATATCGAGCATGACGCGAGTTTTGAGGACGTCGAGGGGGGTGGTGAGTGCTGCTGCAACACCGCCAGCTATACTCCCGCATATAGCCGCCTCCGCGGCGTGAAGCGGGCGAGAATCCAGGGCGAGGGAAAGTCGATACTTGAGATATTCATACAAAGGGAATTGGAGGGACGTGAAAGGTATCTGGATAGTTAACGCATGAAATCGAGGCAGGCTCTGAATGAAGAGGAGCGAGTTAGACGTACCTCGCGCATGACAGTTATCCCGAATCCGCGGTAAAATCCCTTGACACCGTCATTTCTAAGAACTAACCTCGCAGCAGCTAAAGAGGATGCAACGGATGATCCATATGACGAGGTCTGGGTGCGTGTTTTGATGACTTCGGTGGGAACGCGGATGAGGCAAGCTGCCTGATAACATGTCATTGTTTGTGGACACGAGTTCTGGTAAAAACAAAGAACGTACCACCTCACCCATCGATGCTGATATCATGTGGTTCAGCGGTGCAAGCTGGCCCTGCATGGGTAATGTCCGTTTCATCAAGTCATACGTCGAGAAGAAGACAGCGGCTATGTGCGGTATGTATGAGACCGAACACAAAACAACGCGCCGACGAGAAACTGGCGACTCACCACCTGGCGCGCTCCCTACGACGACACTCCCGACGCCCTTGTATATCCCTCCAAACCCGCCCGCTTTGACAAATCCCTGCGCAGACTGCAGTCGAGTTTTGATGGTGTCGACGGGGAAGAAAAGCAGGTCGACAGCCGTGCCAGCTGCACCTCCCGCCTGTCACAATCAAAACTGTCTCTTTCTCAGGGCAGAACTGAAGAAAAACACGCGCGCACTATCAAAGACTGTCCAAAGGACGGTCTGCGTTCTGCCGCCATACTCTGAGTCGGGAAATGGGTTTGTGACGAATTCTCGCGTTCGGATCAAAAGCGATACGCGTTTCTACGTAAAATGTATTCCTTTTTCGATCGGACTTTGGAGTAAAAAAGGACGGACATCCTCCATCTCTCTGCGATGAGTCTGGCATCGTTTCTGCTGGGAGCTGGCAAGAAACAGCGCATAGACAAGGAATTGGACGGCTTACTCAAATCAAAGGTAACTAACTCAGGATATACGAAGGCAGCAGTGACCGACACGCAGTAGGTACGTGATGAAGACAGGCCATCTTCCACCCCACATGTCGCATCGAGCGAAAACCAAAAGAAACGTAAATCCAAAAAGCATGAAGAGGAACGCAAGAAAAAACGATCCAAACAGTCCGATGTAGAAGTGAATGAGGAGACCGTAGCACACGACAAGAAAGCGCGAAAAGCTAGTCGGAAGGTGGTTGAGGTAGACGTCGAAGCGACCAAGGCGGAGAGTTCTAAAGTCGCAAGGGACAGTTCACTGGCCAAGAACGGGGAAGATAATGATCTGGTTCACGAAACCCTTCGCGAAAGTGACTCCTCTCGTCAAAAAGGCGATGGGCGGAAAAAGTATGCGCCAGCCAACGAGACTTCGGAGCAGAGAGATGCCCGCACAATATTCATCGGGAATGTACCACCCGAGGCTGCACAGGAACGCGTAAGTCGAGCATGCAGCCGCCCATTTCCCACTAATGTATTCGCTTTTCAGCCCCTACAAAAACGACTTCGGCAGGCATATCTTAACGTATGTTCCGACGGCAAAAATCGAATCCATCCGTTTTCGTTCTATCCCTTTCCAAATCCCCACCACAAATCTTTCCCTCAACCAGGATGCCTCAGACGACAAGAAGAAAGCTCGTCAACACGATCGCGATCGCGCTGCGTCATGGCGCGAAGCACATCCTGACGATGACACGCCAAAGACAGACGAAAAGAAATTCCTCACGCCTAGTCAAAAGAAGAAAATCGCTTTTATCAACCATCATATCCATTCTGATGCGGATTCGGTTCATGCGTATATCGTCTTCGCGTATCCCAAGCCTCCAGAGTTACGACCACCAAATCTACCTCCTCCCCCACCTGTCATGGACCCGTTTGAAGCTGCCCGTCTCGCCCTGGAGAAATGCAATGGAACAATGTTCATGGATCGGATGCTCAGAGTCGATGCAGTTCGCCACTCTGAGACGTCGCCGTCACCGAATGCTACTGCTGCGGCCACGAACTTGGCTGTCGGAGATCCCAAACTCACCGTTTTCATAGGCAATCTTGATTTCGCTAGCAAAGAGGACGATCTCCGTGTTTTCTTCGAGACACTCATCCATGCTGAACGAGGGCCACCACCACAAGACTCGGACTCAGACGACACGAAGCACGGTACCTGGGTGACGCGTGTCCGCATGATACGCGATAAGGATACTCAACTAGGTAAAGGTTTCGCATACGTTCAGTTCATAGTACGTCTGCAATGTGTATACGTCCCAAGCATTAGTTGATGACGGCGTTTCCAGGATCGCTCTTGTGTGGACGAAATCCTAGCATTAGAGCCCGACAGACTCAAATTTGCAAAGCGGAAGCTCCGCGTCCAACGATGCAAAACGATACCCAGCTCTGTCACAGCGGCCACGTCACTGTCGTCGAAACCATCGCGGATACGTACCAGCTCCTCTGCTGCTCCGAAAGGTGACCCATCACTTGGACAGAAACTGGCGCATTTGTCCAAGGAAGAGCGTAAGCAAGCCAAAGCAGCGGACGCCGACCGACGAGCACGGCGACTGGCAAAGAAGAAGGCGCGCATGGCATTGGATAAGCAAGGGGTGCGTCACCAGGGCCAGGCTAGGGAAAGGGTGCGTAAGTCCACTGCAGCGCGGAAGTCGGACACTGCTCGCCCGCGGAAGACAAGCAAGGGGAGAGTGCGCAGTGAGAAGAGTTTGAGCAAAAGGAACGCGAAGAAGTGACGGCCTAGCATAGTACTTACATCGTTTGACGGAAGTGTATCCCATGCTTGAAGCTTGAAGCTTGACGAGTACGCATGCGGTTTGCTCGTGTCAGTCACATGCGGCCTGCCTGTCGAAGACTTTGCGGTGGATGTCCAAAAGAAGTCGTGCACACAAGTGATTATCGATGCAACGTGTTCCACCTGAACAGACTAGTGGCCTGCGGATTGACAACAGCCAGCCAGCGCTGAAACTGGCTCTGCAGAGAGCCCGTCACCCGGTCTCGTACAATGTCAAGCAATCCCTCAAGATTAGCCAAGAAGGCTGCGAGAAAGAAGTATGGCTCGACAGATGGCCCGTCAGATACTGGCGCGCATCCGATATCCACGCCTGGACTCTCCTCTGGTGAAGACTCCTCGGTTGTACCGTCAACGAGGGGCCCGGATAGTTCGACAGGCATCCCAACAGGGGGCACCGTCCACCTGAGAAATCTAGCGACGAAGAGCGCAAGGAAAGTTACGACTGCCCTTCCGTCAACAGCCAGTAGACATTCGACTATCGATGACGACTCGGATCCACCATCGACTAGAAGCCTGAGCTTGTCGGACACCACCACGAGCGTCGGCACTCGTCCCTTATCCGTAGCAGTGAAAGCGTCGCGCAAGGTTGCCTTTCGGGACCTCCCCCCAGCCTCATCCCGACGTTCGGATGTTGAACTGAGTGCGCCATCTGGCCATCACGGCCGGATACTGGCGTCAGATGAATTGACTACCCATCGCCCGCAAGATAGGGCCGGTGCAATGCTCAGTCGTACAGATCAAAGAAACGGTACGCATCATCCCAGTTATCGATTTTCTGCAGAACTTCACTCCCTCGGTGGATCGTGTCTAACCCCATCAACCGTATATCGTAAGACTGATCCATGTTACAACCAGTGTCCTTAGGTCAAAGTCAGGGAACCCGCGTCTCAGATCGTCGTGCACGTGAGTAACCACATGCAGCACTCTAGAGTTCCAGGAGCACTACCGACGGAGCTCTTCCAGGCGATCTTGGCGATTACCGCCCAAGTCGCTCCACGACCACCACTGATATTGCCACCGCAGAGCAGCGGAAATGGATGAATCGACATATTTCCAGGGAGCTTATTCCAGATGGTGTCACTAGGCAACGTGTCTCGCGAATCGCTACTGGGCGTCAGTCTAAGAAAACAGGGGCAGAAGAGCAGGGGCGTAATACCGGAGGTCGCCACTTCAGAGTTTCAAAGAGGAAAAGTTACCTCGTGGAGGGAAAGTTTGTGTCACCGAGGCCAGATGGATCTTCGAGTACTAACGACGATACATCTGACGAGTCGGAGGAGTCGACTGAGGGACAACCAGAGTAGGTCGAAACTCTATTCACTAATTATGACGAGCTCAACTCTTGTAGGCGGGCAAAGGTGGATTCCAAGGCTGCGAGAAAAGTACAGTTTGGCGTCAAGTCCGGGAGACCCAAAGCAGCCGTGAAGCGCACAGCACACCAAGACGAGCAGCATGAGAACCTACGCGATGACTCTGAGCAAGAAGATATGTCACTGTACGACACCGGGGACCGAAGCAGAACGCATGACATAGTGGGTAATGATGTCGCAGCGGAACCAACGCACTCTACCCATCCAAGATTACCCTTCCTCCGGCGTAACGTACGAGAAGGGTTCAAGCACCGATGCAACATGCTCGGGGTCGATCCAAATAAAACTTCTCCACCGATACGTCCCGTCTCTGTCACATACCCATGTCTCCCCAGCAACACTGAAGAACAAGGGGTACCCGCTACCAGCAAGGACTTCACTTCGGTCATGGTCGTGTGTCATGTGTGATCTGCACGGTGTATTCAACAACCGCACAGTTCTTCACAAGCATCTCAGCTGGGACCACCCGGAAATTGATGTGAAGTGGAACACGGTGAGTCCTGATACACGGGTCACATACTCTATCTCAGGCGCTCCAAGGATTACAGCGAGCTGTTACTCCTGAAGCGTGATGCTCCTATAACTCTGTATGTCGCATTCACACAGCCAGGTGGATACTGCTTAATCACTCCCTATTCTGTCTGTAAGAGCAACCGCAAGATCAGTCGCGGTTGCACCACCCGTTATAGAGGAGGATAAAAAACTGAAGTTTACGTCTTCAACGGAATCAACGGAAAGAAGGCCAACTCCTAGTGTGGTCGGAAACTTTGGGCCAACTGCAAAATATCCATTTATACCCGAGTCAAGCGACATTTATTCATGTCGTCCCGGCGGTCCACGCCTATACGACATCTTGAATGCGCTGCCGCTTGAACCTTTTGGGGTGCTTTCGTGGATGGTAGTAGACAGGGAAGAAGAGTTGTTTGAGTTGGATGACGTCCTAGATGAGGACAAGGTCATGCTTGCATTATGGTACCGGTGGATATTCTTGAATCGGTATGCGATATCGCATCAACGCCGATAATACTCACTTCTCATATCCTGCTCCGCCAGGAACGAATTCATTGCAAGCTATTTCAACGGCGCAAAAGCATTCGTGACTGAGAACTGGAAACTGATTCGTCAGGCAGCAGGAGTGGCAGCTCTCCGAACGTGGTTACTCGTAGGTGGACCTTTGCTCACTTTCAAATTGTTGATCTTGGACAAATGAATTAGGTACTATGTGTCAATAATTTCTTGCTTCCTCTGGAGGTTGTCTCTCTCATGCAGTACTATCAAAGTCTAGCGGAGACGGAAAATGCATCAAGCTGAGTTGCCGAAGTTTGTATGGTCGTTTATGTCCCCAAGAGACAATGTATCAATCAAATGGTGACTGTTTGCCTCTATGGTAATGTAATACTAGACAGCATCGCGAACAATTTGATCAAGGCACGCAGCATGAGTTGTTTTACGTATAGCCAGGATAGTATCATGCTTACGGTCGGCCTTGCACAACTCCGCCACTCGAATCTACACTCAACTCCCTCCGGACCCGCGCTAACATCCATTCTCGGGCCGCGTCATCCCACATCAGCACAGGGACCTTGGCTTGTCCAGCACCGGAGTCATTCGTTTCAATTTTCCATTGTCTGTACCCCCCGAACGCCCCCGGCTCGAGCACCCTGATGGTCGGTATCTGCATTCTCTGCGGATCGAACTCCTCGTTTAGACAGCAAAGTTCCTTGTGTAGTCTCATGGGAGCTTTAGCAGCCTCAGGATCTTTGAAATTGGCGGCCATGAGAATCGTCGTGAGCAACTGAGAGGTATTGATCACGTACGAAGTTCGCCATGAACTTCGACAAGATACGCAAGGGTAGGAACCCCGCTGCGGACTATCGATGAAGGCAGTGAATTCAGCTATTGGAGCGAGAGTATCTTGTACCGCTAAGATGGCAGCGGTGACATGTCTTTCGGTCAAGATGCCCCCTGCCATCCACGTAATGACACTACTTATTCCCTTAAGTCAAGAAATGCGGAGGTTCATCAGCATACTCGCTTTCGTCGCTCGAAGTAGCGGAAGATAGGTGTGCCGTCTGTCCGATCGAAGCCTGTAATTTCGACGACAGTCTCCAATGCGATAACGCCACAATCCGTCTTGAGTGGTGCACACGATTTCATAATGTTTCCCGACCCCAACTAGCCACTTACGTTTAAGTCAGAATAGGCCAAGTGAAAGAAAAGCGGAAAAGCTTACGGGGGGCACGATGCTAGATGCAGTGTCCTCCTTGTCCACATCAAGGTATTCGATGATGTCTTGTGAAGTCGCCTTGAAAAGGTTCAGATCTGAAGGGTCGTAGGCTGTGGCAATCCGTGCCTCGGAAGTGGCAAACCCGAGGCTACGCAGCTGTACGTTGGGACCCAAGTAGAATCGTAACTAATGCGAAAAACTGAGCGTGATGGTGTCGGTCTGTATAATAGAGCTAACCTTGGGAACCGCGACAGAGAAAACTCCGCTACAAATGCAAATAGTGGTCTTCAGCATGGGCCAAATTTCCACTAGCCAGCCAGGCTGGTCTGTAGCTTTACCGATCGCACGAAGCTGGGCAGCGCGGTCTCGGCGTGGAAGGAAATGAGGCTGAATTGAATGTTCAACTCAGTAATTGTCAGTTGACGGGAATGATTACCTGAAGGTATTCCCGGACATGTTGGATCCCCTCCCAGGGGGAAGTTCACCTGTTTCGATGGAAGTAATTAGGGTATCCCATTCCTCTTCCATATACCGAATCATATCGACTGCAGACGTAGCAAAGAGTATGCATATCGTCTCAACCTCGCCGTGTGCGAGTGCAAAGAGTGTGTGCGTGAGCATAAACGTGCGGTAGTCGCGGATGAAACCGACGGCGACCGGAGACGTGGCCCAGTCCGCTAGTAAGAGACGATTTTACTGTAAAACGTAATCTCTGAGCTTTGAGAGGCGAGCACGTACCCGCTAACTTGATATTCAAATGATCGTTTTCTACCTCCAAGCCATGCTGCATGCGTACCCCTGCAGATGACGCTGTACCAGCGGGGATCGTACTAATGATGTCTCCGTTACGATTTTGGACTCTCACCAATTGACGATAATGGAGGGAAAAGGTCCAAAATGTTTGACCACAATCGCCAAAGACATGGCGCAACGGTGTTGGGAGGTTATATCGGCAGTAAAACTTTGGCTTTGGCTTCGAGGTTGAACTCGTGACCACTATGAAACGGGGCAAACCGGGGGAGAACATGTCTCGAACATCGTCCTCCTGACAAGTTTCCGCAAGGAATTTAGTCACGAAAGGCTCGTAAGAGTCGTAGGTCGTTAACGGGATCGTGGTTTGATAGGTCTCCAAGAGAGTATCATCTGAAATGTCGGTATCATTCTCCCTTTCAAGCTTGCGTAGTGCACTGTGAAATTGTGCAAAGTCAGGAGATTCGGAGAAATAGCGGGTGTGTCTGTTCTTCTTGATAATAGCTACCATTGTAGCCTCTACATTATTCTTGAGTACACCGGCAAGATCAGGGGACAGGACGGGGACGGGCGAGGGAACCTGTGAGGGATGCATTGTGGGCAAGCAGCTTGCCTGAAGCCGACATGACTGGCATTATAACTGCAATCATCGATCAAGCTCAAGTGGGTACCGTGCAACTTCTGGGGGATGGAGAACCGTGCACGTGATGACGGCAAAGGACGGCACACTGCGAGCGCTGCAGTCGTAGCTCACGCGCTCATGATGGTGCTCTAGCCAAGTATGTACCCGCCTTCATCGCTGTCGTAGGCGGAAGAAATGCACAGCGCTCATCAAATCTATCATACTCGTGATCACAGCATATTTTACATCTTTGACCTGCCCTGCAGCGTCGAGCTCCACCGCAGCTGACGTGGAGCTCATTGCTGGAAGGTAGACCTCACGCACTCGTCAGATGCACGGACCCAGAACTGCAAAGATCACATAGCAACACTTCTCACCACCAGTTCTGTGCCACTGTGAGCCAATAACGGAAAGAAGAAAGAAATTGTCTCTCCCGAAACACTGACGCCACTGACGTGGGTCCGAGATTTCGCATCTATTCTTGTCCCTCCCCTCCCCCCCCCTGGGTACAATCTTGTCGGCTATATGGAGCACTGGGAGGCACCTTTGGACAAAAACTGAAATGCGTCCCTTACAACCCGTAAGGGCATCTAGAATCTCAGAGGGGTTTGGAACCTTATCAAGGACGGCAGTCAATACCACAATAATGAATTCGGACGTGTCTGAAAACCTGATCAAGATAATGCCGAATTCGAAGGGCGTTCCGGGGGGTATCTTAAATAGTTAATTGGTTTCGTTGCTTGCCATTTTCCACGAGGTGGGTGACCTGCGGTCTTCTTCCACACCTGCTACCTCGCTCTCTTCCCGTTCTCCTTCGATGATCCATTTGATCCATTGCATCAGGCTTGCCTCTTAGCTTCGTTTTCCCCTTGCTGTTCTCTCCTTCCAGTCAGCTCCCTTCTAGTCCAAGTGACTGTGAAATGGTAGCACTCACTCGCATGTCTCAAGGGACCAGGAACATCGAGTCTCATGGCCTTCAGTTATGAGCATTGGCAACAGAATTCTTGAAGCACTGCAAGTTAAGCAACCTCAGGCGGAGGTGTCAGTACGGTGCGCAAAAGTGCCATATCTACAGTCACTTTGACTTTACTCAGCCTACTAGTCACGCACCGAGTCAGACTTATTAACTACAAGTGCAAGCGATTGTCTGTCATGATGGGCATCTTTGCGGTAGGGTTCCAGGTAGAAATGTTTACTCACCATCCTACATGTCATGCTGGAGAACAAAGCCAGCACTTGATCTCGCGCGAAGTCGAATTCTACATTAAACTCTGTTCAAAGTGCCTTTCACAGGGGCCGTGCAGAAACCTCGTGCCATGTCTGGAAAACTTAATTCTGGCTGCGTCGTTCGTAAGGGGCGCCAAGTCCCTCGTTGCTGCAGCGCCTCTTGGTACAGTGTTCCTCTCTTCTAAGCGACATGATACAGTTGATTATCTCATAATGCATAAATCTAATAATGCATGGACTTTTCCCCAGCCCGACCATATGCATTGTGAGATAATCAACTATAGCGCATCGTGACATGCTTTTGACACCCGAGTCTGATTGAACGCTATGAAACGCTCATAGCCGTCTTAACCAGTGTGGGATATGGGTATATCGAAGCCCACGCACACGAGACACGTGCGGGTGCACGGTCTGAATCCTCACTTCCAGAACTACGTTTGTGGTTGACTTGACCCCCTGCGGAGGGCGCTACGAAAGGTAGGATGTGGCAGCTAAGAAATCTGGGACCGTGATGCAGGGTGTCGGATCCAGATTTGACTTACCGCTGTTCCTATTTCCCAAGCGTTGTGAAGTTCGCAGTGGTCGCTAATCCTTGTCGTAAATTATCACGAACTTCTCCCGCCTGTTGGCCCTGCAGGTTGTGGGTTACAATGTACGATTCGTTATCATAAGCCTAGCTACGTGCCGAGTTCACTGATGACGTATACGTATAACCCGTTTCACTCTTGTATACACATATCCTCAGACCAAGAGGCCCACGCATCCGCCGCATCAATCAAATGCCGACCCTTTTTCCTGAAAGCCTCCACAGTTACGTGGTGGAGGGGCAATCTCAAGGGAGGATCTTCCAGGTATACCAGTTTGTACATGGCTTCCGCAAATTTGATTGGGTCGCCGTCAAACTTCGCGTCTGGGTTAGACATCATGTTCCGGAATTCTCTAGAAGGTAACGTGGGATCGTTATACGCCGGGTGGACAGGCTCAGTGACCATATTCGTGGTCGGACAATTCGTGCGGAACGGTCCAGGTTCGACGATGGTCACCTGTAACCAGGTCAGCCACACGCGGCGTCATGCATCCAAGGTAAGTAAAAGTACCTTGATATTCCAGTCAGGAGAGACTTCGGTCGCAAGAGCTTCCACTAGACCTTCGATAGCTAGATGTACGAATTCAAGTTCGGATGTCTAATATCGACGGCACGTCAACGCGTCACCCACCGAACTTCCTCCAATAGGTGTCAGCCACCAGTCTGACTTCATAGAGTGTGTACAATACATACGATGCACAGTACCACGCCGAGCCAGGGCTTGATAAAACACCAGACACCGACGACACTTGTATCAATCTACCACCGGCAGGCTGATTCTCTTCGCGAAAAGATCTGACAGCTTCTATACAGACATACGACGCTCCCCAAAAATTGGTTTCGAGGAGGCTGCGCGCGTTCTTCCCGGAGGTTCCTTCAATCTCCGAGAGGATACCATACCCTGCATTGCTCAAGACGACGTCGATGCGACCAAACTTGTCACGGGCGGCCGCGAAGGCCGATTTGACTTCCTCTGGTTGTGTAACGTCTACTTTGAGCAACAAAAGCGTTTCTGGGTACTTTGACGCCAAATCGGTCAAGACGGCAGGTTTTCGCAATGTGGCGATGACCTTTTCACCCCTTTGAAGAGCTAGTTCGGTAGTGGCCAGGCCAAAGCCAGATGAACAACCAGTGACTGGTAATATGTCAACCAATGTAATGAGCAAATCAAACGTATTCGGTGGACGCACTGAACCAGATTTTCGGAACGGATGACATTGTCAATCCAGCAGGGATTTGAATGGTTGCAGAGATAAGAGTAGGATTTGCGGTGTTATGTGGCACAGAGTCACGCTATACAGTCAACTCCCTCATAACCGATAGCCCTCCGTTCCACCCCAAAGGTATCGGGTTTCAGGGAGTATCGGGTCTCATGGAGACCGACAAAATAGGCCAAAAGCATTGAAATCCGTATATTGTTTTCTAGCACCAATCCTATATTCGGGATGAGTACCATACGGCTTTACAAGTAAAATAACATGTGATTTTACTCTCTTTCGTGCTTTGCAAAATCAATGTGTGCTGTATCTGTCCAAATGTGACCAATACGGACTCTACCATACAAGTGCAAGGGTCATCAGGACCCATTGCATATTTCCACGACAATAATACTGCCCGAGGGGCATCTTTACGCACTCAACTGGGTCCCGTGATGGACTTCATAATCGGACAAACTGAAGTTCTGACGGGCGGCTGGGCCTTTTGGTGGCCCCACGGCTGCTGATTATATAATAATAATTTCCAAATATGGTAATACTTATCGGGTTTTCCGCTCAAAATTGGTATGGGTTATGGGGTATCGGGTATCGTTACAAATTTACCGCGAACCGAGCCGGGAGATCCAAAAAGCTATCGGATTTCAGGGAGTATCGGGTATATAGGGTATCGGTTACAAGGGAGTCGACTGTACTTATACTCGGAACCATGAACGTTAGATACGTGGGTCCTTGGGGGGGGGGGGGACGCGGCCGGATGGCGTATGATAGGAACAGTTGCAGTCAAAATGCAGTGTTTCGTAATGCCGATTATGACCTAAGCCGCAGCAAAAACTGCGGGAGCAATGAGGCACACATAACATACGACGAAAAAAAGGCTAACGAACTTCTGTACATGGTTTGCTTAATGATATCGTCGTCGTCGGGTGGCTGGCATGCATACGCCACTGGCATAATGGATCTAATACCAGCCCCAGCGCTCAGCAATCATTGCAACTAAACATAGTGACAGAAATTGCTTCGTGGTGGCCTGTGCTGGAAGGACTGGGATCCAGAGCTTGCATGATCCTATCGGCACCAGTGGAGTCGAGTAGGGGGGAACGGAGTCTCAAAAGTCTCGGTTCTGATTTTCAACCATTGACTCGTCCAAGTGACTTATTACAGAAAAATAACCTACCTTATTTTGCGAAGCAGTACCTTGTGAAGGATCTTGCCGTATTCTGGAGCCACTCGCCACGCCACGCCAAACGTCGTTCTAATATACACACGGGCCGATAGGCAGGACGCGCGGACAGACCAACAAACGCGACAAATACTCATAAACCCTTCCAATACACCCTCCGTGTCCAACGTCGCCGTCGCGTGACCCATCCTTCGGCCGGACAAGGATGTGGCTGAGGATTAGACCAAGTATCACTAGTATATACCCAACCGTCTGAGTACCGCGAGTCAACTTCGGAGGGCGCTGCATGGAATTGAATGAGCCTACCTTCGTCCGCGCACACACGCTGGGTCTCGACGTAGAAATACTTGTTGTCGGGGTGTTGGCCCTCGAGAGCCCAGGAACCTTCCAAATCAGCTCTCCAGCTTTCGGTTTCGACAAACGCCCAGCCAGGGGTGAGGGAAAACGTGAGGTTACTGCTGGTATTGCAGAATTCAGCTCACTTAAGACTACGGAGAGGCATAGAAAAGGATCCGTAGATGGCGAGCCACCGACTCAGAGAAGGCCGAATAGAAACAAAACGTACCTGATTTCTCCACCGACCCCGCTCCACCCGTCCCGACCCCTCGTCCACGGGGCACGTTCACTCTGACGAAGATGTGTCTTGCTCCATGTTCCCGCAAACAGTATTGTGGATTTGGACTTCACATTTCTAGTTTCGGATCGCCATTGCGCACCTCGCTACCGCTGTTCATGCTCCCAGCTCCGGATCCACCAAAAAGTGATGCTCGTTTACCTCCACTCAGGGTTGCCCCACTCGTCGGTTCCCATCGCTCGTTCTCCCACAACTCTACGGTGCACATCGGTGCCGGCCATACTTTATCCGATAATCTGTCGTTATCTACAAAACGGCGTAGCACTGCACGAACTTTCTTCTGGGTGACCTGGATATGCAAGTACCTCCTTTGATAAAGTGCGCGATGTTCGGCTGTCAATGAAGTGGAAATGGAAAGGCAGGTGAGGACGGTGTAAGATTGGGAGAGGGAGGGATATTGAGAACAGGACGTTGGAAGACAATAACGCATGGCGTGCTACCCATACACCGGTGAGGGCACTTCGTACATTGGGATGTAGAGCACACACTGTGCCCGCGCCCAGAAGAAAGAAGAGGAGTCTTAGTGGGAGGATGTCAGCAGTGACCACTGGAAGGAGGATGAGGAAGGAGATGACAGTAAGCGTCAATGTCGGATGGGGCGAGTATGAGGATGTATGGGTCGTTGATTGTTGTCGAGGGCCATCGGTTTTCTGTTCCAAACTCGAATTAAGTGTAAGAATAGCTTCGGCTTCTGAAGAGTGCGACGTCGACGAAGCGGTAGAAGCAACAGGTGGTAACCTTGCAGGACAGAGGAAAGGGAGAAGGGGGAGAATTGCGTCGTGGGCATCGGAACTGGACGGGAATCATACGCCAGTCAGCAATTTAGTGATAGCAGGGTGGATGCCAGGAAGAGGTACTCCGGCAGCCACTTACAAGGCTCCCATGAGGTTTTGTATCGCCTGTATATTGGCTTGCCAATCGGCCGTTCCCTCACTGACGCTTAGAGGAACAGGGGGTGATCCCGGTGCGGGGTGGTAAGCCAGCATGACGCTCAACAATAATGCATGAGGTAGGAGCAGTATGAGCCCCGGGAAATAACCTAGGTTCCGGTCGATCGAGGCTAAGGTCGTGACGAAAAATACACTTACATATGAAACCATAAGCAAATAACCAAACGACAGTCCTTTTCCAGCCCTTTTTCCATAAGATAATTTCTTCTATTCTATCCTGAAGCCAGAACACAGGGCCGACTTTTGCGACGAATCGACGGAAATTGTTTGTCACGATTGGAAGAGAAAGAGGGTCGCGTGTACTTAGGAAAGTTTGGGAAGGTTGTCCTGACCTTGAGCTGGTGGCGAACAATGAGAGGCCTGTGCTGGAGGATGCATTGGCCGCGGCGGACGCAGCAGCAGCCGGTAGTGAAGACGAGAGAAGTAACTGGGGGAAAATTGAGAGAGCAATCTTGGATGGGCCCGACGTGGCAGAACCGTTCTCGGACGACGCGTTGTCCACATGGAGATGCCATGAGAAAAAGCCAGACGCGGTTGACGGGTCTGGGAAAGTAGTGGGTATTTTGTGAGCTGGTCTCACAGAATTTCCCTCCTG
This sequence comes from Pisolithus albus, assembly GCA_024613165.1. NCBI lineage: Eukaryota > Fungi > Basidiomycota > Agaricomycetes > Boletales > Pisolithaceae > Pisolithus > Pisolithus albus. The sequence goes on from JANFAB010000060.1 coordinate 206,390, forward strand.
CGGTGAAGACACCAGTCGGATGGCCTCTGGGGGTATGTCGACGTACTCGAACGTGGCCATCGCTGGTCAAGCTATAAAACGGTTATCACGTGTAAAATGATTTGGGCATACGTCAGGGGCTGAAGTGCTGACTCAGCAAGAGACATTCCATCAAGGCTTCTAGACCGCAGTCAATGGGCTTGACTCTCTTGCATCGAGATGGCGCGGGCTGTCGCACTGCGGCTGATGGGACAGTCCATGGCGACTCTGGTTGGCCAGTCAATCTGGTGGAGTTGTACGTTCCTTCCAATTGACACTTACCGTTGCACAGGACTTGGCGTCTTTACGTGCGGCATTCCAAAGGTAGGCAGCGCCGTAAGGTTGCCCCGCTAGAAGCAAATTTAGCAGCGTCGTCAGCTCGTTTCTTCACTGCCAGCAAATTGCGCTTTTCGGGAGGGGGTTGAACATTTCCGCCGCCCAGGATCCAGGTATGTAGTAGGTGAGTCCTTTTTACACGTACTCTGCGCCTCTCAAATGAGGATTACTCGAAATGCGGGGGGAAGTGTGCGAAATGATATTGACCATTCACAACATATGGCGATGTGCTACCATTGTATTCACACACGTGGCATATCGGTCCGTCCCATTACCGGATACTACACCAGTTTACGACTTATTTGGTAATGAAATACCGAACGCCATCATTCAAGGGGGATACCGATCGAAGTTCGGTCTTGGCCCGGTGAAGGCAGTTGCTAATGCAGGTCATGTTTAACCCCTGGGGAGTAACGTTCAATTCTACGTTGATAGGCGCTGAGATGGGCGGCAAGGGGATCAAACTAGGGAGCATGAGCAGACGCGAAAATCTGGGCACCTGACCTGCCTCCGAAGATGCGGTATTTTCTTTCCGTCACTGGTCTACACTAGCATGGAATTGCTGGTGAGCAAAGTATCGCCACGCCATTTTTGCAGTCCATGGGGGTCTGTGTACATGGTGACTGCATATGGTTTCCTTTTCTGCAAGAAATTCCGCGGGCTGTCGTTTTGTGGATGGTTCGATGAGATGCGTTAAGGGGGCCATCATGCATCATCGAATCTACGCCCGACTCGGCGGATATAGCCATGCTAAATCTGCCGATGGTCCCCAGCAAACTCACCATCAGTGCATCATGACCTTCTTACATCCCTCGGAAGTTGCGAGGTACAATTGCCAGCGCATGCGAAGCGGTTATAATACCGGTCACGTCGGCCTCAGGCAAGCTGCTAATTGCCCACAATGTCCCCCTCGCAGGTTCCCTCGCCTGTCCCCGTCCTGTCCCCTGATCTTGCCGGTGTACTCAAGAACAAAGTAGACGCTACACTGGTAGCTATTATCAAGAAGAATATACACTCCCGCTATTTCTGCGAATCTCCTGACTTTGCGCAATTTCACAGTGCACTACGCAAGCTTGAAAGGGAGAATGATACCGACATTTCGGATGATACTCTCTTGGAGACCTATCGTACCACGATCCCGTTAACGACCTACGACTCTTACGAGCCTTTGCGACTAAATTCCTTGCGGAAACTTGTCAGGAGGACGATGTTCGAGACATGTTCTCCCCCGGTTTGCCTCATCACATAGCGATCACGAGTTCAACCTCGAGTCCCAAGCCAAAGCTTTACTGCAAATATCAACACCCAGGTTCCATGCGCCATGCCTTTGGTGATGGAAGTAACACCTTTTGGACCTTTTCCCTCCACTATCGTCAGTTGGTGCAAGTCCAAAATCGTGACGGAGATACTGTTCGTACAATCACCGCCGGTATAGGGTCTTCTGGAGCGTTACGTATGCGAAGCGGTCTGGAAGTGGAAGACGATCACTTAAATATTAAGTTGTGGGGTACGTCTCGCCTCTCCAAGCTCAAAATTCACACTATACTATGAGATTATCACTTAATAGGAGAATGGGCCACTTCTCCGATCGCTGTCGGCTTCATCCGCGATTATCGCACATTTATGCTCACTCACACACTCTTTGCACTCGCAAATAGCATGATCGAGACGATGACCATAATTTTTACTACATCTATCGTTGACATGATTCGGTATATGGAAGAAGAGTGGGACAGCCTGATTGCTTCCATCGAAAAAGGCGAACTTCCCCCATGGGATGGGATTCAACACGTTCGGGAATATCTTCAGGTAATCGTTTTCCTGCCAGCTGGCAATTACTAAGCCGGATATTCCTTTCAGCCTCATTTCCCCCCACGCCCAGACCGCGCTGCTCAACTTCGTGCAATCGGTAAATCCACAGATCAACGTGGTTGGTTGGTGGAAATCTGGCCTCATTTGAAAACAACTATCTCCATCAGTAGTGGTGTTTTCTCTGTCGCGGTTCCCAAGGTCAGCTTTGTTGGATAATCAGACACCTCATTCCCAGCTTTTGTATTAGTTGCGATTCTACTTGGGCCCCAACGTGCAGCTGCGTAGCCTCGGGTTTATCACTTCCGAGGCCTACGTCGGTACAGTCTATGATCCCTCAGATTTGAACCTTTTCAAGGTGACACCACAAGACATCATCGAATACCTTGACGTGGAAAAGGAAGAAAATGCATCCAGCATCGTACCCCCCGTTAGCTTTTCTCCCTTCGTTTTCTCGGTTTATTCTGACTCCAAGGAAAGTGGCTAGTCGGGGTTGGGAAACATTACGAGATAGTGTGCACCACTCGTGATGGATTGTGGCGCTACCGTCTTGGAGATGTCGTCGAAATTGCAGGCTTTGATCCGACAGATGGCACGCCCATCGTACGCTACTTCGAGCGACGAAAGCAAGTAGGCTGTTAACCTCCCCACACTTCTTGACTGATGCATATACGTAGTGTCACGACATGGATGGCAGGGGGTGTACTAACTGAACAGCGTATCACCGCTGCTATCTTAGCGGTGCAAGATACTCTTGCCCCGATAATCGAGTTCACCGCCTTCATCGATGGCCGCAGCGGGATTCCTACACTTGGATATTTCGTTGAGGTTCATGGCGAACTTCGTACGTAACTAATATCTCCCAGTTTAGTCGTCCGTGATGCATTCTTACCACCAATTCAAAGATCCTGAGGCTGCTAAAGCTCCCATGAAGCTACGCGAGGAACTTTGCCGCCTGAACGAAGAGTTTGATCCACAGAGAATGCGGATACCGACCATCCGAGTGCTCAAGTCGGGGACGTTTGCGGAGTACAGGAAATGGAAGATTGAAATGTCTAATTCCGGTTCCGGGCAGACCAAGGTACCTATACTGCTGTGGGACAATACGGCCCGGGATTGGATGTCGGCGCGGGTTCGGAAGGAACTCGGTGTAAACTCGAGCGATGTGTGCAGAACTAAGTTGTAAGCATAGAACAAGACTAGCGACACTATCCACAAGACGACCCTAATCGCGTGTGTTGACCAAATGTTTGTAAAATAGTAATATATAAGCTGCATGCCACCTTCCACAGTATCATTCACAGATTGTTGCACCCCTTAGCACCAGTTTGTCCCTCAGAATCCCCATATAGACCTCCAAGAGCTGGCAATGCTGGAAAAGAAAGATTCAACGAACGTCTCCTGGTTCTTTTCTTCCCTTGATTTGCCCCTTGCGTTAGCGGGTCTCCGTGCATAGTGTTGTTCTTTCGCGTCTGGGGTAGATCTATGATTGCTTCCCTTGTCCTTCGGTATTGAGCTCTGCTCCTGGGCTTCTGTCTATGGGGAGATAAGTGCTCTGGGATGGCTGACAAAGAGCTACGTTGCGCACCCTACTGTTTCGTTCGCTTGATGCGCGCTCCAGCTTCCTTTCCAAATCATTAGCTCTCTTTTCCGCCTCGTCACGCGCATCGATTAGTTCTCTCTCGCGTCGGGCATGTTCTTCCAGGTTCCGCAGATGTTCCCTGTGTGCTTCCTCCATGTCCGCGATCCTGGTCTCTAGTCGCGCCTTCTCAGCGGCAAAGTCCGCAGCCATACGTGCAGCATTTTGACGTATACTTTCTATTTCAGATAATTTTTCGTCGACGGCTTGCTGGAGTTCTTTCCGTGACTCTTCGTCCTTGGCACGCATAGCTTCTTCCATCTCTCTGCGAACCTCCTTCAACTCTTCTTCGTGGCGTTCCGCCTGATCTTTTAGTAAGCGCCCAAGTTCCACGCCTGCAGAGGTATGGGCGAGGTCTCTTTGTTCGTTGACGAGCTCGTGCTGAATTTGTAACGTGTGAGCTTGGGCATTGACTAGGTGTCGAAGGATTGCGTGGGCAGACTCTCGGGTGTTGGTGTGGCGCAACATCCGAGCACCTTTATCCAGGATGGGTTTGAAGAATTTAGAACTACTCGCCAACTCCCGCTCCCGCTCCTCCCCAAGTTCCGGGCTGACCTCTGACCACATAGTGGTGACGATAAGCACATTCCGGAGTGTGGTTTCGCCGCACAGTTCGCGGAAGATGCGGAAGTTACGGCTGGACGTACCCCCAACTCGTGTGTCAGAGATACGGTGCATATAAATAATGCCTGCGAGTTTTGCTCCCTGTTCGTACCTTTGCGACTTGGTCATCAAACTGCAAGTTACGAATCGATTCTACACTCACGTGTTGGACAAGTAGGCCGCGATGGATCTCAATATTTCGGTATCGCTACGGTTCGTGTCATCGAACCCCGGCGTGTCGATTAAAGTGACGATGTTTCCGTTCAGAATAAACGGCTTGGACGTCATTACATCGCTGGTACAGCTTTGGAGTCCGCGTCCGACGGGTAGTTTCGACCCACTGGCAAGGTTGACGAACTACGGGGGATCGTTAGCAAAGTCAAGCACGGAGGTGAACGTACGTACAGTTGACTTTCCAGTCCCAGTTGCTCCCATGATTCTGAAGAGTCATCTTAGAAGGGTATTCCATCGGAGAAAAACGTTTCAAGTACGCAATACGAATATCTCTCCCGCGAGCGACCATAATTGCAGAGGCGACGGCGTCGACAGCGGTACCAGTAAGGTGGATGGTAGGGTCAAAGATGGAGAGAGGTGTCCTTGTTGGACCACCGCTTAACTTATAACATAGGTCCACGCCCCGCCCAGCACTTACTTAGTTCTTGCACGATCACCCTTTCATCACCGTGAAACATGGCAAATGGCCAGCTCACAGACCGTTGCAACGAGGGGGAGCTGGAGATCGGTATGGCGTGTCTTCTAACAGGAAAGTTAACGCAGCAAGGTAGCCGAACATGACAAACTTCTGGCTACGCCCGCCACCGCGTTCACATGACACGTGTGTGAGTGCAGCGTGGATCGGAATCCTTCTCCCACTAGTGTAGTTGAAGGGAGTTACATGAATCCGTCGTTCTGTGTTTCAGCAAACAAGTGGCAAGACCAATAAACGACGGCGTCACCCAGCAAACTTCAGCACACGTACGGCAGGGGAACAAGCTTTAATGGCCTGCTCTCCGACCTATCCACGTTCAGATGTTTTTCATTTGGATACAGGGGTCGTCATGGCCCTGCGCTTGGCTGACCTTATACCATTCTAATTGTGGAGTGTGAGCTGAGCTTTCACTGGCTTGAGAAGGGTACACATTGTTACCGTGCTAGACCCAAAGCACGGTTTCTGGCCGACCATGCCCTGCCCCAAAACGAGGAACACAAGGTTTGCTATCGACAGACGTCGCCGCCACCCACTATCCAAATCATGACAGAGGTATTGGGTGTACAGGGACGGGTTTAACAAGTCTGCCTTCGGACAGGCGTGAAGGTTTCTGGTGTGATGCGGAGTGACACGACTCGCTAGTGCCCTTCAGAGAACTGTATCAGTAACTTGACATGTGGAAGGTGTGTCTATGCCACGCTGATTCAGATGAATTCAGGAACACGCGTCAATTGAAACATCGTCCGTGCATACCTATGCAACCCGCTGCAGTGCGTATTTCCCGTGGGCGTTGGAACCCAAGCAGAACTATATGAAGAGTCGAGCTCTCAGCCATGAACTAAAGGTTGTCCTGGCTTGGTAAGTCGTATTCGCCGCGAGTGTTGTTGATCACCGTCCACACGAAAACTGATGTCAGAGTAGCTAGGCGCAAGCTGCGAATCGAAGGCTGGTGGGCCTACTCGACCCTTCTCGGTGACGAGTTGTCGATATGGATGGTTTGAGCCTGAGAACGGTCTCGGTTGTCTGTATACATATATCATATCGTCAGCTGAACCCACGCTTTTGTCCCTGGACTAAAAGACACATTCCTACTAACACTCGCAGGCCACGAAATCCCAACCTTCGTGTGAATTATGGTGTTGTCATAGACTCCTTGTGATCCATATCCTATCACAGCATAATCACTCAACTCTGGCCGTTGGCGATGTTAGACGACAACGGTGTTCTTGCAGCTGACCGCGCCACACCCTGACATGTGCTGTGGACAACACGTTGTTCATCCCGATAAAATTAAAACCTAACTTTGTTGTGCCACGAACACAAGACCGCATCGCTGAACGCTTGGAAGTACAAGGTCGGTTAGGTGGGTAGGTGGCAGGTTGCCACGAGCACGAAGCGGCGTCCACCCACTCCCGCTGTAAACCTCACTAGTACAAGGTCGCTGCTGATCAGACAAGGGGCACGAGGGATGAACAAGGCGCCACTCCGTCAGAAGTTCCACGTTCCGAACCGTACAACGTGCTTCGTGTAAATGGCACCGAGCGCTCGAAGGAGGGGTCCTGGCCTCTCTTCTGCAGGAACGACTACACTGATTCATCACAGCTGACCGTCGTAATCACGGAGTATACGCAGTAAGCGATTTCCTAGACAGAAATTTTGGGTCTGCTCACGAAGGTAGCAAGCAGATGTCTCGACAATTTCGGGCGGAAACCTACATGAATCCAAGCGCTCGCATGCTGTGATGGACCCACCGACGATAACGTATAGTCGTGTGAGTCATTGGACTGGCGCACACTGATAAAAGGTCAAGCACCTGAAGGCCAACTTCACCTGCAACACCATCGTATAGATTGCACATCCGATACGACCACAGTATGAATAACGGATATCAGGCTCGAATGTACCTCCGTAAGGTAGGGCATTCCAGCTTCGGTGATGGCCGATCGTCTGACCCCACTGACAGACATCAAGGAAGGAAAGCAAAGGGGCTACGGCGACACAACCCAGTGGTGGGCAGCGTGCGGATGACATTGCTTCGCGCGAACAGAATCGGCCACGTAGCTTCATCTCCGGTATTTCACCCGCCGACGATGAACAGACACTGCGCGAGAATGCTTGCCCAGGTCAGTAAACCATGGATAACCAACCATTTAAAAGCTGATCTAGATCATATCGGTGTTCGGGTCGTACAGGGCCGCCGCGATACCTGCAGCGCTGCCCAAAGTTCCTCTCCACAAGGGTCCTCGCATGCAGAATGTGACAAGATCCGAAGCAAGACGCTTGATCAGCCTCCGAGGCGATCCTCCACATCCCATCCCCCTGTGATGGCGGGACATTGTGCAAGGATGTTTGCTGCTGTAAGGAAGCAATAGATGACAGATCAGAGGCCAATATGTGCTCATCAGACGAATCCCACAGGGCCGCCGTGATTCCTGCAGCGGCGTTCGGTATCCCTTTGTTGAGGGGCCGGAGACGACATCTCCGGCGCAGGAACTAACGCAAGACTTGAAGAAGAAGACGAAGAGCATCTGGGGGAGCCATGATGTAGTCAACGGTAAACCCAGAAAGAATAAGGAATAAAGTCCACGGAAGATGAATCGATGAACGCGGAACTCGTTGACAGCGGGGCACGACGATGACACGCATTGACGTTTCCATCGGCAAGATGCGGGGGCGGAGAGTTTGGGTATTTCATGTTCTGCTTCGGACTTACTGTAATAGTAGAGACGTGTTTCTGTACCACCAAGACCTGTGACAATATGAATGACGTGCGACGGTGCTGCTCACTGTGATGCATGAGTGAATTGCTGATAACCATGCCCCAGTTGCAACCTATGGGTCAAGGGTTAGTACACGGCTTCACCTTTGAGTGCAGGACTGATGCCCTTGCTAGGGTCCTAGTTTGGTTGTTCCTCCGGGTCTGTTCTGTATTCTCGGAAGGCCGCTTGGCTAGTCAGGTTGAAGCTGGCAGGGGAATGTCTGAGCCAGCATGGCTACGATGCGACGACCACCCGGACCGAAGTTGAATAGGAACTGGAGACCCACGGAACCCCGAACGGGCGAGGATATATCCAGACACCCGCAGCGTCGAATGCGTACCCTGGCGGTGTCCCGGTGGCCATGCAGCTAACACGCTTCACGATGAAAACCCTATCCCAAGGCTCCTAAAACCACATCTCGCCTCTCTCCTGGTATCCTGCTCGTAGATATGTCTCCAAGCGTCCTCACCACCGACATTCGCCCTACACAGTTCTTCATCACGAGTAAGAACCTCCTCCTGTTCTCCAGTCGTTCGATTTTTTACGAGCTACCTAGGTATCAATGTGAATTTGCTTGAAAGTTCGAGAAGGCAGGTCGAATACGTCGAGCTTCGAGTGGGAAGCCGGACGCTGGCAGGTCCGTCATGTATCCATTCCTAGCAAGTCTTTCAGTGAAACCTTCACGCCCGGCATGTGAGTCGGAAACCTCATCACAATTCTTCCTCTACTAATGGATCATCCGAAGAGAGGTATCGGATTATGAGCAGTGCTTGGTTTCCGTCCACTGTTGTCACCGTCACCGTGTCATCGGTATTCAAATGAAGACTGTCGTGGACCTCGTCTTTGCGTCTCAGGATATAGCACAGAGCCTAAACGCGGTAAATGGAAAAAGAAGTAAGCCGAGCCAATCTTCTTCGTCGAGCGGTCATCATTGACGAGTGCATATAGCCCTACGGCTGGCCGAGGGCAAGTTGCAAGTCGTTGTCAGCGCCTCTGAAACACTTGTATGCACAAAACCTTTCCGCCATGTACCATACGGTACACTGATAGCGCCGCCTCAGTATCGGCCAGAAACAGGAAAGTTGGTTCCGTTCAGCGACAGTATACTCCACACTTGTCCGAGGTGAGTCAGACTGGTCTCCTGATATACTCCGACACGACAATGATTCCTACAAGATTTCGTCTGCTCGTAATGGGAAAGGTTCGATTTGTCTATGAACTGCGCGGGATTCATGGCTTACTTCGATTCCAGGATGGAGTAGGAAAATCATCACTGATAGCCCGCGCTTTCAAGATACGCAGTCTAGTTCAGTCATCTTTTTCTCCGTTGTTTCTGTGCACCCGGTGCTCACCATGCATATCACCACAGCGATTCTACGAAGCTTGTCAACGCCAGGATGGCATTGATACCGAGCTTATCTTTCAGGAGAACGACAAAGTTGTTCTCCACAACAGTCGCAACCTTGTGCCGGGCACGGATAACAGTGTAGAGGGCTTCCTTACACGGCGACAGAGTATGCCCGAGTTGAAGGACAGGGTTCACGCTGTTTGGCAAGGCGTCCTTCCGCAGCTTTGAGCTTTACTAATACCCCCCTTATGCAGGCTGTGCCTAGGGATACCTCGTGCCAACGAGCCTCTGTTCGATGAGGACACGAAAAGATTCATCGAACGTCGAAAACAGCTTTTGGGTGACAGTAAGGCAAAAAAATATCTGGCGTTTTGACATCTTGGTTGACGGTGATTTCAAAGCACCTCTGGTAATCGTTTTCACTAAGTTGGATTTACTGGTTGGGAAGATCGAATCCGAATCTTTTGGCGACCAGGAAGACCCAGAACCGTGGGATCTAGAGGAGTACCTTCGTGATGAACTGGAGAAGGCTTGCATACAGCCACTCCAAGAACTAGCTGGGACTGACATACCGAACGTTGCTATTTCAGGTAAGTAGTCTTCTCTGGCCTCGGATCGCCTGATAATGTCTTCCACAGTTCAGGAAGGTTACGAGAGCACTATCGAGCAGCTGCTCGAGGTCACTGCCGGAAAGGTGGACAGGTATGTTGCCAACGAGGCAGCAATGGCGGCTCTTATGGCCCAAAGAGCCAGCATATCTCTGAAGCTTAGCAATTCTATTTCGTGCGTCACCTCCAGTGTCACTCCATCCCCTTCTTCTGATATTTTCGCAGCGTCGGAAAGAAGCGTTAGTACTGATTTCCTCTCAACTGACCGAAACTAACTCTACGGCTCAGGGCATTGGCGTGGGCTTGCCTCAGGCTCGAAGTTCTTGGGTTACGTGCTCAAAGACTGCTTGGATGTGATTCACACGGAAATCGTCTCTTGCTGGAATTTTGAGGACCCCAACCGCGTGAGTCACATATTTTCACGTCACGGACCATTCCTCACAGATGATTGTAGTATCTGATCAGCGACCAGTTCAAAACGCTAATGTTGAACATGGTGGCAAACACCGATACGAGGGACCTTCCTGATGTTGATGAGGAGGAAGTGTGAGTCTTTCTTCAGGGTTTGCAGCACAGGAAGTGACGACGCCTTATGAAGTGGTTTCGGAGTCTCCGTGGCTTCAGCTATCATTGGCATCCGCGGAACGGCTGTTCGGGTCGTCTTGCCTATCGCAGCCAACATCATGTTGGTGGGTTGGGCGTATGACTTGTACCAGTACTCGTGAGTGTACTCAGCCTCCAAGAACACGTTTTCTAATCTAACATGACCGCCTCATCATAGCGGAACAGTACTATCTCAGTGCATCGCATACATCGTGGACCTAATCGCCATTATGCAACTACTCTTCCTCCTGACCCCGCAAGGTCATATGACAATTCCAGCCATAAAATTAGCTATCACAGCGTACAGCATGGCTGGAATTAACGAAGTCCATTCGCGCATCAAAGACCACTACGAGAATCCTCACAACCTTCTCACACTAGGCACCCGGGACCAAGCACTGGACATGATCGTCCGGTTGATAAAGGAAACCTCGATCAAATCAGAGGAGCTTGTTTCGCTGAGAGCGAGGCTTGGTGATTTGGGCAAGTTACAACGCGATGACCCCAGGTACGGCTGGGACGACGACGACGAATAATCATCCGTATCAACTTCTTCCTATCTTCCGATGACGAAACGTGCGCTTTCACATTTCCTGTGCTGTCCCCATAATTATGAAGATTTGTATTTTGTACCTCATTACGATACTAAACACATTCAGTGTCGACTACAGTTCATATAATCTGATGTCCTGCTCAACGAGAAGTACTAGTGCATAGGTGACTAGCATGGCGTTTCGATCACAAACACGGAGTAATACTTGGACCCGACCTAAGCGCAGCTCCCAATTATTAGATCATGTGCCATGTTCTAGTTTCAAAACCAGGTGGAACTACGCAACCGGCCGTCCGTGATGTGAAAGAAGGAAGAGTACCCACATTCACGGTCAACAGTACGAGTGAATTATGGTTATCGTCGAGGCGACGAAATCTAATTAAGAATTTTGCATTGGAAAGAACACCGCTCCTCTCCGTCTTGGCATCGTACCGATGGTCACAGTATACCAGGGACAAGCCTGTACTTGACTTTAGCAGCGTACGCATCCCACTCGGAGCCCACGCGATTTTTGAAGTTCTCGATCCTCGGCGACCACGCGGCTCTGTGCAACCGCGATCGTCCAAATCCACCAGATCGCCCACACGAGTACTGCCTTATTAGGGCCTAACAGATATTCGACGACCAGGCTCCCAGCAGTGAGATGGGAGAAAGTGACTCCAATGATAAGAAGTAGGGATCCCGTGTACGCCGGGTGGCGAACATAGCTATAAGGACCCGAGGTAACCAGCTTGTGATCAGGTTGTATAGTGAGGTCAAAGGTAAAGAATCGTCCAAGCTCCTGGAAACAGCGGAGACGGATCGATGAGCCTATGATGGAGAGGAGGATGCCAGTGATAAAGATGGGTGTGAGGAGTTTCTGAGAACGAGACGGCGGAAGGAGGGTTGCGTCGAGATATGCCGAGAGCGAAGGTGTTAACGAAGCCCCGAAAACATGGTTAATGGCGACCACTCCCTCTAACGCAGCGATCCACCAGAGCCCAACGGCGTAGAGCTATGATGGGAGGATAAGTTTCTTAGATGAAAAATACTGGTGGAAATATATGGAACCTTGAAGATCAGGGGAGCGATTTGCAAGAGCAGAGGCTCCTCTGTGTGGTAACGGAACTGCTTCTGGGTCTTGTTGGGAGGAATACACGCTGCCTGATTAAAGACCGTCTGAATCAGGATGAGGGTTGCACGGCAAATGATAGACATTAGGAGAGAAAAGAGGGTAGAGAGTTACACACGGATACCAGCTTATATGACGCACGCCGCCCTCTGTCCCGTAGATGACGAAGTTCAGCCACTAGGCCGAGCTCGAGAAGAAAGGATCCTGAATCTAGGATTTTGTCTACCTAGGTCTTGCATTGTCTGTCTGAGACTCATTACTCCTCTCGGCCGGTTTCGCCTCGATATGATCATGAGCCTAGTTGCCCCCTGTAGCATTTCTAACTCTTCACCCAATACTGTGCTCTTACGCTGTTACGTCTGATTTGTTTCAGTTTCATAATCCTTTCTCCGCAGCGACGTTTCCTGAAGGATCAATGGACACACAGAGAGAGATTAACCTCCGACCTACCAGTGACGTTCTGACACTCACATGCGCTGCAGTCGAGTTGGCGACGATGCACCAAGCCTAGCGGGAGATAGGTGGATACTGCTTTACGTAGCACTGTAAAGCCACCACGAAAGCGGAGAAAAATCAAGCTTGAGTGTGTGCGACGACGCCGTTTTGTTGATATTTGAAGTGTTGAATGCTTGAGTGTCCACAACAAACGCAAATTATTGATGAAAGACGTCGATGACATGCCTGAACATTCGGTCCATGCAATTGCTTGATCATCTCGGGACAAGTTCGACGTCTTCGCGGACATTGTACGGTACAGATACAGCGACCGATAGCTACGGGTTGAGGAAAGGATCGTTGGTTCAACAAGGAATCAACAAGGAATAGGTACGTCGTCGGATCTCGTGGGATCACCATCGCGGCGGTGTCTGGAGAGCTCCGCATGTACTGCCTACCTTCTTGACATCGTGACCGTCGGACTCGGAACTGTCGACTTCGCTGTTCCTTATTATCAAACCGCAGCGTTCATCTCATTTTAGGTACGCCGGTGGTACCAACGAGCGTGCGTATACTTGACGTGGAACTGCCAAGTGTGCTCCACTGAGCGTGGATAAGTATATTCAGGTTTTTTCTGATGCCAGCCCGCATGGGAAAAGTCGTGCGAGTTCAACGGTTATGATGATGCTGACCCAGACCTCCGGTATCGTCGGTAAATAAGTGTCCAACACCCCCCATCACTGGTTGATGACCGGGGCCAAGTTCTATCGTCTCAGATGCGCTGTAGCTGATGGACAGTGGCACAGTTCAGCATATATCATGCTGGCCCTGGCGACGACTCTGGCGTTCGTTTCTTCCCCCCACGAACTCAAGGAGACATGGATGTGACGAGCATTAGTCAAGTTCTCAACATATTGCAAAACTATCAAACGATTAGGTTTATACAAGGTGAGTTTCTGGGTTCTGTGATCCTCATGATGCTGAGGATATCAGTCGTACCGGCCACGTTCATGGTGTACGACTGTGGTAAGTTGGATTCTTTCTGACCGTGACGAAATCTGAACTATGCGGCTAGCCCTCTATTTGGATGACGAGGTATCACCACTTCTTCGCCATCGTTGCGTTCACAGTATCTGACCTCGGTGTTTCGTCGGAAGATCAACTATGTCTGGGTACGTGGCCAATATCCTTCTCTCACCCCAGAATGCCGATATACCTTACGACTGCAGAAGAAAAGATTGTCAAGCATCTCAGCCGCCTACCTGATCGTGAGCTTTCATGAACTCCCCTTTGGTCCAGAGCTCAACGCGAATTTTAGTTCCGATATCTCGGCATCGTATACATAATGTATGCCTTCTCATATGTGTACTTGAGCATTTTTGCAGAACTCAGAGCCAATACAGGTTTTGTCTAGGGGGTAGGTTGTAGAGTGCTCAAGATGGATTAAAGTGTTCACCGCCATTAGAATTCGTTTCGAATACAACCTCTATAAGCAAGGCAAGCATTCCTCAGATCAACGAGTGTTATGCTAACTTCGTCTTAATTATAACAGTTGTATGTGGTTTTACCTTCCTGCGTAGTGCACTTTATGACTTCCTGCTTCCCGTCCACCCGAAACGAACAGCTGTAAGCCATATGTATAGTGTGAAGTTCCGTACGACTGAATCTGTCGTAGTTTCCAATGCTTTCCCCATCTTAGCCATGTGCATGAACTGTTTGAGCGTGTGGTTTGTCCAAGGTGAGTTTGCCCTAGCGACCGGACGAATCGTCTTGATCCATTCTTCTAGTCATTCTGGGACTACGGCTTTATGCCCTTTACAATGGTTCCAGAAGAGTTTTGCTTGCGATAGGCATAGGCTTTATCGCAGAATTCGTCGTCATGATCGTGTGTGTATCGCTTCTCAGCCTTCCGTCAGGTCCGTCATGGTCCAATTCGATATCAAATGAGAACTCATGTAGACGTGGTTGATATCCACAAGACCGAGAGCTACTAGACGTCGGATCCAATATCAGCGCGTCCCCTTCTGCAGGCCCGCAAAGTCTACGTCAACTATGGCACCATCGTAGTATATGAGATTATACTATTTTCGCTTGCCGTCTCAGCTGCAGTACGGCGGTATCGAGAGAAGCCCGGTCCAAGCCCGGTCAATCGGCGCGGAGCAAAACGCCTGGCGGACATTCTCATCGAAGGCAATGTCGTATACTTTCTTGCGTGCGTACAGATTTTGACACCACTATCCTGACGAAAAGTGATGAAATAACATGCACTGTAGGAACACGCTCTATGCCGTTTTCTACTTTGTGGTATCACTCACTCTTCCTGTTGAGTTGCTGCGATCTGTCTTCTTAAAGCAATTTCACCTCTGATACTTTCTGACAGTCCGAATGGCTCTTTGGGATACTCACCGTCGGCTTCGCCCTGACGAGTACGATTGGCTGTCGCCTCATCTTGCATATCCGAAGCGCAGCTCCCCATTCTTCCACCTCAGCTGATTGCACCGATGACGAAGCAAGACTAGTCGCCCAACCATGGCCTTCGAAAGGTCGTCTGTCCTCTCGTGCATAGTCGGTGGTTTATGATTGTGTAATCCATATACATACGCTCTCCCACTCCTGTAGTTTGTCTTAACCACTGTCATGACCTAAAAACATTTTCTGCGGCCAGTGTAGCATGATATCTATCTTAATAGCATCCATCATATGAGCCAGTGTTGGAGTACCTACATCATACTATGTCCTCCCACGACGTTGCCAACCGATCGGCACGTGACCGCGTCATTGGTGTTCCGTTCCCGGAGTTTGATGCGTAATTTCGAGGCGTTTTTTTCCTAGGAAGAAGTAACCGCCGCGATAACGACCGCCCTTTTTATGACTGCCCCGTCCACGCCGGTATACACGACGGACATGGAAAGCCTTGACTATCTGTGCTACCCAAGGAAATTTTTCAGTAGTAGGTGTTGCGGGGAACGGGCTTACATGCATCCGGTTTCGTCCAAGGCCTTCGTAACTGTCGATGACGCCGTGGGTAGCACCATGGTAAGTGATCACGTCCTGGCAGAGATGAGGGTATGAAGCATGTGCTTCACTTACACCGGGTACGTAACGGAAAGTTGCTTACGCAGGGATTCTTCATTACTATCATTGATGACCCGAAACCTGAAGGGTCCCCCTATATTGACCAAAGATTCGAGAGAAAAAACCACCCTTCCCTCTTGACGAGTTGACTAGTGATACCGGGGGACGAGAATAGACCCCTACGTATGCTGCGAAGCGCGTACGGGACATGTTTCTCTCCGTCCATCCGTTACATACGGGTGACGCAGAATGTCGCCATTCCGACCTTGTCTACACCGATTGACCTGACGACGGATACTGCGTCATACGCCCTTGTTGAACCATGGCTTTATATTTTTTACAAAAAGGAGGGTACGTTGCATTCGATCGAAGTTGGAAGTATATCGGGGCCCGAGTGGCAAACTTCTTTCGCGGGTACGGTTTCTTTTCTTTTGGGTTCAACAGAACTGTTGGAAAATTAATCGAGAGAACATTACTCCCGCAACGGGTCGTCGCTTTTCTTTTCTAGCTGCTCCCTCGAAGAGATTATGCATCCCCATTGTCGGCGTACTTCGTTTCAAATGTCTTTGGAATCCGCGCAGGTAAGACTGCGAAGCGCCTGGGCGGGGCTTATATCGCGGTGCACAACACGTCTCATGCCACGTTACCACGACTGGAACGGTTCTGATCATTAAGGCGGGGAAACCTCGTCGAATGACTGGTTCGCTTTTGGCACCTATCCCACGAAGGTTATCTACTCCCCCTCCCGAATTAGCTTTATCAGGTGTGAAGCGTTGGTAAAACGCGCCGTATCTCACGATCTCAAATCGTTCAGATTTGTGGGGCACCCGAATTTCTGTGAAAGCACTCTAGCTACTGCAAGGATGTCCGCCCTGGTTGCTTGCGTCCTTGGAAGAGAAGACTCGAAAAGCTTTATTTTTGGGGATGTCTCATCTCTACCCCAGTTGCGTAAACCCGGCCGTATACCTCGAGAAGAGCGTCGTGCGCCACGCTCGTTCGTCGAGGCCTCTTTACGGCAAAGGTGTCTTTAAAGGGTGGTCATAGAGATGCCTTGTGAAGCAACCCGCGTATTTCCACAGTGGTTCAGGGCTGTGGTCCGACCGTGCGGCGACGAATGCATGGCCGAACGAAAGGGCAAGGCTAATACCTGCTATTGTACTGGCCGTCAATTGACCAGCTCAAAATGCATCTGACACGCAGGTGGCGTACAATAACCGTGCCCTCGATGCGCCGAGAGAACTTGCCTTGCAAGGGAAAAAGGTCTGTTCCACGACTCCGACGCCACGCTTGACGTGGCGAAGCCCTACGAGATGAAAATACATTCACCCGCGGGGTTCTGGCGGCGGGACGATATTCAATTTGGATGAGATGTAGACTAAGTGATAATAATAATTGTCGCGATCTCGTTCCGGATCTTGAAAGCTAAATAGGCATCCCCGTAGCCACATTCGGTGATCCACGTCCTAGAGGATTCCGAGGGTTCGAACATAATAAAATAAAATATTCTTTCGATTACAATCCGGCCTCTAGGCGAGAGCGAGTAAGTCACTAAGTACATGGAGTGTGAACAAAGTAAAACGAAGGACGTTATACCCCCGGTAACGTCGAGAGTGAATATAGGGATGCGAATACGATGCAGTAAGTGTTGGAAGTATGTACGCATGTAAAAATTGAATTATGCATATTTCTAATGGCAGACCGGGGTGGTAATGGGCCGGGTTGGAGCTTTTATTCGTGACAGAATGGAAAAACAGACCACCCCTATAGTAGTGCCCTGTCTCCGGGAACACTAGCGGTTATAGCAGACCGGGGCAGAACCGGAACTTGACGTTAGCGGCGTAAGCATCCCACTCAGCTCCAAATTTCTTTTGGAGTTCCCTGTCTTCGGCCAGTACGCGACTCTTGGCTACGGCCATCGTCCAGGCCCACCAAACAGCCCATACAAGTGCCGATCCGACATAGCCCAGAAGACATTCGACGACAAGGCCGCCGGGAGTGAGATGGGAGAAAGTGAAGCCTATGACGACGAGTATGGACCCCAAATACGATGGGTGACGAACGTAGGCATATGGGCCAGAAGTGACCAGTTTATGTTCAGGGTGCATGGTCAGGTCGAAGGTGAAGAGTTGGCCGAGCTCATGGAAACAACGGACGCGAATCCAAGAGCCCACCGCGACGAGAAGGATGCCAGCGACGAAGATTGGAGTGATGAGATTCTGAGACCGCGACGCGGGGAAAAGCGCTGCGTCGAGATAGGTTGAGAGGGATGGCGACAAAGAAGTGCCAGCGTGATGGATGAGGGCGGCTACGAGCTCAAAAGCAGCGATCCACCACAGTGCAATAGTATGGAGCTGTGATACGACGATTAGGCTAGTGATTGGAATGCGCTGATGGCATACTAACCTTGAAGATCAAAGGCGCGATTTGCAAGAGCAGGGGTTCCTCGGTATGGTAACGGAACTTTTCCTGCGTCTTGTTGGGGGGAGTGAAGGCTGACTGGTTGAAAGCCGCCTGGAGGAAGATGAGGGCGGGGCGCCAGAAGACAGACATGTCGATGAAGGAGAAAGTGGGTGTGGGCGGTGGACTGGCATGGCAGCTGAGCAGTGCGACTATTTATGAGGAAGTCTCGGAGCCAAGTTCAGTTGGGTGGAAGGGCAAGGATTGAGGATGACAGAGAGATGACCCGCGGAGGTCGCTCGATCTGCCCCAAAGCCCTGAGATTGGCATTTCTCGTCGATTTCAATCAATGCAATCTTGCCGATTGGCGGTCGTCGCACGGGTTATTGTTTTGAAATTACTGTGTGGACCCATAACAGACGAGGCAGGGCCACACGTCTCGGAAACGGAGTCCCTTGTGCTCTGCGACACTTGTCTGTCCGCGGAGAAACAGAAACTCGACAGAATAGAAAAAACCGAAAAGACGCGACCCTGCCCGTTGTCGCCGCTCGAGGTTCGAACGGTGGAACGGCGGTGGCGAACCGTGGAGAAACTGTCATGCCAACGGCCAACCACACGGTACACTGCTGAGACACGGTCAGTGGACGACTCGGCCCTTGGAGCTTGGAGCTCGGCCAGCATTACAATGACATGCTGGCGAGATCAACTTACCGGTCGGCCCGTAGCAGTAGCACACTGCGATGCAGAGCTCTCACCAAATATTTTCGCTACTAGCTTAGATAGCCGCAATTACAGCCATCTTCACAGGTTGCGAGTGGGTTCATAGTGAGATCTCATGTCGACGGACACAGAGTGGTCGCCCTCTTCATGGGCGTCGAAACCAGCTCTCCAGGTAGGAGTCCTGTGGTGTGGCACGGTCACGGTGCTAACGATCGTCGTAAAAAAACAGTCTGTAGAGTATCCCGACCGGAAGCATCTGGATAGGTCCAAACCGTTGGCGTCCCTTATCTCGACCCAATACTGACCATCGCTCGCAGCGTGCTGGCAAAGATAACCAGCCTGCCTCCCCTCGTCACTCCAGCAGAGGTCCGTATTTGAATCGTCTGGTTAGTTTATTTAACACACGTATATCAAGATCGAGCGCCTCCGTTATCAGCTCGGTGCAGTACAGCGGAACGAAGCTTTCCTTCTCCATGCCGGCGACTGTGCCGAGAGCTTCGATGCCTGCACGCAGGTACGCCTGTCACGACGAAATCTTTCGTTTTTTTAACTTTCTATTAACGCTTCCGTAGCAAGACATCTCTGCCAAGATCGGCCTTATCCTTTCTTTCTCCCTCATCCTCATTTGGGGTGCCCGTCTCCCTGTAGTACGTCGTCCTTGCATCCTCACATCCATCTACATCGTACCCACGTCACGCGGGTAAAAGGTACGCATCGGTCGCATCGCTGGCCAGTACGCGAAGCCGAGGAGCAGCCAGACGGAAAAAATTGGGGATAAACAAGTATTGAGTTTCCGGTACACGTTGTTTCCCATGCACTGTACAGCATCGTCCCATACTAATAAGCGAATTCCAGGGGCGACAATGTAAACGGGTATGACATCCTCCATTCTCTGTCTCCACTAGCAGTCTCCTCAATCTTGCCTAGCTTGGACCCGAATGACAGGACTCCGGACCCGGAGCGCTTGCTTAGGTTCGCGGTTTATTCTCCACATCCCCATGCAATGCTTACACCCATCGTTAGGGCCTATTTCCATTCTAGCGCCACACTCAACTATGTTCGAGGACTGTTGACCTCTGGTTTCGCATCCCTGCATCATCCGCGGGATTGGTCTCTTTCCCATGTCCGTTCTCGTTCGCTCAGGTTAGCCCCGCTTTGCCTTCGATCCCCCAACCGTATCCGTTGACAGGTGGTTCTCCCTATAGACGCAAGTATGAGCAAATTACGGAAGGCCTGGCTGACGCGTTAGACTTTAGTCACACGATAGGGGTGGATTCAGGCAGAGAAAGTGTCCCATTCGAGCGCGGCGGCGGTCGTGGAGTCCTCGGCGAAGTAGATTTTTATACCAGGTTTGCTCTTCTGATGCTGTTACACCCGCCTCCAAATGGCTCATCGGTTGACTTGGGTCGTAGTCACGAAGGACTTATGCTTGGTTATGAGCAGGCCATGACGCGCGAGTTCCCACTGGTGGGTGGCGATGCAAATGGAACGGGACCCGAGAAACCGAAGACGGGGTTCTACAACACCTCGGCCCATTTCTTGTGGATAGGCGACCGTACCCGTCAGCTCAACGGAGCTCATGTGGAATATTTCCGAGGAATCCGAAACCCAATAGGCATCAAAGTAGGACCGTCCCTCGGCAACGAGGAACTCATCGAGCTGTTACACAGTATGTACAGTATCCCTGCTCGTGCGGCTGAGACTCAGCCTCCATTCTTATTATGCTGTGTGCTTTTGTGTCTCACTAGCTGTCAATCCTGAAAAGGAACCTGGTCGGGTAACGCTAATCACGCGGTATGGCGCGGGCAAGGTGCGCACTTATTGTGGTGCCCTTTTTGGTGGTAACTTATTGTGTTTGTCTGGCTCAAGATCCGCGACCACCTTCCGGGCCATATTCAGGCAGTCAGGGACTCGGGACATCCAGTTGCTTGGGTGTGTGATCCCATGCATGGCAAGTACGTCAGGCTTCCCGCGTAGGATTATCACCATCGACCTGCATTCCCCTCATCTACCATTGCAGTACACTCACATCCGCAAGCGGACTTAAGACGCGCAACTTTGGCACGATTATAAGCGAACTAACGTCCTGCATCAGTATTCACTCCGATTGTCAATCACGACTGGGAGGGGTGAGCCTCGAATTTACGGGAGAATTGAACGACGAAGGGTTTAGCGTCACCGAGTGTCTCGGGGGCAGCATGGAATTGAGTGAGGATCAACTCGAGCTGCGATATCAAGTACGCGCGCACCCTCGTCGTGTACTGTTTCTTGTTTTCTCACCTGACATCTGTCGATCTAGTCTTTTTGCGATCCTAGACTCAATTTTGAACAGTCGCTCGGTATGTGTGTACTTAGGTGTTTTTCTGGGTAGTTCAACTTACCCCGCAAACCACAGACCTTGCCTTCTTGGTTTCCAACTACTTCAAGGAAGAACGTTGCGGTAATGCGAAGGCCCACGATACCATCAAGGCCCTTCTTGGATCAAAATAGAAGTATAACTCCACATCTTTGAAGCTTCGTGTGCTTCTAAGAGAAACAACTGTACATCCTGCGTTATCTGTAGAATAGCGAATCGAAGTGATCTCTCTCTCGCTCTCTCTCTCAGGATAGGTCAAACCCTGCGCCAGACGAAATTGCCTGAAGAAGCTTTTCCCTCAAAACGCGCTCGTTCGTATACCTCGGAAGCTGTTACAACCCTCCTTAGGATCTGAAAGCGTGACCCACGGTAGTTGCTCACCTTCAGCAAATTGACACACGTGCTTGCGGTCGGCAAACGATGCTGGTCGTCTCCAGCGTCACGAATCGCAAAGTTCGGGTTGAGTTGCTTGAAGCCCTGTGTATCGTGCAACGGTCAAACGTTTCAGGAATACCGAACAGGCACTTAACCGGGAAAACTTACAAAAGTGGCGGCCTGCTACAACTCGTGACGAAGCGCAGAAATGCCCGCCTGTGTTCCTGATCGAAGCTTTCCATGACCTATGGTGCATAATGTAACTTTCCCACTTCCGCAACCGAGCAGTCCTAGCGTACCTTCCAGAAAGCCTGTATCGTTGGGTCCTGATCGCCATAGAGTCCCCCATACTGAGTGTGTTGCCGGAGATCTTCCAAGTCGATGGGTGAGTTGACCCCACCTAGGAGAATTTGTAACTCCTGTTGATTGAACATACTGACGAGAAGCTCAGTGGGTTTTGATATAGGTCTGTCAAGCTGGTGCACCTACCGAAGCCATTTGGGTTCTATCATCTCAGATAATCCCTCGAAGAACGCTTCGCTCTGCAGCTTAATTTGCGTCGTCAACCTATAATGCGATACGAGGCATATGTATTGCAGCCTGTTCTCGCGCGTCACCGCAACGTTGCTTCCGTTCGGAATAAGATCCACGGCTTTGGTAACTCCGAACTCTAGGCCGAAACTTAATTAGAACGATGAACGATCAGAAATCGCTTGAGAGCCATTACCTTCGGTGGCAACTGTGAAATTGAGGGAAAGATCTTCTACGTTGCCCGTGTAATTCTTAAGGAAGACTAGGCCTTGATATAGGTCTGGGTCGAGGGAGGCCAAGTCGTCGAGGAAACTCTGCTTGTCAAGCCACTGCCAAGAGGTAGTCAGTTACTGTGCGCGCGTCATCCATTGATCATCAATCACCTTCGCAAGGAAAAAGCCTGCAAATGCAACGTCGACGAGAATTCCCTCGTACAGTGCTTTACCAAGAATGCGACCGATGAATCGGTACCAGCTCAGGCTGTATGCTAATGCATCTCGCTTAGCACGAAGCGACGGAAGACAACTTCTAACAGCTTACCCTCCGAAGCGTACGAATGAGGATTCGGATAAATCTCATTTTTCTTGGTCTCCAACCACAATCCGCGGTCGGTGTCAAATACTTCTTTGCACAAGGAGGTAAAGAATTCCTTGAAGACGCCCCCACCGTCAATACCGGCTCTGTAGCAGCGAAAATTGTAAGATCGATCGGAAGTGAAGGTATACCCTGAACTTACTCAGGCTCTCCGAACTGATCTATGAAGGTTATGGCTATAGGTGTTCGAAGATCTTCGCCTGAAAGTTTGTCGTAGCCATCCTGAGCAATATGCCCCCTGCGTATGGACACTTCCACACGGTTGATGCGCGAGAAGTGATTAATACCCCGTTTCGCCATGTCGATCTGGATGGACTGGCGGAAAATGTGTACGCGGGTCTCGAACGGTATTGCAAACGGAATGTTGCAGAGAATCTCCCGATGTGGAGATAGACGAGAAAAGTAAGCCCGGCGTCCTTTGGAGGTGACAGGCGGCCCAGAAACTTCGTCCGTCTGCTGTTCTTCGTGCCTGCAATTCCGATCAATTAGTTGTAAAGTTCGAGATAAGAAGAACCTTACACGGCAGCGTCAATGAAGGAACCCATGTCAATCTGTGTGCCTACATGCCAATGGTTTGGGGGCATGAACGGCCGCCGGGAGCTATTTTTGAGTACTTTTAGCAGCGAGTCTCTCAATGATACACCAAAAAGTCTTACTCTCGAGCATGAATAGCCTGTAGACACTTTGTCAGCCTCTCACGTACATTAACCCAGCGAAGATTAAGCCCTGGGACGCGGGTATCCTGTAGCTGCTCCTCTCGCCAATACAAGGCGAACGTAATGTTAAACAGAGTACGGGAGAATGGGACAAGTTCATTCAGAGTGAGGAGTGTGCGTGAATTAGAAAAGAACTCGTCGTCCCCCATCGTACGAAGCGTGTGCGTGTACAAGTCCGCCAGGAGTAGTAGTGGCGGCCACCAATCTTGAAGAGACGGGTCTGCATAACAACACTTTTAATAGCATAGCTTAGGAGGGATAGAATTATTCGTACCCTTAAGAGTGGCAATGTTTTCATCGCGGCCAAGCGGCGTGGGCGGACTTGGTCGCGATAAATCTCTCGCACTAGGCCACCGCCGCCATACAGAAGTAGGGTTCCAAGTACCTCGTCTTTGGCTGTAGGCCAAACGATACGGAGAGCCATCAGTAGGGCCACCATGTCTGGTAACAACTGAGGGTGTTGGCGTGTAAGTTTCAGTAGTGTATTCAAGTGGGGACCAGAAGGTAGAGTCCGCAACCTCTTTCGTGTTCTCGCGTCCAGCACGGGCAGTGACTGTGTGGAGTGCGCAACGGTTGTGTCTCCAGCTACGTGTTCGTCATCACTGTCCTCTTCCCAGGCAGGCGCTGTTGAATCTGGAAGAGGAGGATCGAAAGCGTGCACAGGTAACACCGAAAGAAGCGCGCGTAGAAGTTGGATGTATGCTGTAAGTGAAGGTAGCGGAAGAATGGCATATCGGGGAGGAGTGAAATGGAGTAAGTTCGCAATGATGTTGATCTGTGCCGATGTTGAAGTTTGCATGACAATATCAGTCGTACACGATGAAAGGGCTTGTAAGTATGCAAGTGGAAGTTTGGCGGAAAACTGTGACAGAGATGGAAGTGGCATGCGAAATGGGAGGAGGGGAATTGTCAATATGTGAATAGTTAGGGCATGCATGTACTGCGTGAATAGTTCCGTCAAAGGCGGAACGTTCGAGAATGGTAGATAAGCAAGTCTGACGAGGTATGGAATTGCCGGGTCATCCTTGGAATCTATGGCCTATTGGGATATAAGCGTGGTCACGACTCAACACTACGAACGTAAAACGTACAATTGCTTCTATGGAGCTGCGGACGTTCTGATACAAGCCATGTTGCATGACATGTCGAGTCAACACGCGGGGTAGGTCGAAGTCGGATAACCCGAGTACTCTGGCCCCATATGATGGATCCAACAGCTTACACAGCACTCGCAACTGCGTGACCGCGGCGGGTGATCTTTGCAGGCTTGATTTAAAGAAATGACAAGAACAAGTATAATAGTAAAGCTCACGAGGGTGTCTTCGCCACAGACTTAATGACGAGAACTGAGACTCGACATAGCAGCGTTAGCCAATGGGCTTTATCTTGACTCCCTAGGCCTCCAAATAGCAAATCTGCATGCACGTGAACCGACTTCAGACGGCAAGATGACGGTCACTTACGATCATCTACGGACACCGCTGCAGACCATTGCTGTAGGAGGTCGTCGTCCTGTCCGATGAGCACAAGACATCTAAGGCCCGTGAGACTTGTCATGTCCTGCAGGAATAATTGTCGCATGTGCCGTTTGACACTCCGAGCTTCTAAAGTGCCCCTCCACCAAGACTGAATTTTGAGCGCGCTTTCTTCCCTTCTCCGCAACACCTCGCGTTTGAATCTCTCTGCCTTTGCTCGTTCCAGGATCGCAGCATGAGAGGTTGCGGACTTGGACCCTCCTAGATCTATCTTACGCTTTCTCTTATGATCATCTCCGAACAAAGGAAGCATTATGGCGGCCTTGCAGATGAGGGATGCACCTTGAATGGACTTGCGTTGCCCAGGCGGGTTCAGAGCATGTAGTCATCAAGCGTGTAACCTTAACCCTAGTCCGGGTGTTGGGATTACAAAGCACGGTCCCGGTATATCAAGTCCACCAAGAAAGGCCCGGTTTGAACGGTCTGGAGCATCTACGGTA
The DNA here is from genome assembly GCA_024613165.1 of Pisolithus albus. Lineage (NCBI taxonomy): Eukaryota > Fungi > Basidiomycota > Agaricomycetes > Boletales > Pisolithaceae > Pisolithus > Pisolithus albus. The sequence goes on from JANFAB010000060.1 coordinate 231,660, forward strand.
ATTCTACGCTACACGGTACACCCTTCAAGTTGAAGCCTCCCATTGTTCTTCCGTCTCGCTCGAATCCCGTATGTCGGTAATGCCCCTTCCGAGTGGTAACTGGGAGAATAACAGCGATGTCTTTCAACACTTGCACTACTGCGCAAGGGTAAACCATCGTAACCCACTGCACCACGTCTGAGGTGACCTTTAGGTTATTCTGGTACGTCTTCTCTGGATATGCAGCGTTACTCCATTACTACGCTAAGTTGCTGGGTCTTTGTCGGATGGCCGAGTGCGTGCGTGCCATGAGCTGCTCAACTTGCCTATTCATAAATTTTAGGCTTGCATTTTCGGTTTTGACTGGCGACCCAACGTCAGGGTGTTCGATCGAGTGTAGTAACGAACTTGAACTTCTACAAGGGAGGGCGCTTCCACAGACCTCACTCGCATCGATTGTTACCTCAGCAAGTTACACCTGGATTTACCATGTAACTATGCCGGGCATAACCTCATGGATGATACCCATAGTGTGATCCACTTGCCTTTCACGAACTGCATGCATTATAGTGGTACGTTGGAATCTCGTGATGATCATCTCAACCTATTGCCACTCACTGGCGATGGAATCTAATGTCTTGCTTGTCGTATCGGCATGCGTTATACAGATACTGTATTGGCGGCTACACAAATATGGAGCCCGCATCGACGCGCAAAAGGCGTCCCGCACTAACATGCAGGTAAGGACTACGATTCTTAATCGATGCATACGGACGGCGTTTCCAACATCAACGCCGTAAGCACATTAATTGTGGTAGAACATCACTGGCCTTTCCACCCTTCTTCACCGTCTCTCTCACTTCCTTTGCCAATCTCAGACTCCTTTCCCAATCAATACTTGTGTTCCCGACGCATGTCGAATTCCATGAGGGACTTGTTACCGAATTAGACGGAAGAACCGATGAAGAATACGAAGATAACACTGGGGATGGACGTTGCTCTACTCGGATCGTCGCACCCTTCAGCCGCTGGTTTGCGGGTTTAGGAAGCTGTGCAAGATCTGGTCGTGCAAGACGGAGTTTATCCGTTAGGGCTTTCCGCTCTCTGCGGCGTGCACGGCGTTCTGTGCTCCTTGGGCTGACAGGACTTGAAATAGTAGTAAAATCGTGAGTTCCCACCGACATTGTGCCGAACGTTCTCTCTGCTGTGATTATCTCCATGGACGAAGTAGGTGAACGAAGACATGCTGAGGTCGAAGATGCCTTAGTAAGACGAGGGGAGCTTCCTGCATTTGGAAACAGCAACGTGGGCGTGTTTCTTATAGCTTTCAAAGATGTCGGAATGAATGGTGCAGTCTCGCCATCATCGATTGATTTTTGGGGATTCGGTTTCATGATAATGGGCGAACCACTGACTGATTGGTAGTATGCATTTGTCTTGGCCTCATTCCCTGTCTCCAATGGTGCGGGTGGTTGCTCTTGGTCTAACTTGGGACGCTTCATGCACGGGGAACAATTTTCTGGCTGAAGAACGGATTTCGTTATTTCCTCAGAGAGCCGTTTTCGCCGCCGACCCCCAGAAATAGAATCTCGCTGTCGGCCCTGAATAGCTCGATTCCGAGCATCGTTTGTGAACAGGTCAAGGTCCGCGGTTTTTTGGGAAGTAATGACATTATCGATGCAGGCAAACGGCCCCGAGTCACGTTGCGAGTGCTGTCCCTGAAACTCACCTCCAGCAGAGCTATTTGTGACCTCGAACCTGCTAGACGGAGACTGGCACAATGGGGATGGCAACGATAAGGGTGAAGGTGATGGACTATCTGATTGCCCTGTTAGTTTAGTAGTCGCGCGCTGGATATTCGTCGCGCACGGGATATCTGCAGACAAACGGAGGACCGGTGATGCAACAGGTGTAGGGAGTACCCCAACTTCATCCATCGGTCTCGGTGGAGATCCACTTTGCGAAGGTGATGCTCGACCCGTGGGCATTCCGTCCGGGAGCCCTGACCCGAAAAGTATCCATGCAGTGTGCGCATGGTCGTTTGATCCACCTTCGTCCGAGGAATCATCAGAGTCAACAGCATAGCGATTCTCGACGTCCTTTAGCACATCGACCCTGCTCGGAACCGCGTTTAGCTGTTTGGAAGCACCCAAGCTTGTCGATCCACTCGGCCCAGCAACAGGAACTCCAGCAGGCATATCCAATACGTTCCACCGCAGTCCTTGTAACTGTTGTGCTTTGTTCTTATCTCCCCTGAACAACCACATATTTATCACTTCTAGTTTTGACCGCTTACCCCCCATATCAGCCCACTTTTCCGCCGCAGATGACGGTCCAACAAGATTCTGGATAGCAACATCTATCCCTTCGTGTTTGGCTGCCGGATTTATGACTAGGAGTTCTGGATTTGATGTTGACGAGAAGACCGTAGGCTGGGGAAGAGAGCCAAGAGTTATGTTGGATGTCAGTGAGCATGGGGGAGCCGTGACAGAGCTGAAGCGAGAACGGGCTTGAGAGGTTGGCAACGGAGAGACGCAATTCTCAAACATTGCACCCATAACTCCCCAGTCGAGCCCATCCAAAGACGGATGCAAAGTGTTAGGTATCACACGGTGGGGGCGGAAAAGAGAGACAAAATTCATTAGTTCAGGTAGTGGAGAGTGGCGGCTGAGAGGCACAAGCTTATTGTGCATTTTTTCGTTGACGATTACAACAACGAAGTATTTTGTCAGCGAAAATGTTGGTTGCCCGGATGACATTGTCCTTACCAGTGAGTCCACACTCCTACCTCTCAACAGATGCTGCTTGACTTCAATCTTGTAACTATCCCACTGCGTGCTTCCCATAGTCACAGGGTTAATGTGAACAACCTTCTTCCCCTCCATACTGAGCGGTGCAACGGTTCCCTCTACACTGCATTCATGCGGGGGAACATCGACAAAAGGGCAAAGATCAAAGCGCTCGCACGCATGAAAGCGGGTAGACGAAGGATCGCGAGTGCCGAGAGCACGCATCAGAGGATCGGAGGTATGCGTATAAATGGCGTACTTATAACGGTCGAAATGAATCTGAGGAAAGTTGTTGAGAGCCCAATTTCTACAGAAACAAACATTTCTGGAGGTAGACTAGGTAGGGGTCTTACCTTACAATGGAAGGCAAGCGAAATGCCTTTTAAGATGTCTTCATAACCCCATGTCCAAGAATTAATAAAGAAATACGTCGTCGTCGGAAACATGGCAATAAGTTCTACCAGACCTCGCACCGCACACTCCTATAGACCACGAGCGCTATCAATTCCATGGAACCTACGAAGACAACGTGTGCGCAACTCGCCTTGGTTGGGACCATGGTTATGGAGAGTAAACTGGCTGTGTCAAGGTAGATGGCTTCTAAGGGTCTTTACGAGTCCCGTTGCTTCCATGTGTATTACCTCGTTACGAGCCACAAGGACGTTTAGATTTTCTGCCGAGTCCGCGAGGTACCGTTGAAGAAAAGGATTACGTGCAAGAGAGGAAAGAAACCAAGGTTCCGCGCGCATATCGCCCGTATGCAACACTGACCCACGAGGGCCCTCAATGAGGAACCTACAAATAGGTATGGAAAAACGGACGTGTCAGGTATCAGAGTATATACATTACCGCGCCTGGACAATGGTTTGCATCAATCAAAGTGAGAGTAACAGTTTCATTATCATATAATTCAAATTCGGTGGGCGTATGCAGAGGCACCGCGCGCTACGAAGTCTCAGCACGTGAAAACGGAAGAATCATTGACAAGCGTACAAGGAGATCCCTGGACCCTGCGTAGAATTTTTCACCATTAGGCATTACACAGGGCGCGACTTTCAGGTGACTATATGTCTTCGTTTTCTGTGCGCGATATTCGTGATCGAAGAGTGAACGCTCCGCATATACTTCGTGGCGCAGGAGCATTTCCTTTGCATCTGGGGAACAGATGATCTGATAACCGAATGACTTCGAGGCCAGACCAATAAGATGGTCCGAGTGTGTATGAGTTAGCAAATGCAGGGCCGGCCTATTATACGGCGAGGGTAAATCGTTCACAGTGTCGGTGAAGTTATCCACACGGATTGGGTATGGGAGAGCAAAGGAGTGATATGGGGTGCCGGTAGGCATCTCTTCGTCGTTTAGAACAGCAATGAGGTTAATAAATGCCTTGCGATGGGCTGTGGCCTGACATGCGGGTGACTGGTATCTTCGTGGTCGCAGTAGGCCCAAGAGCAATAAACACGAGTATTTACGTAACGGCGCGTTTAGCAGTCACGTGCCTTTGATGTCACGCGTTTTGCCTTGCGCATCCTCCGAGTCATCGAGGAACTTGGTGCGAGGCATGTCATTTACACTACAACTTACCTGGGCTACTCAAGTAGCGTATGAATCCACGGTACACGACACCTAGTCACTCGGTTGATAGAGAACAGCACGTGGAGGGGAGGTCGCAATCATTCGAATGGCTACGATTTGCTGGATTTCCAACGTGGAATGCTGTACGCCATTGGGAAATAGCCCAGGCGTGTTCCGGCTCCTCCCACGTAGTCCTGACTTAGTACTAAGTCAGGTCTCGACTCCCACCCAGCAACCGTAAAAAGATTCGTGCTGTAAGACTCGACTAATAGTCCGACCAGGGCTCGGAATCAAGAAAACCTGATCTGATTTCCCAATAGTGGTTACTAAATGGTGTGCTCTAGAAATCGACACTCCAATTTTTGGTCCACGCGACCGAGCAGGTGCTACGAAACCGGCAGAATAAAAAATGAAGGGATTTTATAAACGAGTGTGAAGTGAAAGAGGGTGGGTTAGAAATGAGCGAATATTCAAAGCCAACGCTGTGCAGCACCAAAGCGGCTCATCTTGTCTAGGAACTGTGGAAGGACATGGGTCAGGCACCGATCCAGTCCCTCCATCCGGAAAGCATCATCAGAGTGAACGCTTGAGCCTCCGTCGACAATAGACCAGTTTCGTTCCAGATTAACGGATTGACGACGGGACTAACAGTTCCAAGATTAGAGACGCCACCTAGAACGGCATCCCGAATGTTCGCAGCGATATCAGTGTAGTTGGAACCGAACTGGTCAGGGGACAATGTCGCGGCCCTGTATGCAACAGACGCCAAGGCTGCTGAAGAGGACGCATCGCCGAAGTTTGGCCCACCGGTTAGGTAGTCTGGAATAAGATTATCACTGCCCTGGAACAGAAACACCGTCGTCAGTGACACTTTTCCGATAAATTTGATCTCACCAGGGCGGCAAATTCGCCATCCAAGATCTCCTTGACCCAAGAGAGTAGATCTGACACTTGCGAAGTCATGCTGGAACAGAAAGAACTCTTCTGAATAGTAACGGCAACTCGAAGCATTCCCAAAGCAGCCCATCCATTACCTGTGTGGTGGTTAGGAACAAGGCAGAAGGCTAGAATTGCCTCTCATACCAGTAGCCCAAATGCCTTCGTCGATCCACGAAGAGGTAGTATCATCGTAGATATGAGCCCAAAGTTTGCCAGTGGGACCGTCAATCAAGAGGGCATCTCGATAGAGGCGGCACTGATCATATGCGATCTGTAAGAGCGTTCCGTTGTTCTTTACCGCGCCATAGTAAGCGATAAACGGGAAGCCCATATACACTCCATCAGACCTACCAAGGACATCCTTCAGGGAGAACGACAGGAGAATGCATACCACACTTACCAGTACTGGGCACTATCGTCTCTCGCCGAAATGGCGCCCTGTCCTAGTTCTGGGTGCGACGTTCAGGATCTGCGGGAGTACATTAGCACATCAACATCCATACTCTGAGGAAGTAGTTATACATAGTTGAGCTCCGCATCTGCAGCATTTTCCCAGTATGAAGCGCGACCAGTGTCCGTGAAAGTGCCTAATACCGTTGATCGTACCCGCTCAGAAAAGAGTGCGGCTTAGACTTCTTACCCATAAGAACAACGGACCCAGAAGACGCTCCATCCAGAGCGGCACCGTCAAGGGCATCGTTGATATTCTGACTGAGCCTTCCGTCCGCTGTTTGGCGGACAGCAGCGCTGTATGCAAACTGAAGGGAGTCCAATGGGAATTGACCATTCGATACAAATGGGTTAGACGCAAAGACAGAATATTCAGCGTCATTCCACTCGAGAATTGCCCCAGCTGCAGTTCCTTGTTCCCAACTGAGTGGGTAACTCAGACCCGATGTAGGAAAGTGACAGCATGGGCAACGCACCTTGTCCGGATAGACGCTTGCATAGCAGAGCGGATAGCATTTGCTGTATCAGACCAGGCTTGAAAATCAGCCTCGTCGGAGCCGCCCAGCGCACGCATCGGCAGCAGGAGAACGACGAGAGGGATGAGCCTGGACAACATACTCATGGCGGCGTGTCAAGGTGCCAAGGGTGGGCTGGAAAAGATGTAGGCGAATAAGCGCTGCGACCAGCTAGATTAAATATCATAGCAAAATCATTATATGCGCCTCACATACGCTCGAGGCCGTTACCACGTGCGTAAATTACCATGAAGTCATCCGGAATCGAGATATTTTGGCACCCTACGTTCGCAGAATGAGGGAACGAAATGGCTGCTTCACACGACTAGACTCGTGTCCCGTAAAACTTCGCAAAAATCATTCTACATATCCTGAGTCGTCAGTGCTTCAGCTCTTGGAATCATCAGTTATTACTAGCACCCTGCACGTACTAGTCAGTGTTATCCAGTGGCCGAAGAGCGCCATCAATCAATGTTTTGGGTTGAGCGCAGCAATACGCATGCTAATGTGGAGTATGTCATATGGGGAATGATGGGATCAGTCAAAGCATGCCATACAGTACGTACTAAAACGTCAGGCTCTTCCCACGCGAAGAACAGGCAGCATGACACCTCGTAGACGCCTGACTAAGCGCGTGAATGGCTGCAGGGCTGCTCAGTTTCACACCTTCAGGTATAGGGTCATCATTGGTTCGGACTGTCGAGAACTATCGGGCACCGGGCACCGACCAGTCATTTCGCCGATGGTTTCTAATACATTGAGACCCGAGCGCAGGAATACGTAGTTCCAAATAGAAGGCAGCAATCAACCTGAAAGTGAACCTTGGTGATTATCCGACGAGTGACGAGGGCTCGCGTTCACCGCCGGCTCGCTCTATAAAATCACGGTAACAGTAGGATATTAGTGTCATGTAGTAACCGGTGATGATGATTCGATGCTAGGATTCACTGCTGCTGTAGAAATGCGTTCCATGCCTCGTTGAGAGTTCCAAATACGCCACTCGCAATCATCCGCTGCTCTACGGTGGTATTGTTCGCGTTTAACTGTCGTGTAACGAACGGTTAGCGTTCGTGAATATGCATGCGTTCGACGAGAGTTACCTTATCAGGATGCACCCGAGCAATAGCACGCATGTATGCAACCTTGACTTGCCCTTTGCCGACGACTTCGGCCATTCCCACCTTCTTCCATCCAAGTTCCGGCCAGAGCACACCGTCCAATGTGGTTAGCAATGCACGAATGTTCGTTTCTTTTCCCTGCCGCCAAGCGAGTAATCGCGCGTCAACAGCATCTTTGTGAGAGGAACGCTCGGCGTCCTCAGAGGCTGCAACATTCGCTGCTGCACGAAGGGCTGCAACTGCCGATTGATTCACTCACCCCAGCAGAGGTAGGAGCTGTGGGACGCTTAGGACGCGGCTTCGGCGGCTTGGACACTACGCTCGACGACACTGACGGCCGGATCCCGGGCTGCTTGGACGTAGTTGATGCGGATTCATCCCCACCACCGACCATTCGCTGGCACCGTGCTGCACCACTTGTGGCCAATGACCGTGTCGGACCCGCCCACTCTGCACCTATCAACACCTTCCAATCTGCGAGCGCTCGTGCCCATTTTTCAAGGCCCTCATACGCTTCCGCTCGGCGTTGATATGCCTTCGCAAGTCCGCCGGCGAGATCGACTTCAGTATCCCTGTCTGTTCCGCCAGTGGCTTCGATGACGACACGCATCCGCCCAATCGTCGCATTAACAGCAGCCACGTTATTGACGTATCTCTCTACGAGAGCAATCGCCGCACTGCAATCCTCCGCAACGCTAGAAAGTTCGCCGACCTTGGACAGTGCCGCAGCACGATTCGTAAGAAGAGGAAGGGACAGCACGTGTCCTTCCGGTAGTGATGCAAGTGCTCGCGAGTAAGCAGCGGCAGCAACAGGATACTGGCCAAGCCTGTAGGCATCACTGCCTGCTGACTTTTGGGATTGGTATGTCCCAAAGACTGGAGAGGAAATTGTAGCGGTGAGTTGGGGAACGTGTGATAAACGGGAGGATGTGAAATTCGAGGTAGGCGGCGTTGGCTCCGCGTTCGGCTTCCCTGTGGGGGGATAAGGCTGAGGCATAATCTGAGAAGCATCGTTGCTTAACAGATCGACGTCTCCACCCATCACCGGCGGTGGGTCTTCGGATTGGACGTTGCTAGGGGAGTTGCGTAACGATTTAGATGTGCGTGCCCTGGGTTCGTGACCGTAATCTTTGTAGCTCCCTTCTGGTTTGTCCTCCCGTAATCCACCCTCACCAGAGCTTCCTCGCATCCAACGTGGTCTTCCGTCGGTACTGCCAACACTCCGATTAGATGAAGCGCTAGCCCGTTCCTCGTACATCTTCATAGCCTTCTCTTTCCCTTCTTTAAACAGCGCATTTGCGCGACTGAACATACCACGCCCTATTTCACCTGCCTGTGAAAGAAGCCGTTCAGCAGAGGCCGGAAAATCGGCGGCATCAGGATTGGGCTGCGCCTGTTGAGCACTCCGGGAATCCAGTTGAGACGGTTTGCGAGTCATGCGGGTCCGAGGTACCCTAGATGCATGAACCACCGCTCCCGAATCCCGATTATTGTTCATGCCCCGAGGGCGGTGGTTGTCCGACTCGGAGGGAGATGATGCTTCTTTGTGAGCAAGAAGCCAGTCCAAGGCCGCCTGTACGTTGAAACCATCCGCTGTACTGGTAGATACCAGGGCTGACTGAGCTATTTGTGGCGCAAATCCCATTTCAACTAATTGACCGGTTATATGAGGCGGTGGAGAAGCTTTCGTGGTGCGTGATGACTGCTGAGCAGTGGAAGGAATGGGAGAAAGCCGTGGAGAAGGTGATGGGTGAGTAGAATGGTTCTGCTGCGGTTTTAGGCGATGGGTAGGACGACAGTAGCAGGCACATAGACAAAAGAGCGTGAATCTAACATTCGCAGACAGAAGAAAGAAATGGTACGCACGACTGGCTTGCCGAGGTCACCAAGGATATCATCTTCGTGTCCATTCCCATCCAAAAGGGCACTCTCACGGTCGTTTTGATCGGCGAAAACGAAGGATGTGGAACCGTCTCTCTGAGAGCGGTCAGAGGAAGGGGAAGTAAAATCGTCCAAATCCCACAACGACTGAGCACTGGACTGCGCTTTCAACTGAGTAGAGGGGTGGGGTGAAGAGAAGTCCGACAATCCCCAGTCATCTCCATTTGCGTTCGCACCGGAATCAGTTTTCTGAGAAGCCTTCGCCTGTCCAAGTGTGTGATCGAAACCATCCTGGGATGGAGCAGCCTTCATGGTAGAGGGCGTAACAGAAATCCCGGTCTGTGCAAGAGAATCGAGGCCATCCCATGCCGATGATATTGGTGATTGCGAAGGTATCCTCCCCTTGTCCGCCTGTAGCTGCTGCACCTTCCTTTCTGTACCAAAGTGGCCTTCTCAGCCATGGACATATTGCTGGTAGCGTTAGTGCTCCCGCTTCCAAAACCCATGGAAGGGTCAAAAAGTCCGCTGAAAGCATCAGGCGAGACATTCTGTCTTTGCGAAATCGCCACTGGTTTCTGTTGAAACTGCGGCTGAAGAGGCGGGTGTGTTCGTGGTGTTGGTTGTGACGCCGAAAGGACAGAGAACGCATCCCACTGCGTGCGTTGACTCGGCAGGTTTGGTTTCTGAGGAGCAGCTGCACCCGGCTTTTGCGGCTGTTGCGATTGTTGCACAGGTGCAGATGAAGTCCACAGATCAGCGAAAGAATCAACCATGTTAGTTCAAGACTCTCGTAGTCCTCGACAGCCAGTCAGTCGAGGGGGATTCGGATGTTACATAATCATTGTGACTGCCCGCCGCTGCCGTCCTCCTATTAGTGCCCCATTCAGACGGGATTCTGAATACCCCTAATATTGTGTAATCAGGAGCTGTGCGCGCCCACCAACTGACTTGCTGCTGAACGTTGATGTTGGTTCGCGATAACCCAAGGACAGAGCACCAGCCAACCTCATTTGCGCGTAAAGATGGTCCTCGACACGAGAAACATATACAAAAAACTCCCCAAGCTTCTACGACGACTCCTTTGGTTCTCCCGAATGGCCCCAGAACCTCCCAAGATCCCCGGATTGTTCACCAAGTATGAGAACCGCTGGCCCATCACGATGACCCCCATCGACACGTGGAACGACACACTTATTCGCAAAAACCCCATTACGCGGGAGTGTTTGGTCACCAAAGTTCAATGGTACAAGGGGCGGGGGAGTACACAACGTGAATTTCTACGCTTCGATATCTCCTCTCCTGACAAAGTGCATACCGCCATTCTCATCGCCGAGAGGGTTGCAGGCTATAGTAAGGATTGGCCTCCTCATGGTCAAGTTCTCATGTTCCGACCCTCGACTTAACCCCCTAATATAATTCTATAGGTACCACAGAGCCTACCGGTACTACTACTCCCCCAGCCAATCCAACGGATTCTGTGATAGGTCCTGGCACTCCATCAGTAACCATCACACCACCATTCGCTTTGCCAAATGTCGCTGGTGATTCCACTGCGAGTAGTGCCGACGAGACCACCCCTAATATGGCCAGAGACAAATCTACTGCGACCGACAGGAAAAAGAAGTTCAAGGCGGAGGGACCGTCCAGGGATGTCTCGTATTTCCACAGCTTCATTTCGCGGGGGTACGCCGACGAAGAGGTCGCTCACGTAACCTTGGATAGCATAGCCGCCATTCCCATGGAGCGGAAGTGCAAGGATTCTGATTTAATCTCTGCACTAACTTTCCCCGAAGATGCCGGGCCGTCCGCAAACAAGATAGCAACTTTACTTGTTGTAACTTCCGCACTCGAACCAATGTTCCGGCTTATGAACATGCAGGACTACTGGTTTGTTGCAACCGTGTTTGAGGCAAGCAAGTGCCTATTTCCCGGTGCCAAGGAAGATTTCAAAAAACATAATGGAGGCGGGTGGCATTGGATTTGGACCCCGCAAAAGTCAAGCGTGAATGCGGTGTGCGAAAAGTATGATAAAGCCCAAACTGCTTTGGATGCAGAGATTGAACAGGAACGTAGAGCTGAACAAGAGGTATCCATTTTCTTGTTCAAGTTCACTATTTATACTTACCATAACCTGAACAGCAAGAAGAAGCGAGGCGACAGGAAATTGAAGGACACCGGGCTGCAGTGGAAAGGGAACGCGAGCAACGTCGGGCTGCAGAGGAAAGACTGCGGATTGCGGAGGAGGAAAGGGACAGGGAACGCGAGGCTGCAGAGGAAAGGGCACGTGCAGCAGCAGAAGAAATTGCGAAGTTGCAGCGTGAACTGGAGGCATCGAGGGCAGAGGCAAGTACTAGACAGGCCTGATGGATGGTGGCAGCCACGCATACTCGTCTACTAATCCCACTTCTTGCAGGAGCACAGACAATCCAGGAATTCTGCGTGAGTATACTTCAACGTCATAAAGGGCTACCCACTGGCACACCATAAGAAATCCAGAAACGAAGCAGTTGGGTTCTTCAAGAATACATTTGGTGTGGAGCACTCGGAAAATCTCATGTATACTATTCATGTCTATCATTACTAGTAGGCATATGGCATTCGTTGCTGCACAGAGCTTAGCAGACCGTACTGCGCAAACCCGTATGGCGAAATCACAAGCAATGACGAGACCCCAAAGCAGCAATCGGCACGTCTTTGCACTCAACGAATTCAAAAGAGCCTAATCCAAATGATAGTATTGCTAACTTATAGAATTCCTTGTCGTGCTGATACTTTCTCTCCGTTGTCCCTGTTCTCGCCCTTCTAGGATGGCCAGTAGTTGTTTCATCATTTGACCCTGCAGCTCCACCGTCATGCGCAACTCCGAAATCTGTCGACTCAATTCCGTCTGATTCTGGGCCAACTTCCTATTCGAGAGATCTCGCGACTCTAATTGAGAGTCGAGGCGATGGGGCATGAAAGGTGTAAGGGTAGCAGTCGTAGCTTGTGGGTCAACCTGAAATGATCAACGATATATGATCGTAAGTGGTTGCGAGTTATTAAACAGGGGCCTACTTCGTGCTTCGCCATCGACTCCCAGACAATGCTAAACTCCCTTCCCAATACGAATGACGGCAAGGCGATAAGCAGAAGCCCAAACACGAGTAACGGTACCGTGATCAATCGGCCCAAAAACGACCGTGGGGTGATTTCTCCGTACCCAACGGTGGTGATTGCTATACAGTACGGAGAAGCCAATGAGCGAGAACCTCTTCTAAGATATGCAGGTTAGACTTACTAACGAGGACGAACCTTTTTTTTTCAAACCCAATGAGATAGAGCGTTTTGAGCAGTTACTTCCACTTACCAAGCTGCAGCTGGGATAGACTGGGGGGGATCAGTAGGTGAGCTATGAAATCCACGAAAACCTTACAGGGAACTGGGACGGATCTCCGTCGGAGTTGATGAACGTCTCCAGCGTGTCGTCCCAAGTGCCTCGCTCGGCAAAATATCTGCGGAGTGGTTAAGCAAAGTATATGAAGAGACGTGAGTTCTCACAGTAGGGTACTGAATACAGTGAGTACCATGGCCATGAAGAAACTCAGAGCAAGTAATGCATGGTGCGATCTCCTGATGGCCAAATACATGACTTCGATGGTTCTTTAAGAGATCTGGGTGAGAAGAATCTTCTTCGGGAGTCGACTTAGACCGGCTCACAAGAGTATGGTGCTGCTATATCTGAACGGTCTGAAAACCCGCAACAAGCGAAACATCCTGAGAATAGAGAATCGGAACATGACAGACTGGAAGAGATTTGTTGGTATCAGGCAGTGAGATATGGAACTGGCGGCATACAGTATCTTGGTGCAGCATTACTTCTATGTAATAAGGTAGTATTCCCAAAGCATCGACCAGGCCGTAAAACGCTGCATGGTTTGTCGTGAATAGTGATTAAGAACGTAGAAAACGAACGCACAAAACATCCATTTGACGAGTGATATCCACGAAGAACTCCATGCAAAGATACGTGCACTGTATTCCACAGTGAACAAAGCGACGAGACTTGTTTCGAGTCCAAACCACACGCGGGGAGAAATTGTGTGAAAACTCGGTACTGTTTCTAATATGGTGACAATGGCTGAAAAGACGATTAAAGATGTCGATGCGAAGTGTATCAGGAATGCGGACGACGAGGAAGTGGGCCTTTCGAGAAGGTCGAAGATAGCACGCTTGTGAGGTGATTTGATTGGGTCTGGAGGCTCGTCGAAGGAAACGGAGCCGGGAAATATATCTTCAATATTCTGAGGCGACGAGGGAGGGTCTTCAGTGAGAAACCGGTTGGATACAGGTGAGCGGATGCGGGGAAGGGGAATTGGTTGCGACATGCAGTAGCGTGTGTTATTAGCAAGGGACGCCTCGGTAGTACTGCGGAGGTTGGAAACAGCGGATATCAGAATTCGGACACAACCTATCACAACCCAAATGATTTGGAACTACCAGGGGGTTCTTTTGTAGTCGACTTTGTCGTCCGTTCATCCAATCAGGGCATCTTCCACCCCAAGCCGGCCATCAAAGGACCCCCTGAAGAGGGTACCGGCTATTTAAGAGGCTGCGGGCGTCTGATACGCCATCGTTATCACATCTTCCATCCCCCCAATATTGTAAGTCACTCCATTGCTGGTCCATGGTTCCGCGGGTACTTCGAGCCACCATGTAGTACACTCGTTCTTCCGTCCTTTCTCGACTTGCTTCCTTTCCTTTTTTTTTTGGAACACTGGTGCTGATGGGGGCCTTATTCGGATTCACAGCACTGTCAACCAGCCGCAAGCATGGAAGACGTGCAAGAGACCATGTCGACGTCTCCCGTCGACGAGGTAGTGACACGCAGCTATCAACAAGAAATGCTTGAAGCTAGCCTCGTCGAGAATATCATCGTCGCCCAGGATACGGGGTCCGGCAAGACGCATATTGCCGTGCTCAGGATGAAAATCGAGTGCGACCGCCAGCCTCACAAGGTAAAACGTGCCCTCTTCTGTCTCCACCCCTTCTCCCTTCTCACGCCTCGAGTATAGGTCTCGTGGTTTTTGGCGCCCACAGTCACTCTCTGCGAGCAACAACATGACGTGATCTCCCAGGCAATTGGGTCAGTGGGATTGGTTCATGGCGGCCTTGAACCAAAGCAATGGACGGACCCGGAACTCTGGAACACTGTTATAAAGAACAACCGCGTGGTTGTTTCTACCCCCCAGGTTCTTCTGGATGCTCTCAGCCATGGATACGTTAGCCTCGGTAATCAAATTGGTCTTCTTGTTTTCGATGAAGCACACCACGCCGCCGAAAATCACCCGATGAATTGTATCATGAGGGACCATTATTTTTCCCTTCCAGTACGCCAACCTGCAATGACCTCCAACCATGGGCCTGTCAGAGAGGAAAGACCTATGGTTTTAGGCCTCACTGCCAGTCCCATGTTTGGTGGTGATGTAGCTGAAGCTTTCCAGTTGAGTCCTGTCCGACTGACCGTGCGGTTTCTGTTCCCTCATCCATTTCCTCAGAAACCTGGAGAAGAATCTCGACAGCGTTATTCGGAGGCCAAGGCTATACCTGGGCAACCTCGCTGATTACGTTCATCGACCGACTTTCCGGCATGTCGTATATACCCAGCACAGGCAATACTACACATGTCATCTCGATTCACCAAATCTGCAAGTCCTTAGACAAGTCATAGGCACAATGGACATTGAACAAGACCCCTACGTTCTTGCGCTCCGCGAGGATCTTCGTAAACGACCTCCAGGGCCTGAGCGGCAACGTGTGGACCAAAAGTTGTCTAAAGTCATACATAAGAAGGATTCTTATACCCACAGAGGACTACGTAACCTCGAAAAGACGGCACATGATATCTGCTATGATCTGGGACCTTGGGCTTCTGATTGGTTCGTTCAGGAGGCCGTAAACCATGGCCTGCAATGTGCCTCTCCGTTCGACGGAGTCGCCTCGGCTTGGCAACATAAAGAGAAAGCTTATCTCATCCAGTACCTCAACGAAATTAAAAACTCACTAGTCTCCCCTGATCCCGAAACCATCGACTCTCGTATCTCAGACAAAGTGAAAGCGCTCCTTCGGACAGTTGCAGAGGAGAAGACTCGCTCTGAGAGCTTCAATGAACCATACAGCGGCCTCATATTTGTTACGCGTCGCGACGCTGTCCTCGTGTTGTCCGGCATTTTGAAATGCCACCCACTTACGCGGGATTCCTTTACTATAGGTACCCTTGTTGGTGCTTCGGAAAGCTCCTACCGGACTACTCTCCTGGATATCACACGGAAAGTGGTGGACAAGTCACAGGCTGATACTTTGGCCGATTTCCGATCTGGTGATATAAATCTAGTTGTGGCAACCGCGGTTGCAGAAGAGGGCTTAGATATTCAAGCTTGCGGAAACGTAATCCGTTGGGACATCCCGTCCAATATGGCAAGTTGGGTCCAGAGCAGAGGCCGGGCGAGAAGAAAGCGGAGCTCCTTTGTGCTCATGTTCGAAGCTCAGTTCGACGATGGTCGCGTCGCGGAGTTCGAGGACCAAGAAATGAGAATGGAGGAGATGTATAACAAGGAACGCAGAAGAATTGCTGCGGAAATGGATCAGCTCCAACCAGGAGTCGATAATGAAGACGCTGATACCGTGTTCAGAGTAAAATCGACGGGGTAAGCGGAAATGGTATATGGTTGCTGTATATGCTAACATAAACTTTCTCAGAGCGGTGCTCACTCTTTCAGCAGCAATCAGTCACTTGAACCATTTCTGTTCGCTCCTACCGACTACTCGACATCAGAATTACCAGGCTATCTATGACATAGATCCGCCAGACATGCCTGAAGGGTGGCACTCATCTGGACCCCGTCAGGATGATATCTTGCCTTATCCGGGACCCTTTGGCTGCACTCTGACACTACCGAGGGTCATAGATGCTAAACTCCGCGTACATGTTGTCAAGCGGGTACATCTTTCGAAACGTTCAGCCTTCCAGCACGCCGCATTCCAGGCTTATGTGGCTTTGTATAGGGCCGGTCTCCTCAATGATCATCTCCTCCCCTTGATGAGCGTAAAGGAGGGCGACTTGGATGAAGATGAACAGCTATTGCGCGCCCTCATCGACAAGCGTTCCGGCTTTGCCTCTGTCACAGGGCAGCTCAATCCTTGGCAACCAGATGAAGTTCGGGATAGCTGGTGGTCAACGAACATAACCGTCCACGGTTTCCCTCCCCTCACATTGTTCGCGCAAGTAGAGTTGCCAACCCTCAACGACGATACTCTACTGAACCTTTATCACCCTCTCAAGGGCTCGCTAACAGTCACCACTTCACCAGCAATGCTAGTTAAGCTTTCTGCGAAAGATGGGGAAGCGGCCCGTCACTGCACCAGAAGACTTTTCTGGACTCGCGTTGGCTCCCGGATGACATGGGAACACCTTGACTTTGCGTATCTTTTCATGCCCAATGGTGACCCAAGTACCGCTGTCTGGGAAGGACGTCGTGAATGGTGCAGGAGTCAGGACGGAAATGCCGACTCCGGGAAAGCTCTCTTGGCCAACGCTGAGTCCTTTGGCAGGTTTTATAACTACCCTACGGATATTACCTATGTTCGTGAAAGTTCTTCATACGGAAAGGCGTATCGTTTCGTCGGGTGGCAGTTCGACAAGCTGTCCTCGGAAGAAGAAGAAGAATTGCGCACTTCGCGGAGGTATTCACGAGTCGAAGACTTGCAATTGACATATCCACTCCTCGTCGCGGAACCCCTCTCTAATAAAGTCAACCTCCTACTCCGGCGACCAGTCGCGAAACCCGGAAAGTACACATTCTTCATACCCAAATATTCCTACGTCGAGCTCTGTTCACCTGCGGAATGTGAATATTCCTATATGCTTCCGTCTATCCTGCGTCACCTTACAGTCGTTATGACCGTTGAGTCACTTCGGCGCACGCTGTTCGCAGAAGCTCCTAGGCTAGCCAGCATACCTGCATCCGTCCTTATTCCTGCAATCACTGCTCCCGTCGCAAACGACCTCGTGAATTATCAGAGATTGGAATCTCTTGGAGACGCTGTCCTCAAATTCATCGTTGGTGTAAATCTTATGGCACAGTACCCGTTGTGGCCCGAGGGCTACCTCACTCAGCGCAAGGATCAAACTGTGAATAATGGACGTCTCGCCAAGGCAGCAACTAAGGTCGCGCTATACAAATGGATCATTCGAACCAATTTTACTCCGAGGAAATACACCCCCATATACCTCACTCAACCAACAGATGTCGGTCGCATGGACGTGTCCGTCAGCGAAGAACCCGTTGCAGAGAGCGAAAAGCCAAAAGATGAAACCGAACAACTGTCCACGAAGATGTTGGCTGACGTGGTGGAATCATTGATTGGCGCCGCGTACATTCATGGAGGATTTGATCTCGGTATCGAGTGCGCTCGACTGTTCCAGTTGGGTGTGGATCTCAGCGGAGTTCAAGACAATGTCGAGAAGATTCTGAGTCGCGTTGAATTTTCAGATGGCTTTTCTAGTCGGCTTGTCGACGTGGAACGGATGATCGGGTATACCTTCCAACGGAAACTTTTGCTAGTTGAGGCACTCACCCATGCAAGCTACCACTTCGATACCGAAACCGTGTCATACGAACGTATGGAGTTCCTGGGTGACGCACTTCTCGACATGTTTGTCATCGACTTTCTGTACCACTTCGCCGGGCGGGCGTTCACCCCTGGTGACATGCACTGTTTCAAAGCTGCGATGGTTAACACGTACTTCCTCGCCTATCGCTGTCTGCAGCTTTCTGTCGAGGTGGACGCTAGCATGCCTATGCCTGGTCGGAATGGTCGGATCACTCTCCAGCACAAGACAAACCGCATCCATCTGTACCAGTGTCTCCTACATTCCTCCACAGTAGTCTTAGACGAACAAAGGCTGTCATTCAGACGCTTTGAGAAAAACAACGCCGAGATCGAAGAGGCTCTGAGAGTGGGCAAGGTCTTCCCGTGGGCCGCACTTACGCGTTTGCAACCGCCCAAGTTCCTCAGTGACATGATCGAAAGCATTATTGGTGCTGTATACCTCGATTCGAATGGGAACATCGAGACGGTTCGCACGCTACTGCGGACGTTGGGAATCATGGATTGCCTTGAACGAGTCGTTAGGGAGAAAGTCGACGTTCTGCATCCCGTATCACGCCTTGGAATCTGGGCTTCCCAACAACAAAAACAAGTCGTTTACGATTACATGGAAGAGAAGGGTAATGTGGTCTGCACCATCACGGTCGAAGGCCTGGAACCTGTCCAGGCGAAGGCAGAGAAGAGAGGACGTGTCAGCCAAGAAGAAGCCAGGTTTGCAGCGGCAGAGAAAGCGATAGCCGAATGGGGTGTTGGTGATATGTGGAACGGTTCAAAGATGTGAAGCATCATCATATGTATCGTAGAACGGGAAGCGTCCAGCGACTCCGCAATACTGTCATACACTAGATCCCTTGTGATTGCAGAGAAGAAAGCTTACTACTCTGGTATGCATGTACGGTACAAAATGGACAACAAAGCAGAACAAAACATATGGTTTACGATCCTAACTGCAAGGCATCTGGCCTAGTGCTCTGCTTCTTCCCAAGTCCTCCCCACGGTCTTGATCAGATCTGCCTCAGTAATCTTCTTTCCGCTGGTGAAATAACCTGCAGCAATTTTCGCATCAATCTCAACCCGTGAGTCCGGAGGAATAAGATGCTCTGTGACGTGGCAAGATGTGAGAAAAGGGTCAATACACTCGAAAACCAATTACCAGGTAAATCATATCGTTTGAGGATGGGTATCCCAGATTGAACGATAGCGTTGTATTTCCTGTGTTTCGTCAGACATATGGAATTGGTCAAAGGAAAAAGCAATGTTACATGTCACTCATGGACACCATGTTGTCGATCTTCTTGATACCCAACCAGTGAAGAACGTCGGGCATGAGGGCCTGGAAACGCATGTCCTTCACACCGGCTATGAGTTCCGTAGCCCTGAAGTACTTGTCGGCAGTGTCACCACCGCGCTTGCGGAGATTATACACGAGGTATCTGGCGTACGAGGATTGGTAAGACGATGAGTACTCGAAGGTAGAAGTTACGCACTTGGTAACTTCACCAAGAGCTCTTCCCTCTTTGCGGAAATACACGACCACACCGACGCCCCCGCGTTGCGCACAACGCACACATTCCTCGATAGCGAAGACAAGGTAAGGCTTACACGTGCATATATCCGAGCCGAATACATCCGACCCATTGCCTGGAACATCACGACATCAATACCAAAAGCAATATTCGCGCAACGACCACGTACATTCGTCGTGAACACGCAGTGTAAGCTCTTTACTCTCGTCCGTCAGGTATTCGGTGTTTCCAACTAAGAGCGAGTCAATCTGAGTAGTACAAACAATATCCGTCGCACGCACAGATGTACACTGTTAAGTTGCCGATGGGAGGAAGGAAAACCTTGATGTCAGGGCGAGTGATGAGCTCGGGGTACATTCCTCCAGTGTCCTCAAAAAGAGCACGACGAAGAAGATTCTCGGAACTGATTGCCTGATAAAGTAGAAGTTACACGTATACCGATCATCACTTACATGCCAAAGCGCTCTGCAACGCCAGGGAGATACCAAACTGGCTCGACGGCAGCCTTACTTGTAGTGACCTCTATGCCGGGATCCACATCGCTCTCAGAACCATCGGGGTTCTTTAGCGGTCTTGTACGGAGAACAATGTGTCCGTCGACTACTATGTCGCCACGCCTGGCGGATTCGTCCATTTCACTCAATTTGATATGTGCCTTGGTGACAGCTATACTGGGGCGCACGTCTAGACCGAGTTCTTCTATTTCACGCTTGAACACTTGGGGAACGAGATGACCCCATGGATCAAATGATACAATTTTGTGAGGGTCAAACCACGCAGACTGGGGGGGAATTGGTACCGGCGGTTCTGTCTTGGAGTAGTCGGGCTTGTGAGATGGCGATAACGTGCCCATTGCAATGGAAAGTGCGCGGTAAATTGAGTAAGAGCCGGAATGCGCTCCGATCGCATTACGCTGCTTAATGGAGGAAGGTAACCGTGAGCAAATGACGGGGCCTCGATCTGAGGGGGCGGGCGCTCCCCATTGGAGTGGATATGGTTTGATTCCGTGCTGGTCCGGGTAGGCTAGATAACACAGGGGTTAGTAACTTCTTCGCTTGTTCGGCAACAATGCTTGAGCAGCGAGGTCACCGCGGCTAATACTAGCCAAGTTCCGGAACATGTGATATGCGCTTGCCCATTATGTGCTCAATGGCACCGAAGGCAAAGAGAGATAACAATACGGAAAAGTGACAGTATGACTCACTCGTCAGGAGGACGCGACCAGGGTATAGGACTCTCTCGCGCTCTTCGCCAGACATTGTCTGCTCGACAGAGGTTCCGATCGGCAGAGAAGATACAATTTGAGTTCGACTGAGAGTTGTAGACGGCGAGAAGAGAAGATTCGGAGATTGCTGGTGAGTCTAGTTGTCCACCTGGACTTGACGGCCCGTTACGGGGAGGCGATTTAGGCGACGTAGGCGACGCAGGTGTGATCAGTGAGTCCAACTGAAGAGGGAACCCGTATCAGCACGACGGACGACGAGCTAAGGGAACCGACTGGACCCGCGGCAAGATATGATTCGTACCTTTGCCTGGAGTGTCTGCTGAGACACCTGCAGGGAGTTGAGCCGTGCAAGAATTTGAGTCAAGAGTGCGTCGTTGGTGGACTCCATCTTGATGCCAGCTGTGACGGTGGTGGTAGTCAGTAAAACTATCGGAAGGCTGCTTCCAATTGACGTAGCATTTAAGAACCCGGTGGCGCTTTGCCCGAAGTGCCGGCCGAAAAAGTTAGGGGAACTTTCCTCAACAGGCGATGAGTTCAATATAATGGTTGAACTAATACATCGTTTGAATACATAGACACGTTAACGACCGTTTCATACTTCGAGTTGGGCGGAATGAGATATGCTAATGGAATCTTGGAATTATAAGTGTTAAGGGGTTTGGTCCGTACGATCAGTAGTCGTCTTCCTCATCTTTAAAGTAGTCTCTGGGATCAAAATCTTCATCTCCAACGGCTCTCAACTCTGCTCTCACTTCATCAAATGCGCGCATGAGAGCCTCGTCGCCACCAATATGTGACCTTTCAGTTGGAATATCCCACCCCGCAAACGAAGCAGATCGCCGAAGAGTTTGCGACCTTCGCATCTCGGGCGGAGGGGGAACGACGGGATTAGTGGGAGGAATCGGCGGAAGGGGTCGAATGACGGGGGGTACTTGGGGGAGTGGGCGGGGAGGAAAAGGCTTTGAATGACTTGGCGGGACATAGCCAGGATGAGCTGTATGTCCAAACATTCTGTGCCCCTTGGCTGTCTCTGTATGTTGCTGGAAACCAAACTGGTTTGCATTTTCTCGAGCCTTGGCCTTTCCTTTGTCGGAAAACTGTGCGCTTCGCTCGTGAGTAACGTTTCTCATTCCTGTCGTCGATGGCTGCTCCCTCGGCGGGGGTCGAGATGGCACATCTTGCGGCATAGGTATGGCGTATAAGGAGATTTGTGCAGGTGGCATCCGAATATTTCCATACGATTTTTGTTGATGTGCTGCGGTTTGGCGCGTGTCCCCCCTCTGAGCGTCAATGCTTCCGAGACCGCCCCACTTAGCACGCTCGCGATCTGAGCCATGATAGCCGCCGTTCTTGGCCTTCTTCGCCATGACGGCGTCAGTGACCTGTTCAAGCGTCGGAAGAGTTCCAGGTGTAACATTGTTTCTATGTAGTTCTGGCATTACAGGTTTTGATGCCTTCAACTTCGCTTCCCATCCTGGTTGGTTGGTTGGATCAGGACGAAGCACTCTGGAAGATGCCAATCGCCGCAGGCTAGGCTGCGGGGGTATGCAAGCACGCTTGAACACGGTTCGATAGTGGGATTCTGAGGGTGCCGAGAGCACGAAGGGCGTCTTCACGAGCGCACTTGGTCGAGCAGAAACAAAATTCGTGTTCTGCTATGGTTGGTGCTCCGCAAGAACAGAGGCACCCGCGAAGTTTTTCCAGTGCAAACGGTTGATAGACCTCGGCCATGGACGGTAGGGGAACGAACGGTAGATGATAGGCGGATGACGCGCGAACACGTTTGGATAAGTCTCGAGGAAGCGGGCGCACGATTGAGAAACGGTTTACAGACCAGCCTTTTATTTCCCCTCGTCTTCTGTGGCATGCACGGCGTATGTCGATGACAATCCCTAATGACTGGTGGTATCGCTTGAGCTTGACTGCGACAATGGTGACCATTGAAGTGCTTGAAATGAGTCCGATGTGCTAGTTAGTTCAAAGCGGACTTCGGGCCAGACATACCCCATGGTGGAACGTTGACAGAGACAAAGCTGGAAGACAACTGTGCTGGAGGTCGACATTGGGTGAGGTGGACCACTTTAGTCGACACATTCAGCAACGTTTCCACAATCATGTGGAACCGCACAATGGGAGGCACAGGTGGGTCACTGCGTATCTGTGGTATCTGTCGCTCATGTTGGTTCAGGTTTCAAAACGGTAATGTCATTGGAGCATAGCCTCAGACTCGTCGCAGATCCACAATTTACACTTCCCTCCGGTTGCGTTCACATGAGTCTCCTTGCGGGCGAAGCCTTAATGAGGATGGGCATTCCAAGGACATCAGCGAATTGGATGAATTCCAGCATCCGCTTCCTTCAGTTGTTGAATTGTTTGAGTGCTCAGCAAGTCCATTACGGTCCATTACGCTGCGGTTAGTTTTGCAGATGGAGGAGTGGAGGAGCAGACATTGCGGACTGTCGTTGTTTCATGCAACAACCCTTGACGGAAAAAACGGACATTTTCAGCTAAAGCAGGACGGGCCGGCGGCAGCGCGGGCCGCAAGTACAAACCGCCGTGAGACATACCTTCCATATTCAGTTACCAGCTTTTTCACCTTCCCGAGTGTCCTGGGCAGGCTTGTGGGATCATTTTGAGTTCACAATGCGCAAGCAACTCGACCCGCGCATACCGATCCTTATCGACAACAATGTAAAGAAAAACCATCGCTCGTTCATCGTCTTGGTTGGTGACAAGGGACGTGACCAGGTGTGCCGTTACAACCCTCCGAGGTCGTCAGCGGGCTAATGATGTGTACCACTTCTGTTCTAGATTGTGAACTTGCATTTCCTTCTATCCCAAGCAAGGGTATCTGCGCGGCCCTCCGTGTTGTGGTGTTACAAAAAAGAACTGGGTTTCACAACGTGAGTCTTTGGTCCGTGATATGTGAATACGCCGATCAAAGTGTCGAACCGTTCACGTTCGCCTGCAACAATTCTTATGTGCTGTAGGCCTCCACTCTCCTTGAGATCGGCACAGTCTTTGAACCTTTAATACCCATCGTTGTGCACATGCCATATATACCCACTCTGATGCTAATACTGGTCTTTCAGCCATCGAAAAAAACGCGAAGCCAAAATAAAACGCGACGTCAAGCGTGGCATTCGCGAACCTAACGAGCAAAGCCCTTTTGAGATCTTTGTCACTGTCACCGACATCCGCTACACGTAAGCGAACCAAGCTTCCCTGATTGTTCACCACTCGACTGTCGCCCGTAGATATTATAAAGAGTCTCATAAGATCTTGGGAAACACCTTTGGCATGTGTGTACTTCAAGATTTCGAAGCCATTACACCCAATCTCCTCGCACGCACTGTAGAAACCGTGGAGGGCGGTGGTCTTGTTGTTTTACTTCTCAAAACCATGACATCTTTGCGGCAGTTATACACTCTGACTATGGTACCTTTTTATAATATCTGCTGCGTCATTGCTAAAGCAGTACCCACAGGACGTCCATGCGCGCTATCGGACTTCATCACACGACGCAGTGGTCGCACGATTTAATGAGCGCTTTATACTTTCCCTTGGGGCATGCTCCGACTGCCTTGTTCTCGATGATGAGCTCAATGTCCTCCCCATATCCAAAGCAAAAGACATTACACCCATAGAGGATGCACTTCCACCGGATCCTGGTACGGCAGAACTAAAAGAGTTAAAAGATAGCCTAGCGGAAACACCTCACGTAGGCGAACTGGTGAAGCTCGCACAGACGCGTGACCAGGCACAGGCGTTACTCACATTCGTTGAGGCGATCGCAGAAAAGACGCTATCAAGTACAGTCGTCCTAACGGCTGCTCGTGGACGTGGAAAGTCCGCGGCACTCGGCCTCGCAATTGCCGCAGCCCTTGGACACGGATACGCCAACGTCTTCGTAACGAGCCCTAGTCCAGAAAATTTGAAGACGTTATTTGACTTCGTATTCAAGGGCCTTGATGCTTTGGGATATGAAGAACATCTTGATTACGATATAGCTCAGAGTACGAATCCGGATTTTAATAAGGCCATTGTCCGCGTGAACGTGTTCCGGCAACATCGACAGACGATACAGGTGAGTAACCATAGCCATTTCAATCCCTTTATTCACGACGCTTGGG
Source organism: Pisolithus albus (assembly GCA_024613165.1). Classification (NCBI taxonomy): domain Eukaryota; kingdom Fungi; phylum Basidiomycota; class Agaricomycetes; order Boletales; family Pisolithaceae; genus Pisolithus; species Pisolithus albus. Next base: position 256,436 of record JANFAB010000060.1, read on the forward strand.
CCGTTTGTAGTACATTCAACCTGAAGATGCACACGTGCTCGGTCAGGCCGAACTTGTCATTATCGACGAGGCCGCTGCAATCCCTCTTCCATTGGTACGAAACCTCATGGGGCCGTACCTTGTTTTCATGGCTTCCACTATCAATGGTTACGAGGGTACCGGGCGCTCTCTGTCTCTGAAACTTATCCAGCAGCTGCGCGAGAGCACGCGTCCGTCAGTCACCAAGGAAACTGTTGTTGGAGACGATGTTCCAACGTCGACGAGCTCCAAAAAGCCTATTCATGTCAACGCTCCACGCGCGAGAACTCTGCACGAAATCAAGCTAGAAACACCTATCAGATACGCTGCAGCAGACAAGATCGAGCAATGGTTGCATTCCCTGTTGTGTCTGGATGCAACGTTGCCAACAAAGCCCTCCTCAGCGCTGCAGGGCTGCCCCCATCCTTCTACGTGCGAGCTCTACTATGTTTCGCGTGACACGCTGTTCAGCTTCCACCCAGCTTCAGAACTCTTCTTGCAGCGTATGATGGCCCTTTACGTGGCGTCGCATTATAAAAATCAACCAAATGATCTCCAATTACTGTCTGATGCACCAGCCCACCATCTGTTCGTCCTCCTTCCGCCGCTCAAAGATGATGAGAGCCACCTGCCAGAACCACTTGTCGTTCTCCAGGTTGCACTGGAGGGTAACATCAGCAAGGGCGTGATTATGGAGGTGCTTATCCGTGGTTTCCGTGCGGGTGGTGACATGATCCCCTGGTTGGTGAGCCAACAGTTCCAAGAGAGCAAGTTTGCACAGCTTTCGGGGGCCCGAATAGTACGCATCGCGACACACCCCGACTACGCAAAGGTGCTACAACCTCTATTTACAAGGCAAAGTTGCGCCATGCTCAACACTAATTGTTATTTGATAGATGGGCTATGGCTCCCGTGCGCTAAAAGCGCTAAACGAATTTTACTCTGGCGAGTATTTCAATCTCGACGAAGCCGCAGGAGTGGAGCCATCCTATCCTGATGCCACCGCGATTGACCCTGTAAGTTGCTCCGGAAAATCGATTTCACGTTTTGATTATCTTCCTTGACTTCCTGTAGTCAACGAACCTTCAAACCGATCTCCCTACCGTCCGGTCACCGAATGCGATGCCTCCCCTTCTACAACGCCTGTCAGAGCGAAAGCCCGAAAGTCTGGATTACTTGGGTGTTTCGTACGGCTTAACACCTCAGTTACTACGGTGGGTGTGGCTGCATTATAATCATAACGTTTGCTGACTTAGTGTTCTGTCTTAAAATCTTGTTTCTACATTGGTGGACAGGTTCTGGAAGAGGGCAGGCTATATTCCACTCTACATCAGACAAACACAAAGTGAGCTCACCGGAGAGCACACGTGTGTGATGGTTCGGGGGTTGAACAGTTCTACCGAGACTGAACTAGAGTGGTTGGGCGAATTTGCAAACGGTACAGTGTTGCCCATCTTATCCATGAAAGATTCTGGCTTGATACTGTCTCCTTGTTAGACTTCCGACGGCGGTTCCTCTCGTTGCTGTCTTACAAATTTAGGGAATTCGGGAGCATCATGGGGCTGAGCATTTTGGAAGCCGCGAATGCTGGCATCAAAGGGGACGGCCATGGTGCGTCTATTCTGGATCGACTTTCCCGTTCCCTGGATCGTGAATGACTACTCATCATTTCCTAACTACAGCACTCACTACACAGGAGCTTTCCCTTCTTATGACACCATATGACCTCAAACGTCTCGAGTCGTATGCAAACAACATGCTCGACTATCACGTCATCATAGATCTCCTCCCGGTAATCTCGACACTCTTTTTTGGGAAGCGATTGGGGGATGTGAGCCTGTCAGCCGTTCAGGCATCTATTCTCCTCGGGATGGGACTGCAGCGGAAGAACGTCGAAGAACTTGAGGTAAGATTCCCGAGCTAACCCAGTTTGAACCGAGCCCTATTTATGACTTTGATCACCAACTCGACCTCCACAGAAAGAACTATCCCTGCCTGTCTCCCAAACGCTTGCTCTGTTCGTGAAACTCATACGCAAGATTACCAAGAAACTGCAGAGTATCCAAAGGGAAGCAGTTGGTGCTGACATCCCATCAGTACCACCCAGCAGTTTGTCTCGCGTGACTTCCAATACCAATGCAGAGGGGACAGAAGGGACCGACGGGGATACATGGAAGCCCATAAATACCAGCATCGAAGAAGAATTGGACGAAGCTGGTGATGAAGCGACACGTGTCCTGCGAGAGCGACAGCGTGCCATGTTCGAGGCTCTCGATCTATCTCAGTAAGAGCCCCCTATCCTGCGATACGTACATGACGGGAACGGATGCCTTCTGATAGGTATGCGATCGATGATAGTGCAAAGGACTGGAGCGCGGCAGAAGCACAAGCAACGAGACTGGCCACTGGGGCGAAAGGATCAACTGTTGTGAGCGTGCGAAGTGCCGCCCCGGTACGTCAAAAGCGGAAGACAGAATCCGTTGAAGGGAATGGGGAGAAAGCTCGAAAGGGGAAGAAGGCGAAGCGGTCGTAGACAGCTACCGCGATCACTTCTGATGAATCCGTGGAGGATATTTGCTACAGTTCCTGATTCAATATTCAAACGCTATGCAATGGGACTCGGGTTGTGAGGCCCGCGGCGGAAGGTTAATTGTAGAAAGTATGCCAACCAGGCACCCGGTCCTGACCGACTGTCATTCGGAACAAGGTCTCTGCACCCCGTCGCGTCGGGGCATATACACAATCGTACAGTTCAGCAACCTCAAAACGTTAGAAATGTTAGACTGACAGATTATGAAAAAAAGGCTGTCACTCTATTAGTGCACGTGGTTAATGGCCCTAACCGACAGCATGGCAGAGATATTCTGAGGCAATGCTCATTGATTCGTGTGCCAATAATAATATTGCGTGTGAGAGCATGTACGTGGCATTGGCAGGGCTGTTGTCCGATCCGGGTTCAGGAAGGAATCGGAAACATTCGTATGTTCCGCGCCCGCATATGCCCGTTATCAGTTGCGTCATGTCAGGAATTGGAACCCGTTCTGTAACGACACCCGTATTTTTTTGAGGACAGCTGACATATAAGTAAAGATGGGCGACACTTTCAATGGACCTGTAATACATCCGCCCTAAGCAGTGGCGCCACGTGAGTGTATCGGCGGTTGAGGTGTAACTTGGAACAGCGGTGACGGCGGGGTGCCTTTCAAACCAAGGCTTCCACGAACCAGTTGTTTGGTGACGATCCGGTAGAACGACAGTGACTACTAGTCAGGGCTCGCCTTAATTATCCATCCGTCATGATGGGTACGCCAGATTTAGATGATTGCAAACTTCAAACTACGCGTAAGATTCCATTGTGATGTTAGAATGGAGCCCAATCCTCGTTTGTCGACCCTGCACGACAACCAGCTTCACGGAGGACAGACGTGTATAATCAATTTCGAGCACGTTTTACGGTCACCATCGAAACGTCGGAAGCAATACCGAAGAAGCACTGCCTGAAGAAGCGTCATGATGCGGGAGGTTGCGGGAAGCCTGGAATTCGTTCGTATCCCTTGACACGCTGGGGTTTGAAGTGGAGAACAGCACTCCAGACGCCGATACGTGCCGATGAGCCAGGTTCAGGCGCATCAATGTCCACTTTATGATGTGGAGATTGTCATACTAATCGAAACGAAATCAGCTACTACGCGAAATATGAGGTATTTGCGGCTTCGTTTTCCACGGAGAAAAAGAGTAGCGTGCTGGCACGCCTTTGGGGTTTAGACGAATCGAGCACAGTCCTCTTGTTTATTGGGGCTAGCCGTTTGCGGTGATGACTTGTTACCTAGTCTGGATTACACGACTTGCAAAGAAATTTGACGACTTGCGTGTAGGGAGCACACTTTTTGCATATTGGTTGATCGATGTGCCGGTAACATTTGCAGAGATGAGGTCCTTCCTTCGGCAAGATCTGTTCGGTAACTTAACCCACGCTGTCCACTCACCTATAAAACTCCTGATGATATCTGCCCTCCCTCTGGCTACCATCCAGATCTCTGGAAGTTCGCACTTTTTTTTTCAGCCGCACCATGGCACCGAAGTTCCTCCAAAGTCTTGTCCCCCGTAGAGAGAAACGCAATGGCGGCGGCACCTTGCGAGCTCTCAAAAGCTTGACATTTCTACAACTGTTGCAATTTGTCACTGGGTAAGCACGATCATCTGCTTCCTCTAAGGAAAAACTCAACGTCCTTCGCCTAGTTGGTTGGCTTGGACATGCGACGCCTTCGATTTCTTCTGCGTTTCGCTTTCTGTCAATACATTAGCTGCAGATTTCAACAAGGAACCAGGGCAAATCGTAAGCGATTGAACGTCTCCAGTAGTGAACCCTGGGGTACTTATCGTTAACCAGACTACCGCCATCACGTTGACACTGCTCTTCAGGTCACTCGGCGCTGTGCGTTTGATCCAAGCATCCCTTGCATCTGCAGCATAAGCTAATCAGATCTTCCTTGCGTTTGCATAATAGGTGATCTTCGGTATCCTCTCAGATCGCTATGGTCGTAAATGGCCCCTGGTCGCAAATCTGGCCATTGTCTGCTCGATTGAAATCGGAACCAGTTTCGTGAAGACTTTCCCCCAATTCCTGGCTGCTCGTGCTCTCTTCGGTGTTGCCATGGGTGGTATTTGGGGTCTCGCCGCTTCCACTGCACTGGAAAACTTGCCAGTCGAGCTGCGTGGCCTTGGTTCAGGAATCGTTCAACAGGGTTATGCGTGTGGTTACCTCTTCGCATCTGTGATCAACCTTACCGTTGTTCCACATACCTCGCACAGCTGGCGTGCGCTCTTCTACGCTGCGGCTTGCCTGTCATCCTCCACGGCCGTCCTGCGCGCACTCACACCCGAGAGTGCAGTCTTCCTCCGCGCAAAAGCTATTGAAAAGGCACACGGAGGCCACGCACCAGGAGAGAAGACCAAGATCTTCATCCATGAGACGAAGGCTATGCTCAAAGCGCACTGGAAACTTTGCATCTACGCTGTCCTCCTGATGACCGGTATGTTTCGTCTTCTGCGGGTCTTCCCCAAATAGGAATTGACAAGGTCGTATCGCGGTTTCCAGGTTTTAACTTCTTGTCGCATGGTTCACAGGTAATGTGATACTTTCCCACAGTTTGATCCTTGGGCAGGATAAGACAAGCACTCACATCCATCTTCGGCAATGACAGGATCTCTACCCGACCTACCTCGAAACGTCTAAAGGTTTCTCCGCGCATTCTGCCACGATCGCCACCATGATCTCGAATTGCGTACGTGCTTTTCTTTGGGTTCCTAGCATAACTTTCTCTTCCATGTGCGCAACGAGAGTTTTCCGCCTGCCGCACTGTCTTTCTCCATTTTATTATGTTATGATGAATAGGGGGCTTACCTGCAATAATTAACAGGGTGCGATTGCGTGAGTTTCTTCTCATTTCTTTTCCCCGGCATCCGGGTTGGATAACCTCGTGCTCATCGCGACATACGTATAACGATAGTGGTGGTGCTATCGCAGGTTGGGCAAGCCAGTACATTGGCCGCCGCTTGACTATCATGTAAGTTGACCACTTGTACCAAGCAGGCTGGCTCACCAGTTCCCTGGTAGAATCTTTATACTCCTCGTTGGCGCCTTCATCCCCCTCTGGATCCTCCCTTCATCATTCTCTGCCCTTGCAGCTGGTGCTTTCTGCATACAAGTCGGTGTTCAAGGTGCCTGGGGCGTTGTGAGTCTCTCCTACGTTAAGGATGAAAGGACGTCCGCTTACCAACGCAAATTTAGGTCCCCATCCAACTCGCAGAGATGTCGCCACCCGCATTCCGTGCTACATTCCCCGGTGTGGCGTACCAGCTTGGAAATGTGTGTCTAGTTTTCTTTCCACGTCAAATCCGCTAACGAACCGGTTCGTAAGATGATTTCCGCGGCATCTGCCCAGATCGAAGCCGGTGAGCCCCTTGTTATCTAGATTGACAAGGTGTTCCATGCTGACTATCGTGTTCCTAAATTTGTGTCTGATTTCTTCACCATCGCCTCCGTGACATGGAATGTATCCGCTGTGCACGTTGTTGTTGCTTCCCATCTGGACACGATGACCGCATTTCCTTCCTGGGTGAATCCATATTAACGCCAATTTCGCGATTGTCGGACTCTTTTATCCCTCGCCATCATGGCCCTGCTAATCGCCATACGGACATGTCGGTGGTCACGTGTTTCCCGCCGTCGAACAACAAATGGCGGTGACAACAAACAGTCGGCGGAAAAAACTTCAAAACGACGGTGACTGTAAATGGCGTGACCAAGACCGTAACCGACTACGCTACGGTGTGTTTCCTGGATATTTAGCGCTTCTCCGAATGCGGATCGACTCACTGATTGACTGCATCAACAGGTACAAGGCATCCTCATTGGCGTCGTCTCTGCCTATCTGATCGTTATCACTATCCTGGGACCTGAGTACGTCTCTTTTGCTGGTTAGCGGTTCCTCGTGCGACTTACACGATGTTTTCAACCAGGAACCACGCCGCGCACTTCGAGAATGCCAAGACGGCGTTCGAGGAGGGTGCCGGTGCGGACGAAATGGAAGATGATGATGCATTGGAAAAGCCGCGTTCGATACGCGAGCTGGACGGGAAGGGCGATGATGAGCTTGCATGAAGAAGTCGTCGGTCATTTGCGCTGGCCGTTTCCTTCCCTGGTATCGCAGGTAGCGAGTCTGTGCCTGGGGCATGGAATAACTCTAGTCGCCAGGGGAGAGGTGGAACAGTGGAGCTAGACAATCATGATCATCACCTGAAAACACATTGTGAGTGAAGTGGGTGCTGAATGTAAGGATGCATGTATTGTAATATGCGGAATGACGAATCCCTGTCTGGTTTATCTTCAGTGTTCCATGTGAGTGCAATGGTTCTTTGTTACGATGGCAAGAGAAACTTGGTGAGTCAAGGGGGGACCTTGAAACGAGGAAATGTGGGGAAGGATATGCTTATTATAATTAGCACTGTCATGAGCGCAGCGGTGGCCGTCACGAGAGCCGGAGGATGGGTGGGTCCTCCCCTGTCCATCCGCCTTCAAGATCTGCATCTGCGACGACACTGGGAGTCCTGGGACGAGGAGAAAGGAAAGGAAACGAGAAGGATCGAACGAGAATTGGCAGACTACTTAACGTTGGGTTGGGTTGGGTTGGAATGCGTCGTGCCCTGACAAGACGATGCGGTTGAAAAATGGCGAACGAGGACGGGTCATGCGACGATGATTTTGGCACTGCTGCTGACGAGGCACGGTTACCAAGGCCCGCGAGTATGCTGAAGTGGATCGGGCACCTCCACATCGACTGACCCCGCCAGCGGTCTCCTGTTCCTGAATAACCTTGACGTGCGGGTGAAAACGGTCTCAATGCACAAAAACTGTGGGGAGTGGAGTGGGGACCGGTGGGGAAATCGATGGCGGTAGTCATGCAAACGCAGCAAGTCAGTAATACAGCCTCGACTGCCAACCCCAGTTCCTGGAAGGAACGCTCAGACACCTCGCGGTCGCGGATACTCGCCTGAAACAGTCTTCTCTGGCGCCCAAGTCCACCACCCCAGGTGACGTCAGTCTACCATCTCCCCTAACGTTCCCCCTCGCCCGCCTAGGGCGATCTTTCCGGCAGTATGTTCACACCGTTTTCGCGACACCGACATGAAAAAAATTGGCTTTTGCCACGCTTGATTGGTGAGTCGGTGGAGTATATAGCTACCGGTCAGGGCAGCAGCACTTTGACATCCCTCTGCCGTCAGGAGGACAGCTTTTGTCATTTTTCGTCTACCTTCTCATCGGGTGCACTGTGCCTGATCATTCGTAGATTGCGAGGGCCATCTTTCCTTCATTACCTCCGGAATCGAACAAGTATATAACGCACTCGTTTCCATCCTCAAAAGTCAGGCGCTCATTCTTCATCTGCCATCGTATCCTGTCCACCCTTTGGCCGCAGCGCTCTTCACCTCACTATGGCCCCGTACTTCATAAAGAATCTCATCCCACGTAGGGGGAACACTGACAACTCTGGCGTCATCCCTGCCTTGGCAAGCCTCACTTGGGTTCAATGGGCCCAATTCTGGTCAGGGTAAGGCTATGTCCTTCTCCGTTTGACAGTTGCAGTCAACACAACTTTGTTTTACAGTTGGTTAGCGTGGACCTGTGACGCCCTCGATTTCTTCAGCGTGTCCCTCACTGTCACCAGTCTTGCTGTGCAATTCGGGAAAAGCTCGCAAAAAATCGTGGGTTCCTCCGATCCCTTTCTGAGTACCTGTCTTGATTTCCCTTATAGACCACAGCCATCACCCTCACCCTCCTCTTTCGTTCGGCTGGTGCTGTACGTACTCCGATACCCACTTTTTTCCCGCGCTCGTCTTATCTGCCCTCAAGGTGATCTTTGGTATCCTCTCTGATCGTTTCGGTCGTAAATGGCCCCTAGTCATCAATCTCATCATCTGTTGCGTGCTCGAACTCGGAACTGGCTTCGTCAAAACTTTCCCTCAATTCCTGGCTGTTCGCTCCCTCTTTGGTATTGCCATGGGTGGAATCTGGGGTCTCTCGTCTTCGAACGCCCTCGAGAATATCCCTGTCGAACTCCGCGGTCTCGCCAGCGGCATACTCCAGCAAGGATACGCAGTTGGCTACCTTCTTGCCGCCGTCATCAACCTCACCATTGTCGCTCATCACACCTGGCGTGCCCTCTTCTATTTCGGCGCATGCATCTCGTTCTTTGCCGCTATCGTCCGTGCGCTTGTCCCCGAGTCTGAGGTCTTTATCAAAGCCAAAGAACTCGAAAAAGCGAGGGGTGCCAACACTAGCACGAAGACCAAGGTGTTCATTCACGAGACGAAAGAGATGTTGAAGCTCCACTGGAAGCTGTGCATCTATGCTGTCCTCCTCATGACTGGTACGTGTATAGTTGCTTCCACGCCCTATGATGGATCTTGACGCACTTGCACGTTGTTAGGTTTCAACTTCTTGTCGCATGGTTCGCAAGTGAGTCGCAGTTTGCTCACTGGTAAAGCGTCACGTTCTGAGCTATCCATTGCAGGACCTCTATCCTACGTACCTCGAAACGACGAAAGGCTTCTCTTCGCATGATGCTACGATCGCAACTATAATTGGCAACTGCGTACGTCCATTTGCCATATTTCCCTACCTTTTCTGATTACAGCTTCCCTCTAGGGTGCTATCGCGTATGTTTATGACTCATGCTTCGCAACGCACAAACTGACCACCTTTCATACCGTACAGCGGAGGCGCTATTGCAGGGTGGGGAAGTCAATACATCGGCCGTCGACTCACGATCATCATCTGCGTCTTACTTGTCGGGGGTATGTATCACCCCCGTATACTCCAGTATAATGAGATTCACGTCCCTTGTACTTCTGTAGCCTTTATCCCTCTCTGGATCATTCCCTCGTCGTTTTCAGCCTTATCCGCTGGTGCTTTCTGGATCCAGTTTGGTGTGCAAGGTGCATGGGGTGTTGTGAGTGATTTCGTCCTTGTGCTGCGCACTGGGTCTCACTGCGCTCAGATTCCGATTCAACTCGCTGAGATGTCTCCACCCGCATTCCGAGCAACCTTCCCGGGAGTTGCCTACCAAATTGGTAACGTGCGTCTTCCCTTTCTTCTCTGCTATTTACTGTTCAAATACTTACACGATTCCATAATAGATGGTGTCATCGGCATCGGCGCAGATCGAAGCCAGTGCGTAGTCCTCATCTCATCTGCAATTAGGACTTGAATACTGAAGTGCTTTACAGCCGCGGGCTCCCATATCCAGACCACCATCATCAAGAATGGACAGCCAGAACTCGTCAACGACTATGCCACTGTGCAGGGTATCTTGATCGGCGTCGTCGCTGCCTACGTCATTATCGTTACTATTGTGGGACCCGAAAACCACTCCTCCCACTTCGAGAAGCATAAAGCTGCATTCGAAGAAGGTGGAGGCCACGATGACGCGTTCATGGATGACGAGCAAGGCGGTCGCCCGAGGTCGATACGGGAGGTCGAAGACGAGAAGGCGTTCAGTGCTTGAGTGTGTTCCCACTCTATTTTCTCCTCCAATGTGGCCTCCACATCTGCATAGTGTCACTAATAGCCACTTTTCGCTTTTGACTTTGTCCTCTTCCTGCGATGGTAATTGCACCGTGTTGTTGAAGTGTACGGGGATGTAATTGGCTACTCTGGACGAAATACTTTCGTCCTTTACGTCACTTAAGACCGCATGTCAATCTATATACCCCCAACTGTGATTTGTACCAGTATAACTAACAATTAACGACCCAATTTCTGATGTCAACGATACGGTATCATGTACCAAATCCTCTTCCTCGAGTGAGCGTGATCGAGACAAGAAACCCACTGCCTGTGGGGTTGCTGCACCCTCGGCACAATGACGTTGAGAATTGAGATGATGCTTTAATTAGCACGATGGACGCGGGGTTATTGGTGCCACTGCAAAGAACAGTGTCGTTTCCTCGAAAGAAACCTATGTGTCCTGTAGGGGACGCATAACGAAGATTGAGCGACTCAAGAAAGAGACCCGAACCCTGAGCATAGGGAAACTAGAATTTGCAGGTGCCACCGAATCTCGTTCAGACTTGGATCGCGGACTTGATATTTCATTTCGAGTCCAGCACTCAGTGTATCAACGGGCGATCCTTACCATGAAATTGGACAAGGTCACCCAGGAGGCAAGGGTGGGATCTATTTCGTACTTGACCGAGGAGAGTGCAGGGAAAGTTGACGGCTTGACCTATTCGACACTCTTGACTGCGTTCAAGGTGCGAGGCCACATTTCCCTACACCGAGACTTGGTGTGGCCTGTTCAAGTCACTGCACATACGTGCCACTGCAGTCGGAACTCGCCCCGGTAAATTACGTGTCATGTCCACAAAAGGCAAGTTGTCGATCGACAGTTGGCTTCAAAGGTTGCGTTTTCATATTTTTTTTCATTGCTTCGAGCCCTTGATTTGACTATGAAGCTTCAAAGCGTCGTCACTAACAATGAAATAGAAATAGAAATCGACGAAGGTCTTACCTAAAGTCAATCGAACAACTCGCCGGTGGGCATACTCCAAGTTGATTTTCTGGACCAGCCGCATCGGCCGGGGGCGCAGCGATTGGTACATCTGGAATAGAATAACCTTCGTCTCATTCGCAACAAATTCCCTGTGTGTTGTCCTAAGCTAGAGTACACCCTCATTTGCGTTTCACGATTCTCACAGGAGGAACCTCTACGCTTTGACGCACAAAGGCGCTTTGTCCGTTTTCCATCAATGCAGGTGCTCAGAGAACCAAGCAATGGCACGCATTTTACCGAGTGGCAAAGAAACAAGAGACAATGTTCCCGCCCCGCCACGTCTTTTCCGAATGAGATCTCGGGTCCTCCGCCATCGGTGGGCCCGGGGCGCAGCATGACAGCCAACAACAAACACTGACTTATCGACAGTTGAGTCCACAGTTCTTTTTGTCCTTTGAAATTAGACTCGCTATAGTGGATGGTGTTTCATGCTTTGTCATCCCGTCGCTGTCAATGTCTTGCTTTGAGTTGCCAGGCTGTGATGGACCACCAATACTCGTCCACCGCCGCTCACCAAAGACATTCTGTAAAACTGAGGACGCTTTGTATCCTATGGAACACATAAAACCAGAGACCGTTGACCGAGGATGAACATTACCTCGTCGTCTTGAAATCTCTTGGAGCAGCGCTCACCAGAATTCTATCCCGTATTTTCTAATCTCATAGACTCTCTAACCAATGGCCTACGTCAACCCCGGCAGTTTGATGATAAACCCTAGCGGGCCTGGGTCGGCACATGTGAGTTCCTCATTGCCTGCTACCAATCGGTGAGCCAAACCCCGTCACACAGCATTATTCTGTCGTATCCAACCCGCCTCCCCATCCGTCGGTCATGCACGCTGATATGCCGGAGTACTGGGTACTTCCGGACGGCCGAGAAGTAGCCCGTCTTCCGCGCCCCCTCAACTATACCCCGCCGATGGAAACCTTTCCTCCCATCACGTTCAGCGTGAGCGGCTGGCCCGGTGTCCGCATCAAGGACCTCAAGGTGGACAACCCAATCATAGTCGATGATCCTTACGCCACGCCTATGGCACACTTGGGTTGGCGTGCGACTGTCCTCAACCTTGAAGTGAGTTTGCTGATCCTTGTGGTCTGGGTGCGGTCGTTGATGTGTCCTCAAGTGGCCAGGTTATCCTCGGAGCACCTATAATGATCCCCAAATTGCGAGGTTTGACGTCATGACATCGCAGGGCCCAATTACGCGTCAAGGTATTGCGCTTGTAGTTGCGTCTGCTGTCAGACTCCTCTGTAATGCCAAGCGGGTACGATGACCTTTCCCCCACTCTGTTTGCGGCTAGGTGTCCTGAAAATTCTGCGCAGAACAAGCCCATTGCTACGGGTTTCGAACAGTGGTCCATCAAAGATGGTAGTATTCACCCATCGGACGTCGTTCTTTTGTCTATTCATTATTACAGGACTCAGTGGATTCCTGAGCTCTACCTCTTTGAATGATGCGGGGCAATGGTCCGCTTCTGCACTCACCATCAACCTATCTCGATTTAATTGCACACCTTTTTTTATGCAGCCTTCGCAATCACAACCTCAGTCACACTCTTTTCTCATTATTGCATTGATGGCATGGTATCAACGGACCTCATAGATAATTTCTTATTGTTACCTTCACATCGTTTTATCAGCCCGCACTGTAGCCAATTAAACGCATCACAGTTGACAGATTCAATGTAGTGTATCGATGCATTCAATCCCCCTAACGTTCACCACTATTCGTAACACCTTTTTCCCCGTGCAGTTGCGCTCTCTTCATTAGGCGTGTAAGCTTTCCACCCGCTGGGTATTTGCTGTTGTTTACGCCCGAGTCTGAATTCAATCAAAGTGGTGAAAACCCGTCATCTCTAGGTCAACTTCCTTTGTTGCCCACGGAGTAACAATAGATAAAACTCTCAAGGTGAGTCATTGAAATGCTTTTAGAGCTGTGGGCGGCCTCGACTTAAACAATGACGTCCTCTGGCGGCGTTCGTATTAAGTACTTTTGGACATTTGACAACCATACACCTTCAGTTTCCACATGCAAAGAAGTACGTGTCCTACAGGTCAGTCTGACATTGTCAGTTCGAAAGCCTTCACTCTAAATGAAGCTGTGGTTGATGGCGTTCCGATTTCAGCCTCTTCCCTTCCACAATCTCCCTAATGTAATCCATGTTACGACCGTCCACCCGCCGTCAGGAAACGTCTGTTTCTTGTTATAAAGTCTGATGGTAGGTGTCGGAAAAAGTTAGCATATGTTACCTTTCAACGCACACTCGAGTTCTTATCAACCGGCCCATGCCCGACATTAGCAACCCCAATTTGCTCATGCGTAATTCCGTTGGTCCTGAGACATCGACGGTATTATGCCACCCACACTCCTCCGCGGAGTTAAACTCATCCGCCGCTCGTCCAGTACTATGTTGTTGCATCTAATCCGCCTTCACGCCCATCTGGCTGGAGTCAAGAAACGCCGGAGGGGTGGTCCTTTCCTGACTAGCCGCAGGGGATACGTGTCCCGCGTTCGACGATGGACACGGTTTCCAGTCAAACTCTTCCCCCCCGTTACATTCAGTACAAAAGGCTGGCCCGGTGTGCGGGTCAGGGATATACTGAATGGGACACTCTGGGTAGATATACCATATGACACCCCTTTCTTGCGATTTGGGTGGAGATCAACCAGAATTTCGCCTGATGTGGGTATTGCATCCTCGTGGATTTCGACCCTGACAAGAGGACTGTCATGCGGAAATCTACGTAGTGGCCTCGATCTTCCGCGTGCGCGCGTCGAAACCTACACGGACCCAGAGCAGCAACCAATCACGCGTCGGGAACTGGCAAAGACTACCTGTGGGGTTCTACGCAACTTTTCTGAGTCTAAACAGGTAGGCGCTCATCTCTGTTCCTTCCCCAAGCTTTCACCCAAGGATCTATGCGACTGGCTTGCAGAATCAACCCGTAGCCCCTGACTACGAACGGCGGTCACCTAAGCATGAATAGGTTAGGTTTTCCGACATCTTCCTGCTCTCCATTCATTATAATACTGATCAGTGGGTGCCGGAGTTTTTTGTCTTCAGGGGCGTTGTGGCATGAAGCATTCCTAGACCGTAGTTACATTATTAGTCTAGTATTTGTCACTCGTTTTCTAATACCGTTAACAAGACAGCAGTCATTCCTTACCTCGTACACACTTATTGGTCCAAGACCAGAGCGGTGAAAAGACTCCACCTGATAAAGGAATGATCGTCGTTCGCAAAACGGGTTATAAAAGCCGTCCTCGTGCACCAGGTGTGTTGGAGAAGGGTTCACCGTCCTCCCTCAGTCCGACGTCCATTCAGCCAGTCCACCAACGTAGGTCTCACCACCGTATTAAGGGACATTATCGACGACTCAATGACCACAACTTTTGAACTCAGGACAGGGTGAACTTACGAGATATGGGGAACGTCCAGTCAGCAGTCAGCGCCGGGCTCGTCGCAACCGCTAGAACCGCTAGGGCGGTCGTTTTCTTAATACAATCCATCACCCACTCCTTCGTACTTGACAACCCAACACTGCGAAACATCAACTATGCAAGGAATGGACGGGAGTACACGAGAGGGATAGCACAAGCAGCGCGGAACGAGGCGGAGGCGGCACGCCTGGAGGCAGATCAGGCGCGGCGGCAGGCAGCAGCAGCTCTGCATCAGGCCGAGGAAGCAAGGCGCCGAGCGCAGGAAATCATGTTGCAGTTAGAGCAGGTTCGCAGGCAAGTCGGTGGTGGGGTTAGCTACGATCCCCATCGCCGGGCAATCGACCGACTCCGTATCGACCAGGCAAGGGCGGGCACAACTGCGCAGATCGATCTGGACTCGGAAAGTAATTTTACATTCACTGACATTGGGGAAGGGGTTGGGCCGTCAGACGAGAGGTCACTGGCGGAGATCGAGAGTGCCATAGCGAAGGCTGAAGAAGAGGCAGAAGCAGCCAGACAAGCGATCAAAGAGGAAAGAGAGAGGGCGAGGGCTGCTCAGGATATGGCGGAGCGCATGTCAAGGGAGGCCGCAGAAAAGGCCAGGATTGCAAAGCAAGCTCAGGAGGAGGCAGAAGCAAACCTAAGGATGGGTATCCAACCCGTCATCATACCCACTCCTGAAGAAGTCGCCGCTGCCAAGTTAAAAGTGCAGTATCAGGATCACCTTTTCCATTTCGCCGTCGCAGGAGTCTCCGGGAGCGGGAAATCATCGCTGATCAATGCCTTCCGAGGCTTGCGCAACAAGGACGTCGGCGCAGCTCCGACAGGCATCGTCGAAACGACATCCACGGTCGACCGCTACCCTGACCCAAACCCCAGGAACCCATTTGTATGGTACGATATCCCGGGGGCAGGTACACTCCAGCAGTCCGACTGGTTATACTTCAATAGTCAGGGACTCTTTGTCTTCGACTGCATCATCGTTCTCTTCGACGCGCGCTTCACCACGACGGACATTGCCATCCTCAAAAACTGTCAGCGATTCCAAATCCCGACCTACATCGTCCGCTCGAAAGCGGACACGCACATCCGCAATATCATGCGCGATATGGGTTACGAGAGTAGTAGTGATGACCGAGCGCGGCGTACAGAGTTGTACAATGCCGCCCGCGAACAGTACATTAAAGAAACGCGGGTAACGGTCCAACGAAACCTGCAGGAGGCCGACCTACCAGATCAAAAAGTTTACATCGTCTGCAACACTACCGTGTTGTCCACGGTCAAGGATAGAACGCTCGCCTCGAAAACGATTGATGAATTGGACTTAATGAGGGACTTACTCGAGGAAGCTCGTTCCCGCCGTTGCATTCCCCAGCGTATCTTGCAGTAGATGCCAGCCAAATCACCTTGCAGGATGCGTACGACTCAAAATCTGAACGTCAAGCAACGAGAGTGAGTAGTGTCGTATTATTCCAGTCGGAGCATATATGTAGTTTTCTATCGCACCGAGCCTCCAGTTGCAAATTATCCCACCAGAAAAAGGAATATCATGAATAGTGTTACGCAGCCATGTTGTTCGAACGATCCCTCATGTCTATACGTACTTGGAAAACATGGGTATCAGTGACTGAGCGAGGGTATAGCTGAAAACCAGCTTCGGGCCCACCACAAGGATCTATGATAAGCCAAGTGAGATGTGAAGATCAAGCGGAGAGCATCACAGGATACCGACTTTGGGGGTCAACCCTTTGAAGAAGGCGAGCGGGCCCTCATTGCGGAGCAGGTCCTTCACGACCGTTACACCAGGAACCTTGTGTTCAAAATTCGCGTTTTGGATGCGAGTCTTGACAGTGTCAAGTGGTGCGGCAATGGAAATCGATGTGACAGCGCCAGCGACCGAAGCTATAAAGTTTTGTGTCCAAGTTGCCTTCGAGTAATCCGAGACTCCTAGGATGTACTCTTTCGTGGCAGCCGATGCACCAAAGAGCTGAAATCGCCATGTTAGGGGGTTCCGCCTCAATAAACCAAGCACGGATATAGCACTTACAGCAAAAGAACCCGGTGCATTCCGAGCCATGGTCCAGCCCCATCCGCGATACAACGTCGTTCCCTCTTCCATAAATATGCGGACCACGCCTCGTCCACGAAAGGCCTCGGGATTGACTTGCATTTTGATTTTAAGTGCATCCAATGGCAGAAGGACCTTACGTGAGGTTTACTGACTGTTTAGAGCTCTACTTTGGAATCGAACACACCACTTCACCAATACCAGTCAAACTACAATTTCGTGAGTGGAACCGACAGCAAGGATGAATGGGCGATTATACCTTCCAGCCGTCGCCTGCATTAACATTTTCCCCTTGCGTTCTCCAAAGAGACGTGTAAAGTCGTCCTTGTAATGTCGTGAAATAATATCGTTGAACCACGGCTGACCGCCAAATTTGTATATGCGCTGTGCAACTTTATAGCCTGCAGCATAGCCTAGTCCGGGGAATAAGGACAGAAACTTCTGTCTCAGAGGTGCGCTGGCTTGGTCTCTGAAAATGATCGGAGAGAGCGTTGACAACGACACCTTAGTTAAATGACCTCCCGCAATCAGCAAGGCAGATCACCACAAACGGACGACAGAAAAGACCTTGGACTTGTTGCTCATAAGACGCTTCGCAATCGTATCTACGGGGTGGAAGACCACAAGCTCTGCTACGCCTGCAGAAACACTGCATGAACAAACTGGCTGAGTGCACACTAACTGTCTACATTACCGGATGCTCCAGAGCCAAGGACTCTAGCTGTTCCAGAGTCTTTTCCATTGCCAGCATGCGAGGGTGCCATGCCACACGCGGAGGCGGATGATTCGGGGGTTGAGGAAGAAAGCTGAAGTGAATTTTCCTATTACCAAACTACGTTTTTCCTTCTCGATCACCCGAGGAAAAAAAAGTCGTGGGAAAAACGCACCATTCCGGCACCGAACATGGCACGATCGGATAGAACAACGCCTACGAGACACAGTAGCAAGGTTGGCTGATATCCATGTTGTCCCCATTAAGAACCGTATTGTGAACCTACTCCGGACATCGTAGTGGCTAAAGTAAGCGAGGGCCGAGCTCGGGTCCCACTCGCTGAAGGTTATCGCGCACAAGAAACAGACTACGCACGGCATAATACGTCGAGGGACGGTATAGTATTATCAACTTCGTAATAGATACGATAGCCCCCGTCCTAATAACTGAATAAAGCTACGGGACAGGACAGAAACTCTGTTGGATGCAATGGAGTACTCACATGCAATAGGTATTGTCATCCCAGTCATAGGCTATGATGGTCAAGCTGTTCACTGTAGGCTGCACACTGTTGTGCGCGCACGAATGCAACAACGGCAACAATTATTGTCTTTGCAAGGGTTACCTCCGCAAATGGGCTGGAAATTGTGAGGATTTCATCGGGCTTTCTGTACCTTTGACTCCGGACGAGATTCTCCAGGTCCCTTCTTTTTGGCGATGCATGGCAAGTTGACCGCTACCTGACAATCACGGGGGGGAGAATGGTCTTTTCGCGAATTATAGCGAGAGCACAAACAAAAGACAATGACAAGACGGTCGCATAAGGTAGCAATGAGATACTGCAATCGGTAGGTCAGTTTTGTCCAAGAACGGTCGCCATTTGGGGGGTGTAGAATTTCTTCGTTCCATGTTCTGTTGTGAGCGAGAAAGCCACTCGTGGAACTGGAATGACTGAGCGTATACCCATGCGACGTAAGTGGACCCATTAATTATGGTTCATGGCTGACAAGCACTGATTGGAAAAAGATGATACTGTTCCGGAGCACTTATGGGTATCTTACCCTGATTCGGGGGGGCGGGGGCAGGTGAATGTAAAGATTCATGAGCGATCGAAACCAGCACCAGCACACGAACGCGAAGCTATTCCAGTGCTCTTAGACATTCGAATCCTTTATCTTCCGCCCCTACAAGATTAGCTGAATTATAGTAAGAAATAATGGAAGATCATTGGTGAGGTGGGGCGCATAGAGCACACGTTCTCGAATACGCACCTAGGGTGTCCTGCACTCGGTGCGGAGAGTGGACAGGGATGTGAGCGTGGCATCCAACCACCCCTATCCTTGCGGCCGCATGAGAACACCACATCCTCTCCATGCACGCACGACCGACTACCGAGTGATTTTACCTGTTGTTTGTACTAATGCTGTGAAGCTCCGGAAGTGCTTGCTCCATAGCACTCTGGGTTTACACCGTGTGTTGTACATGTTAAATAGATAGCTATGTGTTGTAGGATAATGCTTATTGTATGCTGCAATGCCGGTAATCCAGGCAATCCAGTTGATGATCGGATGTGGTAAACGAGTGATATCTTTCGAGACCTGCTCGATCAACGATGACAAATTTTGGAATCCATGTATTCGTATAGCTGCAGTAATGCACGGATTGAAGGACAATATCGGACAGGCGGATGTCATCTTCACCAGGGCCAAATTTCCCTTGGCTGCTACTTATTTTAAGTTTCTGAAAGAGCTGGGGTCAGACTGACCAGACAAGTAGGGAGAGGAGCTCACCCACGGAAGCCATTTTATAGAAACTGAACAAAAGAAGGCATATTTGTTGTGCGAACTCCTGTCGAGTAATAGGCCTTCCGCCTACCACTCTTTCAATGGAACAATGCCGGGCTTTTCGTAGCAGGTTTGATCCATAACCTGGCCACTATCAAGACTTGTTAGAGCCGCCCGAGCACGGCGCAGGAAGCAGCACGCTAACCTGTAGAAACAATGAGATGTAGTCCCCCTGGAATTCCCCGGAGACATCGTCGGACGGCTGGTCGACCGATGTTCCTTCGACAATGTCTTCTACCAGAGCACCAGTCAAACCGTCGGTGGAAAACTCCACAGTACCTGTCCCGTCTTGTGATGAAGGGGGTTGGCAAGGACATAGATAGGACCAGCAGACGAGCATCGTTGGAGGAATGCTCTTTGGACGTCGCAGACATCCTGATCCAGTGGTATCACTGTTTAAATAAGTGCTGAGGTCTTGTGCGCCAGTAGCCTACCTTCCGCCCTCCCTCCATACTAGCCTCCACCAGCTTCCTGTAGGGTTGATGTTCACTCGGTTACCGTGGACTCATGGCTACAAATGGAAAGATATACGTTATGAGAACTCTAATGGAGGGTATTCGAAGAGGCACGCCCTCCACTCGGTCGCACCGGGGATCGCCGGTCACGGGAGGAATTCGCAAGCAAGTTGGGAGGGCGAAGCCTAACTTAGTGTACCACTGCAGGAGAACCTCGGGACATCAGTACAGCAGGATAAAACTTTGCCATTATAAAAACACATCGTAAATTAGAAGTACACTCCAACTCCATGTTCAGCGACTCAGTCACCAAGATCACCACCAAGTACGAAGAGGGTAAGCGCCGACGACATCTAGAAAGGACTGTAGTGTCAGTTTTCTTTGGATATCGCAGCCAGTCATATTTGAAAAAGCCTCAGCAATCTCGAGTGGGAGTCATCCCTGCCTTCGGCAGGTCGTATTCATTAAATCAGTGTAACTTTGTTTGAAATCATAGACATTCCAGCGGAGAGTTTGATGATTGAATGGCTCACCTGGACACATGATGCGGATGGATCACGGAGCGCCCAGTATAGTGACGGGGGATAGTGGAAGGGGTTGGAGGGCACGCTGGAGAAAAAAAAAGAAGGGGAGGGCTTACTGGCTTACTAATGGCAGCTCATTTTGAAGCTCAGCGGAGATAGCCGATTGAAGAATGCTCCGATCGTCCGGCACAGAAAGCAGGTCAGACCGGTCAACGGTCAAGTACTGCAGTATTAGACTTCCAGAGAAAAAAGCCTCGTCAAGTGTGATGTATCCGGTCGCCTACGATGGGTCAGAGTAAGAAGGCTTGACGTCTTCAGTGTCGCGGGATACATGAGGTAGCATCCTGAGTGTTTTGGAACCGGGAGGTCGGACATACTCAACACGCTTGTCCAAGCTGAGGAACGTGAAAGTCCTGTGCCCAAACTGCAAGCCAGGATTAGCTTCGGATATGTCGGACCGCGGGAACAGAGGCACGAGTTGTCAACAACATGCGTTCGCAACGTGCCGACGTATATATGGTTGCCGAAGTATCAGCGAAAGCTATGAGATGCACGCATGCTGATTGTTAGGTACATGAGACCTCCGATACGTATGTACGTATACCATTGTAGACTTCGGCGAGGTAGCTTGAGGCATGCTGCATACAGCTTCCTCTCCATGATTCAAGTCAAATTATTTTAAGATTATTGCCCACAGTGGATGTGCAAAATGCACCATTTACACCCCCCCCCCCCACACGTCCTCCATTCAACAGTGATAGGCTGGATACATTTGATAACTGTTTCGTACCTCGTGTTTTGAGTGTTCCAGGAAAACCAGAGGGTAACCCATTGATTCAAAGGGCATGAATCCCAGCCCACAATAAGTCATCCTCCACCCCAGCCCAGGACTTCCCCGTCCATCATGATGCCACAAAGAGATGGAAACAGTGGTGAGCCAGCTTACTAGGTTATGTTAGGTGTGCTCATGCAGCTCATTGATGAAAGGACTTGTCGAATGATATAGCTCTGGTCCCCATTCTTCCGCGTCAGCGCCGACAACAGTGCAAACAGTTGGTGATGATATAACACAAGATAGAGATTTCAATGCTGGGGGAACGGGATGCACTTTCTTGGTGGCATAGCTGAAGCTTGAAGTGGGCCTGAAGGAGGACATGGAGCCACAATTTAGCAGTGTACGGCAAATAAGCAGAAAAATATGAGGTCAATTATTGCCAGGGACCATTACCTACAGATTACGGGATGTACATGGATAAGGTGTTGAGACGACTCCAGGAAATTGCTGCCAAACGAGGCTGAGCAGAATGTTACCCCAAAGTTCGGAGAGGGATCAATCCGGGAGAGTGCACATGTGGAGGGGGAGAGGCCGCACATAATGGCACTAGTCACAGAGATTCTGAAGAGTCACCTTCACAGGGCAATAGCCCGGCACAGCAGACATGCAGCAATAGTACACACTTGACAGAAATAGAGGCAATTCCTCGGCCCAGGGAAATCCAGGTAGGGAAAGGCAGATGCCAAGGCGTCCCTCTGTAAACACCAGCCCAACACATCACAGTCCTACTGATCACCCGCCGAAACATCCGGCAGCGGATGATTGGTCGAAAGCGAGCAAACCAAGTCAAATCTCCACGATCGGAGAGAATTTACTATGGCGGAAAAATTAGTGCACTCACAGGAAACAGGACCAGATCTGCTCTGCGCCACCGGGCTTTGGGAAACAATGGAACTTGCCTTAACAGAAGTGCAAGCATCGTTTCATCTCCGCGTAATACCAGAGCGGAGCCCAGAATTTTAATGAGCCCTCCAGTTGGAAGGACTCGACGACATCCATGGAGATGGTACTTGCCTCCTGCCAACCGTTGCTGTTGCACATCACACTGGTGCTCTACAGTTTGGTGAGCACCTTCGTGCGTGAAACCTGGGATTGCGAGATGAAAGAGGAGATGCTGTGGGAAGATGTCACATTACTGAAGTGGGCAATCTTGATGGATAAACTCCAGGGGTTCTAATCTCAGAGACAAAAATCCAAGGTACAGTAGGTATTTGCTACCGGCCCATTAATGGATCGAGCTTGGATTACGGTCGCGGTGCAAACACACGTACACAACGCGCCCTTCACCACGCTTGTTGCGATCATTTCGGCTTGGTTCCTGTAAGAGATTTTGAATCACAGCTTTTTGTAGGGCGACATGCACGCAGAAACTGGCCGTCATGAAAAAGGAGGAGCTGTAAACGTTTCCCTTCGCAAACTTGTGCCGGAAGGAGGTTTGGATGTTACGTGCGGAGCGTCGCTTCAAGAGCGTCCACGTTCTGGCAAACGTACTGCACTGTATCTTCAGGACGATTGCCTTCAGCACCGCTTCATAAGATCCAAAAATAATTTGGGTGTTGTCGAGCGTCCCGAGCGCCTTCGTGCAGTCAAAGTAGGTCTTTCGGCGGCAATCGCTCACGCAGGGGAATCCTCTGCGGAGCACCCCGCGCCTAGAAAGAATGACGCCGAGCGCAGCACGACTGGGGAAACCCTTTCTACAGAGACAGACAAACTGGCGGCTTCCCTGGAGCGAATGAAGATCGGGCAGGCCCAGGATCAGCAGTTGTGGCCTACGTCCGTAATCTTTTACCGCACTGCGGCCAAGGTCAATCTACTCGATCACCCCGCCGTGAAGTATGTTCACGGAGACGTCGACGGCGACGTGTATCTCGAAAACCTCATTTCCTGGGCACGAGATAGCCAGGACAATATCACTAAGAAGGGTCTCGAAATCCCAGATGGAATGCCACCGCTGGATTTGTATCGTAAGTACACGTTACCAATTCCAGTCCTCTATCCATTTATAATACTCTCTAGTGTGTCCAACGTCCATCGACGCTATTCAAGGGGCTATTGGGGCGGTATGCGAAGCCGTTGATAACGTACTCACCTCTGACAAGCATTCGCCTTCAGAGGGGAGTGGTAAGGGCTGCGAACGAGCCTTTGTGGCTGTTCGACCTCCAGGTCACCACTGTGGCGAGGACACTCCTGGTGGCTTCTGTTTTGTTAACAACGTAGTCATTGGGGCTGCACATGGTACGCATACAGATGGTGGACACCCGTGGATGCTGACACCCTGTAGCCCACTTAAAGCACAATGTCAAACGGGTTGTCATACTTGACATCGACCTGCATCATGGTTGGTGTATGTGGTTCCGCGTAGCACCTTTCTGACTTCGCCGAACATGTAGGCAATGGTACACAATCACTCGTGTGGCAGATAAATGAAGAGACTTATCGCAAATCACTGGAGTCGGAGGGTTTACAAATCAAATCACCTCATACGCAGGATGGCTTTCAAATATACTACGGATCACTCCATGACATCCTTTCGTACCCGTGCGAGGTGAGATCCAGCCAACCATCAGACAAGCATTGGAGTGTATTAATTTCAGGACAGGATGGAAAGCCACACATGGTTCAGGCAGCTTCAACCTCCATCCACGGCATGCACGGACAACATGTTGAAAACATCCATCTGCAGCAGTATGATTCTAACGAACACTTCTGGGGCGTACTCTACCCCAAATACCTTAATCTCATCCATCGCGCGAGAGACTTCCTTGATCGCACAGGAGGATCCGGAGACGACGTTCTTATTTTCATAAGGTTTGTTTCCGGTCAACACGGACACTCGTCGCTGACTCAAGAATCAATAGTTGCGGTTTTGACGCTTGCGAACACGAATACCCCTCCATGTCCCGTCACGGTCGTAGGGTCCCCGTATCTTTCTATCATCGCTTCACTCGCGATACCTGTTCCCTTGCTGATCAGTATGCACGAGGTCGCCTAATTAGTGTACTGGAAGGAGGGTATAGCGACAAAGCCCTCATCAGTGGCGCCATGGCCCATGTTTGCGGTTTAGTGGAGTTGGAAGGGGGGCAAAGGGACTGGGTGAACGAAGAATGGTGGAACACGGACAATATAAGTAAAGTAAGTTTTTTTTTCGGTGCAGTTGATGGCGATTGGTCCTTAAGCTACTCACAGCTTGAGAAACTTACTAAAACCCGAAAGGGTCTTCTCCCGTCACTGCCGTCCGCTCCAGGAGATTGGCTTTCTCGTACTGTGGAGTTACTTGCCACCCTCGATCCAAAAAAGCCCACCTCATCATCGGCAAGTTCTCGTGGTAGTCGCGTTCCTTCAACAGCCCGAACACTGCGTGAACGAAAGAAGGATCCTCGTGATCGCGAGGGTATGGCAGCTTCTGGACACATCGACCCCTCGCCTTCTGTAGTGTCGGACTCCGTTGGGAGGTGTTCTCCAGCGCCAGAGAGTGGGACTGAACAAGACAGCTCGACCCAGCGTGCCGCCTCTGTAACTTCTGCGAGTAGCGGAAAGAAGCTTCCAAGGGTTATTCTTCACGTTCGTCCTCCCGCAACTTGATTTCCAAAGAGATACGTTGAATGTTGGCGGAGACTTAGCTTTGTAATCGCCACTGTCGTTTCGCGCGGATCACAGGTACGACAGCTTTGAAGTACCCGTTTCGGAAACCGACCGTCGAGTAGCCCATACGTCCCAACATACGAAGATGGAGACGATGACATCTTAAAGGAGGTGCACAGATGTCGTCACAATTGGGCATGGGCGGGTACGTGTTGTATCGACAAGACCACAAGTTCAATCCTCCATCAATCTCTTACCTTGGATGTGACAACAGCACGACAAGCCTCAAAATCAACATGAGCTGCAGCCAATTGGACAAGACATTGGTTAGGTTGTAGAATACACTGGATTAACTACTGCAGCGCATCGGCCACTAACTCCAAAATTTCCTTCGTCCCCTTTCCGATGTTCTTGTCGTCTTTTGCTATTGACTGCCACACGGGTCCATGATGAGGCTCTGCAGCAACACACCGCTTAATCACCTCAGCAACATGTTCCTGTACACAGTGAGAAACATCGATGCGATATATACAAGCCTGACGCACCGGTGTCCCGTGTTGTCTCTCAAACTTGAGCCACCATCCCCAGTGGTCCCCAATATCCCTGTCTTGCTCTGTGGCGACCGAGCGTGCAAACCAATCGCGCGCTTTCTCGATCTTGCGCTCCGCCCAAAAAAGGCGGGCAACTGTACATGTTACCAGGGCGTTGTCCTTGGACTTTTTCAATGCGTCGACCGAACGTGACTTGCGCGCCGGGCGTGGTTCTGCCCAGATGGCCATTGACCAGAGCAACCCAGATGTGGGGCATTCTTGCATACCTCGGGCGAGCATCGTCTTCGCCTGTGCTGCACCGCCCGCACGTTCTTCGACACCGACAGACTCGGCCCAAAGAGTCTCATTAGCAGGATTGAGTAGACGTGCCTTCTCCAGGAGGGCTCGTGCTTTGATGCTCTTGCCGTCGAGTTCTTCAAGTCTGCTTGCGAGTACCCAAAGTGTTACGTCCTTGGGACACGCCTTTATCCCAGCAGCATACGATGCACGCGCAGCTGCGTAATTTTTCTGTAACTGATGGATCTGTCCCTGAATCATATATAGTTTGGCAAACTTGGGGAACTTCGACAGTGCACTGGAGACTGTCTCGAGCGCGGCTGCGTATTGCCCTTGTTGCCGCTCGAAGACAGCGGATTTCATCCAAATCTATCATTACGTCAAATAACGATCACCACCCAACGCGATGTACTTACCCTTTCAGTGTCCGCAACTGTACGTGCGCGAACGAGGAGTTCTCTGGCAACGCCCAGTTCACCGTTCTCAGCCTCCAACTTGACGGCAGCGAGCCAAATTTGTTCGCTTTCCGGGTTTGCAATAAAAGCTCTTTCGAGGACCTCCCGTGCAGCAGGTACATCGCCGGCTAGCCACTTCTCTTTAGCCGCCATGAGCCATAGAACCTCCGCCTGTGGGCAGTAGTGTACGGCTTGCGACAATATGGCATCCAGAGACTCCCTAAGTTCGTAGTCAGAAGATTGACAGACAAATGTTGTTTTGTATACTTACCGATCTCCGTAGGCCTTCTCGAGGTCCGCCGCTCTTCGCCATAAGTGCCGCTTATCAGGGAACACCTTCAACGCATATGCCAAGATTGCCCGTGCTGTGCCAACCTTACCCCTCGACTCCGCACTCTCTGCGTCTCCCAACCACGTTTCCAATCGATCCTCCTCTTCAACTTCCATGCTGATTGTAGCCTTCACTATTGCTTCGCAAGTCCTGGGTGAGCCCTCCGACTCGCACCGCTCCGCCTCCTTCAGCCATTGCTCTCGCGTCAATAGCACCTGATGCCGCCGCAGTTCGCGCACTCCCGCCTCTATTGTTCGATCAACTGTTTCAAGTTCCTTATTGCGTGTCTCGGAGGATTTTTCTGGATCGGCCGTGGCTACTTGTTCCAGTAAACGTCCTGCAGCAATCCATATCTCATGTGATGTTGGTACCGACTTGCGTGCTTTGTTCAGAACCGCCTTAGCGCGTTCAGGAGTTTCAAGGCGAGCGAGAGCAAGCCAGAGTTCGACGGAAAGTGGGATGACCTCAACGGCACGAGAAAGGAGGATGCGTGCATCGGCAGGTGACGTCTCGAGATTGACTGTCTCTTTCCAAAGACGGACAGAGTTGGGGATGTTTTCAAGTGCTGGAAAGAGAAATCAAAAGTGGTTCGACGATACAGAACTTGCGATAGAACTAACCTTTGCGAAGTACCCGCTTCTTTGCCTGAACATCCTGCTCCAGGTCAGCCGCAGCCAGCCAGACTTTCACGCTCTGCCCAACATGTTGTACGGCGCTGGCAAGAATAACTTTGGCATCATCTTGACTCTAATAACAAGTTAAATACCGTCCACCCACCATTGCGTATTACGCAAACACTTACATGTAGCCGTGCGGCCTCAAGCCAGACGTCTTCGCTCTTAGGACAGTGTTCGCAACCAGCCTTGATCAGTTTGCGAGCAGCGACCATCCGACCAGCATGCTCTTCCAAACATGCTGCTGCTATCCAACCGGGAGCGTGCTTTGGATTGGATTTGACAAGCGAATCAAACAACATGCGTGCCCGCTTGATATCACCTATTTCCGCCTCACTTTTCAGAACGACCGAGTTGAGAGAAGTGAGGTATCCCTTCGGGTCAACGGAAGTAGCGGAACCTGAAACGGTAGATGTGCCGGATATCTGAGTGAAAGTTTAAGTAAAACGGTGTTGCGTGATGCGACCTTGAACATCTCACCTGATCCAATTTCAGAGAGAGAATCTTGTCTCGGGCTTGTCCGATTTCAACAAAGTTCGTCATTGCGCCTGCGTCCGCAGGTGTTATAAAACCATCCTGCTGAAGTACAGGAAGCAACTGTTAGCGCCCAAAAAGCGCCCAATGAGAGCCATCCTACCTGCTGCTGCTTGATGTCCAAAGAACTTTCATACTCGGTTTGCGCTCTATCTCCGACGAGAATGCTGTCCGAAACGACGAACGATCGTTCATCTTTCCTCCTCTTCTTCCTTGTGAGATTACCTACGTCTGGGATACTTTCCCATTCCTCGTCGGTTATGACAGCCAAACCACGTTTCAAGTCAACAAACTGTTGCTGAATCTTCGGGCGTTCCGCACGGTACTTTGAAAGCTCTTCATTTTCGTGGGCCTCCCTAAAACACAGTGAAATGCATGAATGACATTAAGCGACACGAACTAACCAGGAAGCACACACCTCCGTGCCCGCCGCCGCGCGTCCATGTTACGGTCCACTGCCTCGTATATTTTGTCCGCTTCTTCATCGTCGGCCTCGTAAGTCGTCCCGGCGAAAAGGCCGTATTCATTGTCTGGATCCTGAAACTGTTCCGAGTCAATTTCGGGTTCTTCGCCACGTTTGGCTTGAGCTTCGCTGTTGGAAGCGTAAGTGGGGCAAATAGGGGAAACTATTATATAAACACACGCTATCGTCTCCGCTGACGGACCTTCTCTTGCTGGACCAATATCCGAGCGAGTTGTGAAACCAGAAGCACTACAGGGACAGATGAGCGCGTAAGTTTCACAAACAAAGATTCCTGTACGTACCCTCGTCCAAGACCAGCAACGTAAGATGCGGGTGCTGGCATTGATAAGAATGCCAGCTTGTTGGATTTCTTAGAGGCCATGGTGATGAACGTTTCAACTCAGTGTCTTAGTACGGGTGACGACGTTTGTAGCGTGCGCTCTAATTCGCCCACCCCATTTACGCTGACTAAGCTCCGAGCTGATCTGCGATCGCCCACATTGCTGACTAAGCCATAGACAACTTCATTTCTACAGACGAGACTAGACGGACAGCAACTCTAATCAGAAGTCCATAATCCCAGGCTAGCAACCTTTGTAAGACCATCCCACCGCAAGTGTACCACGGAATAACTGGCGGCACGTTGCAACCCCATTCTCTTTCTTTAATTGGCCATAAACACCTAGTAGCCCTCGCGCTCTGATATGGCTTACCAGATGAGAGTAGGTTACGCGTCTCCTTCTGGACACCAACACTTAGGAGAGCACTGCGGCAGGCACTCTGGGCCAGGTCCGAAGGTGGGTTCTCTTCTCCCTAGTGCTGCAGGCTCTGGGATTGGCTGAGGCGAAGCGCATGCAGCCTGGACGATGATGAGAAGTGCGTAGAAGATAGCAATTGTGGTGCGCATCGGAGGTGTGAGGTAGACAATTTTTCGATTAACGGTGATACCTACAGCCGCCGCTGTTCTCTCCACTTTATGTGTTTTTCCAAAGCGCAATTTGTAAACCTGAGAACCTGAATGAAATGTCGGTCATTGCCATGGTCCCAAAGGCGATGTTCGAAGTTTGTAATCATTCTGTTACTCATTCTTCTGTAAAGTCATCTAGATTCCTTTGTGGCAAGGCACAGCGAACATTGTTTCACCTGCTGTGATTCCTCTCGGCCTTATGCGTGGACCACTGGGAAGTGGCAGATGGCTTAACTAAATCGCCTGATTCAGCCGCCGCCGCTGGACTTCGGCGTTCCATTTATAACGCGGATTTGGTCACCAGGGACGCTCAGGCTCCAGCAATCTCCGTGCTACGTATAACATCGAACGGCTATCCTTGTAATCAGTCTTATACGTCTCGAGTTCCTGAACGATTACCTTTCGAACTAATGTCATGGCTGGTCAAGGCATGTGGTCTAGATAATGGGTAATTCCACTTTCTCGTTTAACAGTGGTACTCATTCACACGTTCGACAGGGACGAGAAAACAGACTGCCGAAGTGCAGAGATAACTAGATGTCGTCTAGCGTTGATACACTGCGAAGAACTGGTGTTGTTCTCTAACCTACCATTAACAGACTCTCCAACTTCCAAATTATGCACCATATCCAAAAATCCGGCAGTCCGACGTGTTCTGGTCTGACACTAAAATGTTCTTCTATGCGGACACGCAAAGAGGGAGGTGTCCGAGCTTGGATTATCTGGTGCGTTTCCCTGGTTCCGGGGACATCTTACTGTGACAGTAAGTGGATGCCCAGCTCATCACTTTTTGATTCACGCGCTTTGCGGGGGTCGCCTATCCGACTGGATTCTTAGTAGCCATCGATCCTGTCTTTTAGACGCCCCAAAGTACTGTATGCTACCTCCAGAATCCGCAGACCGCACGGGCTCCTCCAACCCTCAAAGAGTTCCTGAGTTGTAACCCAAAGCAACTATGGCAGAGTCCCATTCTCGTCATCATGCATCACGGTCCCACGCTGAGAGCAGGACAACTGGGCAAAGTTGTGAACAAAAGTTAGGCGTCCTTCCCATATGCTCGTCGCCAATCCTTCCGATGTCTTCTTCTGTCATCAACACTCGACGTAGCTTTCCGACTAGTTGTAATGGGGCCGACATGCTCTTCCGTAGTAACCGGAAACCCATGTCAGAAAGGAATTCGAGCCCGCGGTGTCCGAATGCGGAGAAACGGTATCAGAGGAAGTGATTGACCAATCTAGTGACCAAACCGCTCTCGTGACGAACCCGTAGCTCGGAGACGTGCAAGCATACACGCAGCTAGATCGCATGATAATCAAGTGGTTTTTCACAGACTAAATGCTATCTATACAGTTTTACAGCGTCAAGCATCTGGCCAGATGCTAGTGGCTAAATCTTTGACCAATGCTAACTTCTTTCTCATATCGTTCATACCAAGTAAATTTCCCTCCGAGTGCGAGGCAAAACCACACTGCGGAGAAACGCATATCCGTTCCAAAGCTTCTTCCGCGCTCTCTCCGGTGCCCGCTGCCACGACCTTCGCTGCTTCCATCACACGTTCCCTAAGTGCACCGACGACCTCCAATTGCGGGAATTTACTCGTCACGAGGCCGAGGATAACCGTCTTGTTCTTCGGAAGATATCGCAGTGGTTCGAAGGTTCCTACGTGGCCCAATGTCAGTCTGCGGAGATACCCCGAACTGAAAATGCAACTCACCAGCACGCTCGGTGTCATATTCGAGATAGTAGCAATCTACGTTAATCCTGTTAAACAACTTCACCGCGATGGCGTCGTATCCACCCTCAGAGAAGTGGATGGAATGCCGGAAGTTGCCACGGCACAAGTGCAAGCCAACTGTCATGTCCTCGGGGCGACCCGCAAGACAGTCATTGTACAGCTGTATGTAGCGATCCAGCAGCGCCTCCGAGTCCTCGCCAACGTCTTGCATGCCTTTAAGCATTGGCTCCGCACAAAAGTATGCAAGTAGGGGGTCGTCAAACTGTGCGTTGCGTAGCCCGGCAGCGTAGAGAACCTCGAGTTCGCGGCGGTAGGCAGCTGCAATGTCATCGAAGTATTCGTCTCGATTGGCATACACACCCGGTCTGTAGGCATGCTCCCCTATTGTGTGTTAAAGCAAACTAGAGAATCAAACAGCATGGCAAATTTACCGTGACGAAGGTGGAACCACTCTGGAGCAGCCAGGGTAAGCTTGATGTTCTTTACTTCCTCGGGCTGCACGAGGGCCTTCAGAGCCTCGAACTGTGGCAAGTAGCCGGATTTGACGTGCCTGATTTTGCCCGTGCACAGCGTCGTACCGGCGGGCTTAATATCTAGCAAAGTACGAAAGAGTGAGTGCTGAATCACGTCAGTAACTGTCCACACACTGTTAGCGAGGAAGGCCTTGATATCAGGAACATAGGTCTAGAAGACCAGCGGTTATCGGCAATACCACTTGAAACACTTCTGTTTGACTTGCCTTGAAGATTTCAACGGGTGGGTTTTGGATTTCTGAACAGTTGTCAGTGGGATGTTGTCCGGGTCTGACCGCAGCATACCTTCAAAACCTTGAAGGTGATCGAAGAATCCATCGTAGAACCTAGAAGGGAGGATAAGGGAAGACTACCCATGAATTTTCTATGACGGACATGTGACGCCTACGCGAGACAATAAAGAAGTCAAGGACACAGGTGACGAGATATCATCTCTTCACTCACCTATATTCGCCGTCTGTGAAGGCCTTGATACCGGCTTCCCTTTGCAAACGTAGAGCTTCCGCGATGGCTTTGTCTTCTAGCTCACGAAGTTGCTCATAAGTAATTTCTTTGTTATCGAATTGCTTCCTCGCTTGGAGTAGATAGTCGGGGCGAAGGAGGGAACCTAGGTGTTCAGCGCGGAAGGGTGGGCTGAGCTTGAAGGACATCGTGGCAAGCCTGGTTGACCGAGAGACGTATTCCAACTCCAATACTTATATGCGCATTTTGGAGAACCATGAACGGGAAAATGATTCTGAACTGCAGATCCATAACCGGTGTTCTGATCCATGGAACTTCCATGTCGGAGATTTGCGGATAAGGAAGGCGCAACGGAGTATCTCTGACAAATTATGATTTAAGAACAGAACAGAAGTTACCCAGGCAGTATCGCACATGTACTGTTGGTCTGACTCATTAGTTTTCCCGTGGATCGATATGTGTCAGCGACGGGACGTGATATGAGTAGCTGCATGGGGCAATCATTCCAAACTTAAATCACAAACAGGGGTGATTCGATTCGATGACTTACGGATTGAACTGAGATCCTGAGGCGTGCTCCATGACCAAACCCACTTTAGAAAGCACTCCACCGTCATTTCATCTCCCCACTTACTCCACACCTACAGCCACCCTTCGCATGAGGGGTATCGACTACACGAAAGGAGCTACCTATGAGTTCCGTGGCAAAGTCAACGGTCGATCCATTAATCATAGATAGAGATATTGGGTCGACGTATAAGTTGGATGGTTGCATGCTGGGACAGATAAAATGACTGAAAAACAACGATGGGGTAAAGCGGTCGCACGAAACTGAAACTGTGTGAATAGATGGACAGAAAAACACGCACAAGTTTCCCGGGCCCGTTGGGTTACGGGTTTAATTTTGTACTGGAATCCGGAATAGCCGCGTGAAAATTCCCTTCTCGAGAGGAAAATCGATTTCAACTGATGTAAGTACCCTCGACGAGTATGATGCTGTGAACGGGCATAGTATTGTGCAGGCCGGTCCGTGCTCGACAAAGCGATCCAAGGATATGTCATGGTCAATGCGGACCATCTTGACGGGCGTACCACGCTTGTGCGTTCATCGATATCCCTGTTCCAGGCGATTAGCAACCCCGTCGATAGCTGCATTGCAGCGTACACATACTAGGAGGACCTTTTACAGAGGACCTTTGTTCGCTTAAAGTAACACTCCGACCAACGGGGATAGAGGCTGGGCTATGTGCAAACCTAAGCGAGCCATTACTGACCGTAATGGTACTAACGAGGGACAAAACATGAACATGGGCATGAAAGTCATACTGCAAGCCGCATGCGTGTGCCATATCCTTGTCCGGCGTTTACTATTTAGACATCTTGGCCATTCGCACGGATAGCATTTAGGGTGCGAACGTTTGCTCTGGCTTCGTGGAAGTACAATTCTCCTGATCGTGGGTCGTAAGATAACATGACTGCGAGGTGCGAACGGAAGAGAATACTAAACAACATCCAAGCCTTGCTTCAAGGCCACAAAACCGCGATCCGTGCTACGGAAATCGTGGTTCATAGAGGGCGTCGACACGAAGTCATCAACTATGAGTGAAGCGGACAAACCTTTGCATGCACCCGAAGGGCATCACATTACGGACCGCATCGAAAACGAATATTCATCGATCACAGGACACGCCCTGCTTTGGATGTCCTTTGAGCGATATCTTTTGAACGTCCTTCATTTCCCTGCCACGACTTGAATTACTGCTTCAGGTTTACCAAGATGTGTCGATCCAGGATTCTGACATGCTGATGGCAGCGGCACCTCGACACGTTCGCGACGAGTTTTCTAAGCAGTCCCGGCCATGGTTCCCTCTTGTGTTTATGTAGCGCTGACCAAGAATTCGGCTGATGCGAGGTTAGGTCAACGACTGTCGGAGCTGGACGGTGTAATGAAGATGGAGCGAGCGCTGCTCCTCAAGGACATAGTTACTCAGGTACATCCCTCCAGAATGCTCAACAAACTCACCGCATGACATTACTCCCATTCATCAGCAAAGTATAGGACGGGTCCATGCCAGTTACCTGCTGTGCCGCCAGCAACGTCGAGTACTGCATCAGGTTTTTTTGCTGCATGTGTTTTCCTATACCAATCTGAACAGCGTTAAAAAAAAAACGCTGTATAGGAAAACACAGCAACAAAAAAAAATGAGTTCGTCCTACTGGTCACTGAGGCTGAGTTATGGGCGCATTACTTGGTGCCATTGCGATGCACAAACACTTTTCATGCAAAGCCCTACTACTACTCCGAACTATTTTCATTGATCCCTCCAGCAGATCCGTAGTAAAGCTTCGTTATTGTTTGGGTCTACTACACTGTCCCATAGATGGGGAGTTGGCAAGTCATTACTACGCGACATTCAACAGCGAAGGATCTACGGCTTGGAGGGCATGGAGGGTTTGGCAAAAATTTTGCCTTCTCTCCCTTAGACATGGTTTCTCCTGGACATAGAACGACACCCATTGCATCGATAGAGATGGCAGCGTGGAGCTTCAATAGGCTAAGAATCAATGTTTTTGCGGTACCATCAGTCTTCCCAGACAATGGCTTTCTGATGTCTCCAGCAGAGTCCAACCCTGTCTGAACCAGCAGTGTCTGGTTCAAACGAGGCTGGACTCTTCAAGAGTTACTGGCATCACTGACATCGGCCTTCTATATGCAGGAAGGGTCGCTCCGATTGAAATTAGAAGTAATAATGGAAGCTCACCACCGCTGCCGAAAAACCCGTGGAACGACCCTCGAAAGAACTTGGATCAGCGTATGGATTGCGCGTATACGCAACGGCATGAGATAAAGAGACAGGTTGTCGTATAAAGGCGGAAAGAACCACCGCACCGATCCTTATATACGGGTA
The DNA here is from genome assembly GCA_024613165.1 of Pisolithus albus. Classification (NCBI taxonomy): domain Eukaryota; kingdom Fungi; phylum Basidiomycota; class Agaricomycetes; order Boletales; family Pisolithaceae; genus Pisolithus; species Pisolithus albus. Next base: position 290,920 of record JANFAB010000060.1, read on the forward strand.
GTCTCCAAACAAGTGCAAATACCCGAGATAGGCAGTTTAGTCCCAGTGTGAATCGCTTGTGAGACAGACCGATCGATATCGACAAATTCTGAGGCTTTCGGGCAGAGTTCCAGACTTCATAGGTACCGTCAGTATCAATTAGGAAGAGAGGAAGGTTGTTGGAAATACGAATCCAATTGCTGGACCTCACGGGCTTTTGTGCTAATAGACATCGTGTCCTGCACCTTGCGGCGGTCCACCCAGTGGCGGATGAGGCCGATGAGGTTGCATAACCGTAGAAAATATAGCAAACCACCAAAGCAAGGTCTTCCCGACGGAGGGTAAAGTTAACCCGTGAAGAATGTCATGACATGAAACACTTCATTTTCAAAGGTTCCCTGTGATGGTCCTTGGTCCGAAGACATTCGGATGGTGGCGGTGATCAACGAACTTGTCAGGAACGATGATGACCCAATATGTCAGGCTTCAACCTCACGGCCCAACGACGGGCATCGTCTCGCTGACTGAGTCGTTCCGCGATGGCGTTGTTCACTTGGTTCGTGACCCGATGGGGCTCAGTAGGCTTCTGAATCTTGGGAGATTTCTGGAACTTCTCAACTGCAGCTGACAATCGGAAGCACCGGATGACGATTCGGACGGAAGAACCTCGGCACCATCTTGAGGAGTGGGGGGGGTTGCGACTCGGGTGCGACGGAGCTGCAAGTTCTGCCCTTCCCCCTCCGGAAAGTGTGTGTTTCTTTGGAACCCGAGGTCCACGAAATACCGGGGATGTAAAGGGCTACCAGCTGTTGACATCAAAATAACGTCTTCTTCACCGTTCCCCCCAAAGGATGCGAGAGCAGCTTCCAACTTTGATATTCGACCTGCATCCAACCTGGTCTTAGGAACTCCCTCAGCCTGTTTTCTCTCGTCCTCAGCTGCTTGTTCAGTTCTGCAAGCCCTGCCTCGGACGGAGGTCGGAAACATTCCAATAATGTTTGTATGAGTGTAAAGGATAGGTGGAGATGTTCCTCTTCAGAACACCGTAGCAAGCGGGCAACTTCCGGAAGAAAAGAGTGTAAGTAAGTCGGACATCATCCACTGCTCGACCATCGAAAGTTTCGGAGACTTCCCAGCACGTCGCGGTGGCTCCTCCCAGAAGCTGACCCAGTTGCTCTCTGCATAATGTGCCATTGTGCATCAGAATCGTTGGTCTGCTACAACTCGTATGTCCCGGTAATACCAGCGCTGGCTAATGCGCCTTTCACGAAAATTAGCTCCTAAAAAGTTACCGTAAAGTCCTTTCACTACTTGGTCAGAGAAGGCACTGAAGTATCTGCATGCGGATCGTCAGTAACATAGACAAAATAGAATCCCCAATACACCTGCGCGTAAGACAATTACGAGCGCAGAAAGGCGCCTTCACTAACGTCCGCCGCAAGCTAACCTTGACTTCTCCGAGAACCTTGACACATACGCCCACATCCGGTTAAACAGGTCTTCAGCTTGGCTTTCCAGTTGCCGACTTGAGGGCTGTCGTAGAGACACAACCTTAGTAGAAACGTGGTAGCATCCACGGTAAGGGGGTCTCCTCGGGTGCAGAACCAGTGATGACATTTATCTGAGCTGTTATATGGGACTGTTATTAAATAGGTGTAAAGCGGTGCTGAAAGGAGTGTCACGAAGTATGCCTTTGATTGTGTGTCGACAGAAGTAACGAAAGAACGCGTCCAGTCGATAGCAGGTCCACAGTCGAAGAATGGGGAAGTATGACAAGGCTACGCGCCACGAAGAGAGGACATGAAATTGTCGTCGACTGACTGTATGATCACTAAATGCGTGCTTCATGACCAAATGTGCTCTACAAAGAACGAAAATCCACCGTCATTTCATCTCCCAACTTACTCCACACCCGCAGCCGCCCTTCGCATGAGGGTTATCGACTACACGAAAGGAACTCCCTATGAGTTCCGTGGCGAAGTCCACCGTCGACCCATTGATCATAGATAGAGATATCGGGTCGACGTATAAGTTAGATGGTTGCACGCTTGGATGGATAAGATGACTATAATATTAAAAAAAAAAAGGGGTAAAGCAGTCGCACGAAACTGTGTGAACAGGTGGACAGAGAAAACGCGCACTAATTTCCCGGGCCCCGTTGGGTTGCAAGTTCTATTTTGTATTGGAATCCGTGACATCCTCCCGACTCCACGGATATACGAACGGCCGCCTGAGAGTTCCCTTCTCGAGAGGAAATCGATTTCAACTGCTGTTGAGGACTAGTAAGCACCCTCGACGAGTTACGATACTTGTGAGCATACCTGTGCAGCGCGATCCGTGAGCATGACCTGGACTTTGTCTTTGGGTATTATATCAGCCTCCAGTTCAGCTTCCTCTAATTCTTGGGGTGTTGGTAATGTCCGGACCACAGCGAGAGAGGCCGGAACTGATGGAAGTTGCGTAGATAGTAGGCGAGTGCGTATACCGGCCATTCTATTTATTCTCCTGGCCGGTCGAGAGACATATGCAGAGATCCGTGAAAGTGACATAGGAATGGGTGTATGAAAGGGCGGACTGGCACATTTGGCGTTGTTGAAAGCGCATGATCAGTCAGAGCGAGGCACGTGACTTGGCCGTTCTCTCTCTCTACATAGACGACGATTATGTCGAAGGTGTCTTTTACAGTTCGGCGCCCAACCCCGACCTCTCGACCTTCATCGACGGGACCAGAGTCTGATGGCCTGTTCAAGGTGCCCGCTCTTCCCCGCCACTTGGCTGGTGCAAGATCTGCCACAGGAAGTCCGCTGGCAAGCTCGCGAGAGGGGTCAGACGATGAGGGTGAGATGGGCATAGTCATTCCAAAAAATGGAACAAGTCGTGGAAATGGTGGAAGAGGATATGAGGGGTCAAGTGATGACGATGGTGCAAGTGTGGAGGAGGAACTCGTTACCGAGTTCGATCAGTTCAGCGTCCAGCGGTGCGTTTGTTCTCTTCCTATTTCGTGTCCCGGTGAGATTGAGCTCACGAAGGTGTTTATATGTTCACCAATCAAACTATTCTACGTCTGGTCATCTTATAGTGCAAGTAACAAGCCCGTGCCGCTAGTGATACCCGCTCTGCCGAATCCGGACTGGCGGGAGGCTGCTCGAAAGCGCCGCACTGCGGTCCAGGCCACACGCTCTCGACCCATCTTTGTTCCAGACTCAGCCCGTGCTACCACTGGTGCAGATGGAAGTGTGGGTGGGCTTGGGACAAGAGACACTATCAACTCTGGACCCCAATTGGTCGGACTGCAGGTCAACAAAAGAGTGAAAGTAGGACTCGGCCAAGATGTCATAGGACGGACCGAGACTACGACTACGACGGTTATAGAAAGTACACAGGAGCAGAGTATGGAGGTAGAAGAGACGGAAGACCAAAGGGCGATTCGAGCACTCCTAGCTGGCGAGGATGGTTCTTCAGTTGATATCGATGCCATCCCCACTCCACCCCTCACTGAAACCGACGCACTTCGCCAAGACGTTGATGCATTACCGGACTGTGCAACCGAGGAAGGTTATGCTCGGGTCCCTGTATCTGCTTTCGGGCTTGCCATGCTCCGTGGCATGGGTTGGTCGGAGGGCACAGTGGCATCGAAATCGGATAAGGGGAAGAAACATGGTCTTGTAGAGCCATACCTTCCTCAAGCACGACCCGCTCTGCTTGGAATTGGTGCCAAGGAACAGGAGACGCTAAACGATGGATCGGGAAGGTCACAGAGGAAGTCCAGAGATAAACGGTATGTTCCGGTTTTGAGAAAGGATGGACGAGAAGAGAGTGGCAGTAGCAGGTCTGGTACGGCTTCCAGAAGGGCTTCCAGATCCCCGCCTGGGAGAGCCGGGGACGAGTATGCAAAGAGTCGAAGTCGACACGACAGGGACTATGGCGATGCGAGTGACCGCGATAGAAGGCGAGACCAGGAGAGGGACAGACGGAGGAGGGAACGAGATTACGACACGCGACGACGGAGGGACTAGTAACACCTACATCGAATATTATGTAATATGCAAATCACATGCCAGTCAAAATGCCGGCGATTGAGCGTAGAAAGACTGTCGGTCTCTTTTTTAGATCCGCACCTTGGAGTATGAGCAGACTTAAAAGGAGAGAGACATACGACACAAGTGCAGTGGCACTCCTTCCCCCATGCTGGCCAACACATTTCACTCTGCGACTCCACCCCCGGGTCGGACGTTTGCAAACCAGGACAAGCTACCAAAGCTGCCCATTCCACCCCTGGAAGATACCTGCAGGCGCTACTTGAAGGCACTGCGTGGATTGCAAGACGACCGCGAACATGCTGCCACTACTCGCGCAGTACAACGCTTCCTCGAAGGAGATGGCCCCCAACTTCAGGAGCGTCTGATAGAGTGGGCAGCGAGTCGAGCAAGGTATGTTGGCTACTTCATCTTTTGACACGACTTTTCACCCGTACCAGCTATATCGAGGACTTTTGGTGAGGTTTCCTATACTCCCGTGGTCTCGCTGGAGCTCACCTCGCGTCGACCTTTCAGGTACGAGAGCTACCTATCGCACAGAGACCCAGTCGTACTCTCGCTTAACCCCTTCTTCGTATTAGAGTACGCTGCCATCCTTGCCTCTTCTGCTGCCACCTGATAAATGGTTCTGGCAGGAACGACCCCACGCCGGACCGTGGATCCCAGTTGCCTCGCGCGGCGTCACTCGTCATCTCATCGCTGGGCTTCATACATGATCTTCGACATGGACTGCTGAACCCCGACACCGTTCGCGGCCGTGCACTTGACATGGATCAATACACTCGCCTGTTCGGCACTGCTAGGATACCCACAGACGTGATGCTCCCCATTTTTATCACTATCAAACGGGCGTAACTAACCCATACCATAGATGGGATGCAAGATGGTCGTCAACGACGAGGCACGTCACATCGTGGTACTCCGTCGCGGACAGTTCTGTGAGCCTCCATGACTTGTCGGGTTTCGAGTGTTTTGATCGTTGCAATGCAGATTGGTTCGACGTTCTTGACGAAGACAATCGTCCACTGCTAACGGAAAGAGAAGTGCTGCGTAACCTCCAGGCTATCGTGAAAGACGCGGACAAGACCCCCATCACCGAGGTGCCCTCCGTAATTACCCCCAGGAGGACGTCCTTCTGACTCGCATCACAGGTTGCCCGCAACGCTATCGGCGTTCTTACCACGGAAAACAGGAAAACATGGTCAACTTTGCGGCGAACCCTTGCGGAAGACCGAACTAACGCCGCCTGCCTGAGTGTCGTAGATGATGCCTTATTCATCGTCTGCCTTGACGATGCTGCTCCTGCCCGCACTGACGGCGGAACGCAGCCCGGCAAGCCTGGACCCAACGAAGACCTTGCGGCGTTGTGCTCGAATTTCCTGTGCGGGACATATGATTTGAGAGAGGGGGTCCAAGTTGGGACCTGTACCAACAGGTGGTATGACAAGGTCTGTTTGCTAATTTGGGAAAACGATTTCCTGTCGGTTTAACGCGGGTCACAGCTTCAGATAATCGTTTGTTCCGACGGTGCAGCCGGAATCAACTTTGAGCACACCGGGGTTGATGGTCATACTGTCCTCAGGTCTTGGTCCACCAGCGGATACGATTTCAGTGTAACTGACGATCTGTTTCAGGTTCGCCGCTGACGTCTTCACAGAAGGCCTCATGTTACTGGCTCGGTCGATCAACCCTTCAGCGCCCACGCTGTTCCATGCTACCCTGTCTCCTCATGCCAAATCCTATAAACCACCGAAACTGGCTACCGAGGGCAAGCACGCCACTACGAACCACACTCCTTCGTTCGCGCGTGAATATGAAACGGCGCCAGTCAAGCTCATATGGACCATGACTCCGCCCATTCGTGTCGGCATCCGCTTCGCAGAGACCCGCTTGAGCGATTTAATCTGCCAGAATGATTGCCAAGCGTTGGAATTCAAAGGATACGGCAAAAACTTCATTACCAGCCACGGTTTCAGTCCGGACGCGTTTGTACAAATGGCATTTCAAGCTGCCTATTTTGGGCTTTACGGTAGGCATGCCTAGTTTTCTTTTTTTTTTCCCTCCCGCGAAACGTTCACGCATCATTTTCTAAAGGAAGGACGGAATGCACATATGAGCCTGCCATGACAAAGGCCTTCCTGCACGGACGCACGGAAGCCATTCGAACAGTGCAGCCGCATAGCGTAGAATTTACGAAGGTCTGTAGTTTTTGTCACCTTATATCGTATGCGATTTGAATGGGTTGCTCTTCCATCAGATATTTTACTCCGAGGCACCCAACGAAGAGAAAGTGAATGCATTACGCAAAGCCTGCGAGGGTCACGTTGCTTTGACCAAAGAATGCAGTCAGGGTCTAGGTCAAGATAGGTTAGTCTCTCCCGTCCAGCGATAAGAAGCATAAGCTCAAAGTTCCGGTTAAGGCACCTTTACGCACTATACTGCCTGCACCGACGCCAATACAACGGGGATCATGACCAACACCCTGACGGCCCGCTTGCAGACGGTGACGTGGCTGAGGTGCAAACCCCGCCGCTGCCTTCCATCTTTGCGGACCCTGGTTGGAATCTTCTCAGTACATCTATACTTTCGACCTCAAACTGCGGAAATCCGGCGCTCCGCTTGTTTGGCTTCGGCCCCGTTGCCGCAGATGGATATGGCATCGGATACATCATCAAAGAGAATGGAATAAGCGTGTAAGTCTCACTTTCAATCTTTCTCATGGACTGTATTGGACGCGCCCGTATCGTTAAGCGTCGCGTCTTCGAAGCATCTGCAAACCCGACGGTTTTTGGACACGCTGCAAAGTTACCTGCTAGAAATTCAGCGTGTGCTTGTTCAGCTGTACCTATCTGCCAACGAGCGCCCGGCACCGTTTGTCGACCACTCGGGGGTGCTCCGAGATTCGAAGACCGGCAGACCCATCAATGGTGCGAATAATCATTCAGAAGGCGTGTCTGGCGGTGATTTCGAAGATACCATGAGTACGTCCGACCGTGGTGCTGTGGCGTGGTGGCAATTTCTCACAGTGCACTCCAGCGGGATATTCCTTCTTTGACAGCGGAGATATAGAGCTCCTGGGAGGACGCAAACGGAGTGCTCATGCGAATATCGGTGCGTCTTTCTAATCCCTTTCTCAGGGACTGAGTCAGGCTGACGATGATCGATTGGCCCCTACCAGGAAAAGTGTTACCCTTGTCTGAATACTGAAGACGACTGCGTTGTAATTCTAATGTATTGGATCGTTGCATCCTGTATACCGGCGGCCGTATGTGTGTGTACGAGTGATCGCGTTGATATCGTGTCATGTTAGCAAAATAAAGGACAACTCAGATAAACGAATGATATCAGTCGTGATGACTGTCTTGCGTACTCCCACCGTTTCTTTCTTTCTCTTCGCAATCATCTCCGTATCAGCATGTCTGCGCCAGCGCAACACACTCTGCCCCCTCTCCCCTATGACTACAATGCTCTCGAGCCCTACATCTCGAAGCAGATCATGGAACTCCACCACACCAAGCACCACCAGACCTACGTCAATGCGCTCAATGCAGCGGAGGCTGCCTACGCAAAGGCATCGACCCCCAAGGAACGTATCGCCCTCCAGGCTGCACTCCGCTTCAACGGTGGTGGTACGTATCCTTCTCGTCGATGGTTAAGAGTACAGGAGGAGCTGATCTCTCGTCATCTTATCTCCTTCCGTAATCGATCGGCAAAACGCCTGCAGGCCACATCAACCACTCGCTCTTCTGGAAAAACCTCGCTCCCGCCAACGCCAACGGCGGTGTTTTGAGGGATGGTCCCTTGAAGGAAGCCATCGTATCCACCTTTGGTTCTGTCGAAGACTTCAAAACTTCTTTCAACACTACGACCGCAGGGATTCAAGGTTCGGGTTGGGGCTGGCTTGTACGTTTTTTTCGTCGCACCTGTTGTTGGTTGTATGGCCCATCTGACGGGCTCTGGTTAGGGACTTAACCCGTCTTCCAAGCGTCTCGAGATCGTTACCACGGCCAACCAAGATCCCCTCCTCACCCACGTACCTATCATCGGTGTTGATATCTGGGAACACGCTTTCTATCTCCAATATCTCAACGTCAAAGCTGACGTGAGTGTATCTTGGCCTGCCTGCCGAAGTCTATGCGTCTAACGATATTTCTTGTGCAAAAGTATCTGAAGGCCATCTGGCACGTCATCAACTTCGAAGAAGCTGAGAGGCGATACTTGGAGGCGATCAACGGCTCCAAGTTGTAAGCTTGTGGGCAAATCGAAGTGCCGTAGAGAGAAAATGAGGTTTATCTAAAAAGAAATGTTCAAATATGTGAAGTTTTGTTGACCGTGTACTTCATTTACACTAGCAAATGGTTTTCGTCCAATACGATGTTTTGCATTTTTTTCAGCTTTTTTATAATTCCTTTTTTGGTTGGAGTTTATTGCGGAGAAACCCGTGGCAACCATACTTTTTTCTATGACGTTAAATCTGCACATTTATTCCGCCGCGTTTTTTTGCACCTACCGCGTTTTTTACCTCTGCCGCGTTTTTTTTTGCCCTGCCGCGTTTTTTGCACTCCCGCCGCATTTTTTACATAAAGGATATGGGACCGAATGCAAAAACACGAAGGGCTGCACTTTTTAGGGCGCTTTCAATAGTTGCTTTGTCTATACTTCCTGTTTTTTGGTACCAAAACTCATGAGTAAAATGAAAGCGCATTCAAGTATAGGCTTGGTAAGGAATAATTAGTACACTACTGCACTAAATGAAGACGGAAATCTTTTGGGGGTGTGCTAAATGAAGGACAGGAAACCGAGTGAAAGTGCAGGTAGTTATCTGGGTCTGCAACCCGGTTTGAGGGAGGCATCGCGAGGGAGGACGAGCAGTCGCATAGAGCTTAGTCAGCACGGAAGGAACACGGACAGCTGGGGTGGGCGATCGGCGACGGCGTGTGCGGGCACATCATCATACGACCGGAAGACCACTGTGCTACTCCACTGTGCATTCGCAGCTGTGTCCAGCATCAGGTATGTTGTATCAGTCTTCACCGTTTCTCAACCGTGTATTTTGCTATTTTACAGGATCATACTACTTCGCCATAGCTTCAAAATGACACCTTATTTTGTGTGAAGTTGCCGGTAGTTAGTAACTACATCACTTATATTTTGACATTCATTCTACCTCAGTAGTGCACTCCAAACCCACAAAAAAATGGGGCCCTAGTTTTTGAACTTCCTTCGTATTTTTTTAAAAACGCGGTGGGTACAAAAAAACGCGGCGGAGGTACAAAAAACGCGGTAGGTGCAAAAAAGCGCGGCGGAATAAATGTGCAGATTTAACGTCATATTTTTCAACATCCGCGGATGTCGACATTCGAAACTCCGATCGAGGCTGCCGTCGGCGACGCCCAAAGTGTCTTCTGGTTCCGAAGTTTTGATAGCTAACTACGACGCCGCCTGTGATTGCCGCAAAGTCACCGTGCAGCGGGATGACACTTAAACAGAGCCGCCGAGCGCTGAGCTCTCTGGCTGTTATACTTATGGCCCTTAAGCATGAACAGATACGGTTGAAAGTGACGGGGACGACAGAACCATACCGTTAACTGCCATCGCAATTCTAACTATTACTGGGTCGGATGCCAATGGAATCATTAATGTAAGCCCACAATCATCCGGCTGACTCTCTGTAGGTCCCAACTTAAGCCAAACTCGTCAACGGAACGAGAGAACCTAACCTTGGCTGACCTTGGCTGTCCCATGCAAGGAATTGCAGTTGGTCCCTCGGCTACCTAATTAGATGAAAGGTAAGACACTCAATCAGAACGTGTGCCGTTAACTTCCCAAGTGTGGTAAAATGACTTCGTAAATGCCTGCCTCGTTCTGGTACTAAAGAGGGCGCACATGTCTCACTATAGACTAAGGGTTAACCAGGCGTATGTGACGACCGTGGACATCCAACAGCTGTAATTGAGGGGGACCTTGCGAAAAATGACACCTGGCGCATGGGCACAGATTGGGGCGGGCTTAAATACCCGGAAAGTCGTGGGCGAAGTGAAAATCCGGTGCCCGCCTCATTTCTCTCCCCGCAGAGCTGAAGAAGACCATCCCAGCAAATGGGGGAGTCTGCTGCCACTAAAGGTCTACTGCTCCGACTAGCAGTAGTGCTGGGTACGACATGCGCTCTGCGGGTCACCATCACTCCGCCTAACCCTCCTCCGCGCGAGGGCGAAAAGCGTGATGTATCTGTGGTAGAGAAAAGCGCGGTCGGCGCCATGAAGACCGTGATGCGGGTACGTTCTCGCCTTGTCTGCTCGAAGTTTTTCTTGGCGATTGACGAGTGCAAAAACCAAAGGCATCTTATATGTTCGCTGGCATCGCCGAAGCCATTCTCATCACCACCTACCTTATCGCACGGATGACCGGAAGCGCGTTCTTGTCAAATACGTGTGTCGAGAAGCTCGAACTCACCCCTGTTGCTGTTGTTGGGTGCATCCTAGCTTGCATGGGGGCTTCCATTCGCGCGTGGTGCTACCAGGCGCTCGGACGACTATTTACGTTCGAATTCGCTATACTTGCTGATCACAAACTGATCACGTCCGGCCCATATGCCTTCGTGCGACACCCCTCATACACGGGTGGGATGCTGGCGCTCGCAGGCACTACCCTCGTCTACGGTACGCGGGGATCTATGATGTACCATTGCCCCGTGGGATATAGCGTGTGGGCACCGCTCTGGAGTGTCTTGGTGGTCGTCTCCTGTGTGTTGTTGGTGGATAGGTGTCTTCGCGAGGACCGCGTGCTGCACGCCACCTTTGGAAGAAATTGGGAGGAATGGAGTCAGCGGGTGAGATGGAGACTCGTTCCATGGATTTTTTGAATGCGTATGGACGGATAGTTCACTTATTGATATACGAGTATAAGATTGACTGTTGGTCATCGATATCCTTGCTTGCCTACGGATATGGCATTTGCTGCCTCCACCACAAGAACAAGTGCTGCGCGTGTGCAATACCGATGTACCAGAAAGGGAATTACAAGAAAACCGGGATCGTATCTATCGTCTCAAACCTATGTTACCCCTTTGTATAGCGCATGAGATACTAAGGCGAGAGACGGTCAGGCGGGTCGACTCACCTGTTTACCATAGCTAGCTTATGCAACCGCTCCTTCTCCACGATCGCTTTGCTTTCGCCTTGCAGTACCCCGATCAACTCCCTAGCCAACCTGATGTCCACAGACTTTCCAGGCCTCGAATCACTCGCCGCCAAAACGGCCTTGACTCCTGCATGTATACGTTGTTTTTCGGTCAAGGCGTAGGGAACTTGCAACGACTTTGTCCCGTATTTGTGAGACCCGAGCTTCACTGCCGGAGATGCTGCCAAGAAGGCTTCCCGTACGATGGGCATGGGCGGTGCCCTCGTCGAGGTGTGGATGTGAAGCAGTGTCCGTGATACGAGGCGTGCGGCCTTTGCACGACGTCCATTTTTCTGCAGTGCAGACGTAAGGTAGTCCAGTAGGGGGTCGTTGGCAGGAGGTATGAACATTTGAGCGAGAGGGTCGTCCTCGCTGTCGGAAGGGAGAGTAGACTGTCCTAATGTCTCTGATGCCTGTGGGGCTGGCTCTCCAAAGGGCGTGTCACTGAGGTTGAGACCTGTGGTCGAACCCACGAGTGCGTCGAGTAGTTCTGCGGACTTTGCAAGCGTTTCTCTGTCTGCGATTGAGCTAGCATGTCGTGCGACAACGATGCCTGCAGAAATACGGGGTGAAAATAATGGAGATGCTCTTGTGCACCTGACGGTTAGTCTGGCGGCTTGCAAGGCCGACGCGGCCAAGTTGCGAACATTCATAGTGCGCTCGCTGCGTCGAGCAGAGCCAACTGCAATGTGGTGGCAGTGCAAAATTTCGGCGTGCTGCCAAGTCAAGTGACTTCAGTGCAACTCAAGTTTACATACGGTTATGTCGACGATCATTGGATCGTCCTCAAGGCACTCGCGTGGATTGCACCGTACGTTCGCAGCTGCAGTTTCGTTCGTCCGTAAGGGTCATTTGAAAAATTGGGCAGCGTTCCGACTATTGTGCAGGCGCGCACTGTTCACCGTACTGGCTCTAGAGAGTTCAGCGGATGATACCTGTGCCGCAGTAGTGACGTCGTCCCGTCAGATACTCTCGAACGTCGTCGTGAAGCAGCATGATCTGTATGTCGTCTCTTCCAAAGAATTTTCGTCCGAACGCGCTGAAAATTGGTTTTCCACAAGCCATGAGGGGTTCGGTGGGATCCATCCGACTGTTGCAATCGAAGCACACCAACGCAACATGGTCAGCATACTCATAGCCTAACAACGATTCGCTGCCATGAACAAAGTTTGTAGCCGGGAGCAGTGCGCAGGGCACTCGAGAATGCGAAACGTACTATGCAGGATATAGACGGGATCGCATTTACCAGAGGACCAGGCAAGCAACCGTGGAGAGCGGACGATCTTGACCGGCGGCTTACGTTCAGCTTACAGGAATCGGAGGATGTCTCAGCGTTGGGTCTAACGCAGCGAAAAGTCTTGCCGCCGCTCTTAACAAACCATTAGTTGGTGTTCATCACATGGTCAGTCTTTGAATCGTGTAGCATTATCACCGAGTATCTCATTTCGATCCACATCAGCAAGCACATGCGTTGACACCATTACTGACAGCTCCACCTGACCGGATACCAGAGTTTCCATTCATTACACTGTTGATATCTGGCGGCCACACCCTACTCCTTCTCGCGACGTCGCAAACGTCTTTCGAGGTTCTTGCCACAACAGCGGACGAAAGTGTGGGTCGTTCATTTGACAAGGTTGCACGTCTGTTGGGGCTCTCATGGGGCACAAGGGGTCCTGGAGCAGCTCTCGAAGATTTCTGTCGCAGGGACATCAGTGGCGTTCCGGACGTCGGCTCGTTTCCTGTCCCTATGGCAGGAAAGCTTGCTTTCTCGTACAGCTGTCTGCATTCTTCAATAGAGCGATATCTAGCAGGTACCCAAGGGCCTCTTACGGAGGGCCATCGAGTTGCGCTGGCACGCGCTTTTCAGGATGCTGCTGCTCGACAGCTGTGCGAGAAGCTCACACTTGGACTTGAGAAACTCTCGTTAAGAAATATCAATCCACGTCATGTTGTGGTTAGCGGCGGTGTGGCAAGTAACCTGTTCCTTAGAACAAGGTGAGTCCATTCTTACTTATCGGTTACCTTACCCCACTCCTGAATACCCTTTGTGCGTAGATTACGTGCAGCATTGGATGTCTACAGTCCAGATGCGAAGATAGATCTCGTCTTCCCTCCGTTGGAACTCTGTACAGGTGAGTTTTTTTATATATACCTCAGGTGGGAGACACGATGCTAAGCCTGTTTTCCAGATAATGCAGTGATGATTGGGTGGGCTGCAATGCATAGGTTTGCTTCTGGAGATTGTGATGATTATTCCATTGACCTACGAGCGAAGTGGGACATCAGCACTATCTCAGACGCAAACTCGGGTGCTTTTCAGGCGTAGGCTTTGTAGATAGTGAACGGCATGAAACTCTTCCAACGGCACTTGGGTCAATTACAATTCAGGCCCCGCAATCGAGGTCTCCAGAACTGTTATGTTGCATCACACCTTCCAGACCGTTGGTGACATTCAATCGTAAATCCCATAGAACTCCCAACCGCTCGCATTCATCTTCGAAGCAGATCATCATTATTATACGAGGACCTGTATGACATGCCTAACTAGAAGCAAAGCCAGGTACAAACATGTCCCTAGCAGCGCAGTAATTATTGTAGACCACAAGCAGTCCATCCCACTAATGGATGGGTGAACAAGGTGCGCTATGTCTGTGAACGCAATGGCCTGCCTGTCGATCTACTGATCACCATAAGGCATCGGGATAGGCGCAAGTGAGGGAAAAAAACCGACCGATAACCAAACGCAAACACGCTGTCTCAGATACCCCATCACCTGCACAAAGCAGATGCTCGAGGTGCTCGTGCTCTTCAATTCTCCTTCCACAAGATCCTTGCCAGTAAACTTTAGTTCTCAGATTGGGAGCGAGATATCCACTAGCGAAGATGTGGTTGGTGAGGTGAGCAATTAGCTCGAACTTGGTCTGCGAGGCGTCGAGCTTGATACGCTGAGTAACCACCGGAGCTGAAGGGTTGTGAAGGTAGTGATAGCTGAACCAAACTGCAGGCGGAATATCCGCTGAAGGAGACGTTGAGACACGATGTCGGACGACCGAACGGACGGAAGGGCTTACCGATGACAAGACGGAGAGCGGTCTGAGAACACTTCCCAACGCCGTTCTTCAACAAGTCTTCCACCGCATGCGCCCCATGAATACGTTGACCTTCGTGATTCTCCCAGAACGCGACTGGTCTATACCTGGCTTCGATGAAACCCTGATGGAACAGGTGGTCAAGGACGTCTTCAAGGTCGACGAGCTTTTGGTTCTGGAACTCGAGCTCGATGAGCTGAGCAGTTACAGGTTTGTTGCAGCGCGACACCTGGTGATAGGACAACCACAGTTCGTTATGGGTCATGATGGTAATAATGACGTGAAGAATAAACCAGACAACCCAAGCCGTGCAGTGGAGGAAGTGGGGTGAAGACTCACGAATTTTTGGATGGGCCTTTTATATGCCTACGGGTTACAGAATAACGGCAGGAATTTTCCACTTGGCCGTGACCAATGTGAAGTGTCGCATAAATGCGCTGCGGTAAATAACTGCAGACGGAACGGCGAGGCTGAACTACGTAATGACACCGCGGGCCACCGCCGTCACCGGTCGCCATTATGTGCTTCTGCCAATGTCTGTTATTTCCCAATGCTGGACCGTTCAAAGACGAGTCATCAGTATGGCGGCGTGAAGAGAGAGCACACTAAGTGATTACAGGTGACTTTGCAGTATCAACCCAGACCGTGGCACGTGCTCGCCAACCGAAACCAACCGCTCATGTGAGGCGCCGATCACGGTACTTAGAAAACTTGAAAACGTCCTCTCAACTCTCAACGAGAGGTAAGCGCCCCTCGACGTCAATCCGGTGGTCGACAGTCCGGAATAAAAGCCGATGCAATACACCCTGCAATGGAACTGAACTGGGGTGGTTGAGTCACGTGTTTACGCTTGCTCTGTACAGAGTTGACACTGCTTCCCTTTCCGGACGACAGGCAAGTTCTCCCAATTGTATTCTGATATTGATCGTCGGAGAAATGTATCAGATTAAAAGTATAATTTTCCGTGGAAGTTTCTGTGCTTCCCCAAACGCGACACAAATACGTCCGAGTCCGTTGGCAAGGGGTATATGTACATATCTTCATCGCGGATGCGCCACAGCAAGTGTGTTATTTCACGCTTTTTCACTTCCGAGACTGGTGCCAGATTCTGTCTACCTCTGCCTGAAAATAGGCCACCTCAGTGTCTGTGTCTGGTGCGTCATATGTGAAAAAGTTGCTCACATTACAACAACCGCCCTCTGTTGTCGCACTGAAGGATCTCCGCCCACACATTTGCGACCCCTTCCTCCTCGCAACCAACCTGCATGCCGTTGTCTCTTAAGACGTAATATTCTCTCGCAGGGGTCTGCACCACTGCTAGCTCCGGATGCAAGTCCTCTTCCTTGGGAGTCGTGAAGTGCACACTCTCGACATAGTGATGCCTGTGTGCAGGAAATCAACAGAGAAAGAATTCCATCAAGGATTGACGGGACGCACGAAGGAAGGTACATGTTCAGGGACGGCGCTTTTGATCTTGAGGGAATGGCGTCGCATCCAGGCAATCCGGAAAAATCTTGGGCCATAGAGGAGGTTGACATCCACCTTCCACTGATACTAAGAAAGAAACGTCAAAAGTATGTGCTTTCAGAGACGGAGAGGTGTTTTGTTACCCGTTCGCAACCACGCTGGCCAAAATGTACCTCTCGGCTACACACCTTTTAGCTTGTCCCATATCTCCTTCTCTCGAGGTACGGTACAACCATACTTTGCTTATGCCCCAGTTATACTCCTCTCGGTCCGACCAATGGACATGATCGAGCAGGCAAGGTTTTGTTGCTCCGAAAGAGGCTGGAGACGATAATCGGCGGTCGATATACGAATACCAGTCAACACGGAGAGAATGCTTTCCAGTCAAATTGGAAGACTCAGGCACCGGTGGGTGTCCAATGACCTCGCAAGTAGCTTCAAGCACATAAAAGTTCTCAGTGAAGTTACCGCTCTGGGTCCGGATTTGCCAAACTTCTCCCTCTAGCACTTCTTTGGCATCCACGACAAGGTTAGTCGCCAGAGCAAGAGGATCATGACCGTATGCACCCAAAGATACCGCGAACCACACTCTAGTGAGAACAAATCTGACCCTCGGTTAGTATCCGTTGCATTATGAGATATCCGTGGAACTGATCCACCGAAGGGCAATTTCTACTTGGCGCTGATGATCTGGACAGCCCCAAAGTCGCTCGGAGAGTGGATCAAAAGACAGGAGTTTTCCTAGGAACGAGTCCTTGAATATTTGACGCTTCCGGAAACTTTCACGTTCACGAAAACGTAGGTACGGCCACATATTTGTCGTCTCTTTCGGATACTTCCGGAAAATTGAGTCCAGGCGGTCCCCGCGGTGCTTTCTTTCGAGTATATGCACCGCAGAAAGATAAACTGTGGGGAGCAGTTTCCAGAGTGTGGTGACGCAATCAAACGACATAGCGCATACAGCAGTGATTTCTTACCTGCATAGCGGAACGTTCTGGATACAAGAGTGCAGACCTGTCTTCCACTATCCTCGAGACCACTAAGGAGGACTGCCCAATGGACCGCCCGCCTTCTGGGCACTAATGATATGCTTACAAGGGTCGGTGTAGTGAAAGCTAAACCTGCTGTGGAAGAAAGCACAGTGCCAGATCGCGGTACAATTGGAGATTCGTGTTGATGCCTTACAGGAGGCGTTTGCTGGGCAAGGATGGTCGGCGGTTTGAAGCGACCAGCTGCCTTTGTTCGCGTTGGGGGACTGTAAGTCCTACTCGCAGTAACACTCGGTCCATTTGAGGTAGCCTTGCCTACGATGGACTTATTGGGCAGAGCGGGCACCTTGAAGACACCATCGGTGGGCTCCACCACGGTATGCTGGGGAGTTTGGATACGGTTATGCTCTGGAGCATCCTGGTGTTGAGAGGGCAAGCTAATCTTGACACGCTTTCGGTCAAGTGGTGCGGCTGTATGCGCAGGGCGTTTACTAGGCACACAGTCCTGGGAAGTTTCTTGAGAAGCAAGAGACGGGGGATCGGAAATACATTGGAGAACCGATAGATTAGAGCCGGATGGCGGGGCCTGCGAGCAAGGCTGCCCAACGACGTGATCCCCCGACGGCTGCCTTCCAGATACTTCGCCGCCAGGGCTTGCGTCGATCACCGCGTGTTCTACCACGTTCCGATCTATAGAGCTTGTATTAAGACAACCGTGTGATACGCCAGACTGCTCGGCCGATGTTCTCGACGATATGTGAGAGCTCGCTGTCAGCCTTTTGATCAGGGTAGCTTTTGCCAGCTTGGAGAAGCCGACAATTCCTCGTTCCTTGCATAGTGCTTTCAGTTGAGGGACAGTTAGCTTGCGCAGATCCACGGTGGTAGTCATGGTGTAAAGACACAAAAGAGCTTGTTGACCGTAATGGGCAATCACCTAGTAGTAGTACTTACATCGAGCTGGGACACTGGTACTACGCTACACGCGTGTGCTATTGTCACGGCGGCGTTCTCGTAACCAGTCATCAATGAGAAAAACGAATGCACGGCGATCATCCTCAACAGAGTGTTCAGGCTTTTTTGCTCTGACCTTCAATCCTTTCCTTCGGTGAACCGACGGACGGGTGTCAGGAATCGATGTTGGAGATGTCTGTTGAACCAGCTCAAAGATGACGAGGGCAACAAACTAATATCAAGGAGCTAACCTTGCTGGCTTCATTATGGCCAATGCTCATCAGACCCGTCGGCGCTGGAGTCTTCTCTCGTAGCTCTTCCGATAAGGATGGGAACACGCGGACAACCCGACGCTCCACAGGGGGTCCGTATATGTCGTCTTCATCGTCTTCGTCATTATTACAGGTGTTATCAACATCCATATCCTGTTGGGGAGTCGGTTCCTGTATGACATCCTGTAGAGGAATCAGTAGATGCACCAGACGAGGAACTTTTACGCACCGATTTCTTCTCTGACGGTAGTTCCACTGGGGGAGTCTTGACCGGTAATGAAGGACTGATTGTCCTGGTTGCCCCACTTGATAAAGTAGCTACGGACACCGCTCTATCACCTCCATCTCCATCGTGTTTCTTGCACCGCCTGCACATCCATGCTGCTAAATCCTGCGCCCGGTCTCCAGCCTTAGTGGCGTGAATACGGTGGATGAGTTCCTTATCCTCCACGGGAGGGATATGACATCCTAGTTGATAGACAGATCTCTGGTGCGATCATGAAATCTTTGACGTCCAGCCACTCACTGTGGTGCCAGCTTCTATGACACCCCCGGCACGTCAGCAGAAAAGCGTGTGGTGGTGAGTTGTGAGACAGCGAGCAGCGATGACACGGAGCCATTTGACGTGTCGTGTGTCGGGTTAGGGTTGGAACGACGACCACCGCGCTTCCCAACCAGAGAACCTTTGACTTTGATCGATCTAATCTCCGATGAACCAAGACGACGAACGGATCGTAGCAGCGTCCAGCTTTATTCTACAGTCTCCACCTGGAGAAATCAACGACGTTCTTCACGGTAAACAAGAGAGAACCCTCTTAGCACGCGTCTTAGACTAACGCGATCCGGCCATGCTTGACAATAGATGTTCGCGTCATAGTCAACGGCGTACGGTCGGCACAGGAGGCTCATGGAGACCACAGCTCGGTGCAGTGGACTGATCCTCAAGAGGAGAAGTTGGCACAGGGGATTCTGCCTGCTCTTCGAGAATACAACTTGACACAATTCATTACGGTCGACGTCCCTGGTACTTCTCACCAGGTGCGAGAAGATTGCGCCGTCGTCTCTGAACTACGGACGACTTTCTCATTCTTGACAGACAATCGTGAGCGATATTGCTCGGATACCCTCCAACGACGAAGATCAGGAAAGGTTTCTCGACCCCCGTTCAAAGACATCTTTCAAGTTTGACCATCTTAGCTTGGTCAGTAGAATCTGTCAACGGACTAGGTCAACTGAAGGAGGTGTCGCCTACTGGTAGGAAGCCACAGACTCGAGACCTGCAGAACTAGATGCCGACGCTGAGCCACTACGGTTAGCGTTTCCTTCATCTAGTTACGTAGGGTTGACTGTGATACATCAGCGCTGCCCTCGAGTCATCTACCCTATCGTACCTCGCCGCTCATTATCGCAGTGGGGTAGTTGCCGTGTTTTCCGTGCAGCCTCCCAGCCAATTTATCGTCCAAATAGTCGCGAACAAGTATAACCCATCCAACTACTGGTGCGCATTTGTAGACCTCGCTCATTCATACTCTCCTCATCACCCCATTGCACAGGTCAGGCA
Organism: Pisolithus albus; assembly: GCA_024613165.1. Lineage (NCBI taxonomy): Eukaryota > Fungi > Basidiomycota > Agaricomycetes > Boletales > Pisolithaceae > Pisolithus > Pisolithus albus. The sequence goes on from JANFAB010000060.1 coordinate 310,447, forward strand.
GATGGAGATCGCAGTATCATATCGACTTTGACAGCCAGACGATTCAAGGAAAAGTACTCGTAAACGTCCATTACTATGAACAAGGAAACGTAAGGCCTTTATCCCTCGCTCGTTTCGTATGCATTCGGTGACGGACTGTTTCAGGTTCAACTCGAGACATCGCATGATCTAACAATACCCATACCTCCAGCTGTCGCTAACGCAGAACCCAGCTCCGCTTCTTCCAAAATCCTTGCGCTTATCGATATTGAAGAAAGCAGATTGCAGAAATCTTTCAACGACGCATATCATGAAATGGCGGAGAAGGCATTCAAGGGCCTTAGGCGTGCCCTACCACTCACTCGCCAGAAAATAGACTGGGACAAGGCAAGTGGAGGAGATTCTCTGTGCGAACGATGTTGCATTCTGAATCCTCTTCAGGTACTAGGATACAAACTTGGAGCAGAACTGACTGCAGGTAAAGGTGTATTTACCACCTCGTGAATAGTAGCCATAGCGACCTTCGGTACTTGGCATGCTTAAAAGTATTCGTTCAAACTTTCCAGGAATCTGTGATACCGCGAACTGATCGTGGATGATCCTATTCTTGCGCGGGTAAGGTTTACATCGCGCACCCAAACACTGCAGACATCCTACACTACATGTAAAATTGTATTACAGCCTCGCCTTGAACTGGTCCTCAGTGACACCCTTCCCCATGGCTGCTGTTGACGAGACACCGCCCGTCACAGTTTTGATTAGGTTGTCCGCGTAGTCGGCACCGCTCCACTACCATGAGATCAACAACCGGCACGTTTATTTCTTACAGGAACAAAAAGGCATACCTTTTGGTGCGTCAGAACATCGCATCCAATTTCGCGCTCCTTCTTCTGGATCAGTTCCACATACGCCTTCATCCCTTCTGTAGCAAACGCCCTGGCAAAGAGGTCGCTGATATAGGCATTGGAGTGAAGACCACCGAGCTGCGACAAACCAGTGAGAAGACAATTCGAAGTCCCTGTCATAGGCTTACCGTGATGAATTGCCAGCAGAAACCCAGCTTTCCGAGCTCCCAAATGAAGTCTTTCATGTCCTTAGCAGTAAGACCTGCCGCTTCCCAGTTGAAGGACGGGCTCAAATTATAAGCCAACCAATGTCCAGGTCTCACAGCATGGACCCCGTGAGCGAACTCGCGAGCTTGTGCCAGAATCGGCTTCTTGGTTTCCATCCACAAGGCATCCGCATACGGAGCGTACTCGATAGACCGAACGATGGCACATTGCGTACCGCCCTGGTAACGGTAAAATCCTTCGCGGGTCCTCGGTGCGTCCCAGTCCCAGTAAGGAACATTCCTCAGCCCAAATTCCTTCTGAGCGATAGATACGGCATCGGGATACGACACATGGCCGACGCGTGCTAAGAACTTATCGACAATGGCGTTCGGGACGCCCTGTTTAACGAGTGCGTCCGCAAGTGTTTGGGAGAAAAGCTGTAAATTCGCAGATGAGATCCACGCGTCTTCAATCGCCTGAAGTTCGTCTCCAGACTTTCCCCCCTTCTCAGCGTCGCTCATCGCTTTGACCAGCGGTGGGAGGGACGGATTCGTACAGCCAAGGATGAAGGGATGGTCCCGGTCATCGATGTTTGACGTGATGAGCGTAGCGGCTTCCGAGTCCGTGCGAGAGACGATGAGGTTCTCGACGCCCATGATATCAAACTGGAGGCGGATGGCTACGAGTCGGTTGATGTGCTCTGAGATAGGTACGAGCACTTTGCCAGCCATGTGTCCACATTTTTTGGTTCCAGGCGCTTGGTCCTCGATGTGGATACCCGCTGCCCCCTTCTCGACGAACATCTTGGCGAGTTTCATGACGGCGGTGAGACCACCATGGCCAGTGTCGGCGTCGGCGATTAAGGGACGAAGGTAATCGATGTATGGGGTGGAGGCGAGCTCAGACTCTACCATGTTAGATCGTGCTTCACGCTGTTTCCGATCGTGGAATAGCTGTGCCATGAAAAGGTGCTCGACCTTGTTGGGCACGGTGTTGGAAGGATAGTCTATGCGGTATCACAAACAATGACTATGTGCTAGCGGAACGAACACTCGCCAGCAAGATCAGGACCAGGCTCGTTAGTGCTCGAGGCCGTGGAAGAAGACTGCCAGCCGGACACATAGACAGTCTCCAAATATTTCGCCATCTGCGTCACCTGAACGGGATCAAGTCTATGTACCATCCCAGTCAACCATGCGCACAGACTTGAGTGGAAGGGTACGACGACGACGCTTACGCTCCATAGGTATGTGACGGCGTGCCATTGTTCGCGTGCTGCGAGAGCAAGGCGAACAATTTCTTGCCCAGCATGTCGGACGGATACTTGATGGGGATTGTTCCTCTCTTGGCAACTACCTGCGCTGCTGTGTATGGCCGTCTCACCCTTGCAAATCGGGGGCTCTGTACCGTTGCTGGTTAAACCAAGGAGCCTCCTCACCGAGAAGATAGGGGCCTACCCTGAACCACTCCTCTACAGCGGCCACTTCGGCCTGGAAGGCTGCACGCTCGTTGTTGGACATGTCGGAAGGAGAACAAGGTGGTACAAAAAACAGTTGCTCCGCTAGAGCATTTTCAACACTGGCATACGGTCGGGGGAAGGCGCCGACAAAGCGTGTGACGCCTGTCCATGTGATTTCCGCCAACACAAGCATCTGTTTCTTGGACACCTCACGCCACGCCAGCCTAGAACTGCCGTACGTGGAGATAAAGCGTATTCGCGAGCGACTACGACAACGATGTGTATAAGTCTCCATCTTGCATTGCCTGCGGCGTTATAGGATTTTGAGCGGTAGCTTTCCATCCGAAAGACCCACTTCGCCCTACTATACATAACCACCTTTCAGTGTCTATCTCCATCATAAAGCAGACCCGCCAGGCCATACCGCACCGCAAATGCCAGTACACTACCAGAGACCTGATTTAATGGTCAAAACCGAAAATTGAAAACCACATCATCAACTCCATTTACCTGAACGGCCATGAGTGTTTGGACAAGTCGCTTTTCGTTCATCGGCCCCAGGTTTACAAGGAGGAAGTTTAAAATCGTAAGATTAGTGGCTTCGATAATCGTGCCATTGCTGGGATGGAATTTCAACTTTGTCAAGCGTAGTGAGGCAAAGACCCGAAGGATAAGAGTAGTCAGCCTTGATGGAACCTGTGAAAACTGCGCCGTCGAAGGATGCAAGAGATTGGTATCCGGGTCAAATCTGATCGAATAACGTCAAAGATACGCGCGACGCGTAGGCCGTCAGTACAGACCTTGGTACTCTATGTCGCGGACACGGGACCAGCCCAAATATCTGTGGACACGAAAGGACAAAGTTGAAAATCTCTGGGATGAAGAACAGGAGCAATGTTTTGGAAAAGTGCCCCTGTATGCCTACGACGGAGAAGGCCATGCCCGTAACGTAACAGAGGGTGTCTCCTGGGAATGCGCGAGCGGGGTACCTGAAAGATCATGATGAGTCCCAACTCGCAGTCGCTGCGTGGACGTCTCACCAGTTGTGGTACATGAAACCCAAACACACGCCAACTAATGGGAGCATGAAGTACAGGCTGAAAAGGTGCCTTGACACGAGCTGACTACTCCCGTAAGCCATACCGGCGTGCCATGGACCTCCTACTTCTACCTCCGCTTGACTGCCGAGAAGGTGAAGGGGTATGCGGAAGTCTGTAGGCCACGGGAGGTACAGCAAATCATTCAAAATGACAGATATGCCGATGATCAGCGCTTGGCTGACTTCGGAACCGTTGATTCCAGCGAGGATATTGATGCTATTCGTCGTGAAGGTAGAAAGAAGTGCCATGTATAAATAGTAAAGCGGGCCTGACGATCATATCAGTTGCCTCGCGCGTTTGTGATGTCTAGGAATCATACCTAAATTAACCAAGACTCCAAGGAGTGGTCTCAATGGAATTGGCACTACGACATGCGTATTTCCTCCCTCGGCATAGTAAACCATCAGGAGTGGGATGGCAGCAATGAGGGGTATAGGCAACTTGTGTCTCCACCGAATGTCAAATACATCGTCCAGGAATCCGAGAAGCGTGGCAATTAACAAGGACATGAGTGAAGATAGATATACAGAGAGCTTTCGTGACGTATGAGCCTCGTCGTCGAAGGTTGACTACACGAGACTTACTTCATGATGGAGGGACGCGGCTCCGAGTAGACCTTCTAGAGGAGTACCTTTCGTGGGCAAATTTGCTATGGAGTTCGAGAAAGGGAACGGAATGAACAAGATCAACAGTAGGATATAAATCGCAGCGCAAACCAACCCCTGACTCTCGGGTCTACATACGCTCGGATGAACGAAGGGCACGGCTGAGAAGCACGATCTGGCCGCTCACATTGGGTCGGAGTAGACTTTCAACAAGTCTCTTCCTTTGAGATTTGCTTTGACGAAGGATGGTCCAAGTGCTGGTATGAGGTACAGGGCAGCAAGGAACGCGAATATGGAGAACCCGACTGACGTGTGCAAGGCCGGAAGTGGTGGTGGTGGGTCCAGTAGAGGCCTAACAACGAACCAAAATGCGACCGGTACCAGTGATATTAGGAGCACGTTGGGCAGCGGTCGCGGGTCCAGCGCCAGTGCCATGTCCAACGTCGGGTTGGCTGCAGACGTGTTCTCTGCTATGGGACCACGTGGCACGGCGCGCTTGCCTTTTATGGCCACTACCACCATCTTGAATCGCGAACAGTGCTATGTAAAAGAAGTACGGGGCAAAGGTCGGGGCGTCTTTGGTAAAGCCAGATCGTGCTTTGGTGAGGAGACTGCTGATCGCACGGACCAGCTTCGCACGCGATACCACCGCAGACGATCATCGAGACTAGTCCTGTCCTCCTCTTTGCAAAGGACGAGTACGAAAGACACGGGAGACACACACTTCTCGATCACTATACCTTCAACTGGCGCGATGGCCGTATGGCACTGGCTCTGGGGATGGGTGCGTAACGTCTGTAGTCTCTCCCACATTGATCTGTGTATCGATTTTATTGCCCACCGGCAGGCTCACTCTTCAACCACTCTGAGCAGCCTAACGTGTCGTATTCACTTGACATTGCGCGCGATTGCATTGTTTATACCTCAGCACGCGCGATTTGTGCGGACGAAGAACTTTGTATATTCTATGGCCACAATCTCTGGTTCGATCCGGTCGACGTGCCTAATGAGAGCAATAGCCCTCGATTTGCACCCGAAGCACCTCAGCAGACGACGCCTGATGGGTGGGATTATCTCACGAACATTCAGGAGGACTCTTGTTCGGCTCTGGACCATTCGAGCCCCTTTTTGTCCGGCTCCATGGACGACGTGATAAATGAAGATGAGCTTCCTTTTTCTCGGAAGAAGTTGTCACTTGACAAGGAGGAGGAGGAAATTGGTGACATTGAACTCGGTATTTACGGTCCCTGCGCATGGTCGCTCTTCACTCTTCTAACCCCGTCGTCCATAGTCCAGGCATGGGTCGTAGACATTCTTGACCAGAAGCACATCGCAAGTATGCTTAAGTGGGCATATCTTCTCTCTCCCACGGAACATATCAATGAGACTATTACCGTTCATAGATTCCTTAAATGCTCAGAGCTAGACATAGAAGCTCTATCACACCTGAAACGTATCCGAAGACTAGGAGAGACATCCACCCTTCTGTTAGGTGTATCACTACATCCTCCCATCCTCCCCAACGACGTCGCACTCGGCATACCATATCAGCTTCCCGTCCCGTGCAATCCAGCTTTGACGCAAACTTCGTTGCACCTTAAAAATACATTTTGGCCGACAGTTTTGGCACCTCGGAGGAAGTGGGAGCCCGAGAAGTGGACCAGAAGAAAACTAAAATGGGCGCATGACGCCGTTAATACCCTAAAGAAAGAATGTCATGAGGTCGCGTCAAGTGGCGAAGTAAGTTACCGTTCCTTATCATCATCATTGCTCACATCTCTGCTACTGGCCGGAACTGATCGATATAACGGGCATAGCTCCCCATTGTCGCCTACGTCCCGAAGCCGTACGACGACGAGAACAATCTCTCACAATCCTTCATTGCACATGACACGCGCACTTCTACCCGGCACCCCCTCCGACACGCTGCATTAAATGTCATTCGCAAGGTTGCTGATTTCCGTGTCACGGAGCCAACTTCCCCACGGGAGGATGGATCAGTTCAAACTCAAAATGGTGCTCAGTATCTCTTGACGGGTCTCACGCTCTTTATCACGCACGAGCCATGCATCATGTGCTCGATGGCGTTGCTACACTCGAGAGTAAAAGAAGTGTTCTATCTGTATCCCATGCCGAAGACGGGCGGATGTGGTGGCGCCGCTTGCATACCGGCACTCAAGGGCGTGAACCATCGGTTTACCATCGCCGTTTGGAAGGGGGATTGCGATGCCAGCGAAGATGTCATCTTTCCGCTTGCCTTCGAAATAGATGCTTGACCCTATAGGCGATAAATGCTCAAATGATGATACAAGATGCAAGCTAGGAGTTCTGATGGTCGCGCGTGCTTCGCAAAGCGGTATGATTTGTGCGAAACCCAACCACGAACAAAGCCCTGTGCCAGAAATCATCACTTGATAGGCTGCGATTAAGTTCCTGTGATCATATGATGCCCTTGATCGGTTCTCCCTTCATTGTCTGCACAGGTATCGAGAGCCATCGAGAATACGTACAGCCCTTGCAACACAACACGCACTGCTTCACACCGAGTGTGGTTGTGAATGAGATCGTCTACTTCCAATCAATCGCTAGTAGGAGATTTTGGCACGTCGTATGATCTTAACCAGCGTTCCGTGCACGTCAAAGCAGCCGAACTGTGGAGGAAGAGTGGCCAATACAGACAAATATACAACATATGATAGCCCTACGTCAAAAACTTACCACCCCGAATGCAACCGAGGGATACAAGGAAAGCTAGATAATGACTCATATTTCGAATGTCTCTGCGAATGTGAACGAGCAACGTGCTGACTCCTGCTACCCAGGAAGGTGCGATAGTAATCAGAGACGCGGGATAGCCTCATGAGGCCTCCACATTTTATCGTGGACGAGGCTCGAAAGAACATCATCCGGAAGAGTGCGAAGGTAATTGTTCGTATCCAGATCCTGTGTAAAATACGACGGTTATTTTGATCCTTGTCATATTCTCAGCAATCAAGACTTACCTCCTTCTGCGCCTGTCGGATTACAGCCGAAGCGACTCGAGCACTGATGTCCCGAATACGGTTGAGACGGGGGTACACAAGCTGCGCAGCCTTTTCCTCATCAGTCAGAGAGGATGCAAGCGCGATCGATGCCTGTTCGACCATCGCGTCCGAAACGTGGCGGGCCTTGGACAGAATCGCACCGAGGCCAAGACCGGGGAAGATGTACATGTTGTTACCTTGGCCTGGCTCGTAGGTAACACCTTTGTAGCTGACCGAGAAGTAAGGGCTTCCCGATGCGAAGATGACTTTTCCGTTCGTCCTGTCAAAGGGGGGGCTGAATGTGTGTGTATGCGGGCGTGTTGGGAATACTAACCACTCGATAGCATCTTGGTAATCAAGCTCACAGAGATTAACAGGGTTTGATAGAGGGAAGATAATGGGACGTTCGTTGATAGCAGCCATCGCCTTCACAACCGCCTCGGAGAACGCATTCTACGGCCCTATGAGCTGGGTGCAGAAAGGAATCCAGAAAAATACCAACTTTGAGGGTGCTAAGGCCGAGAAGAGCAGTGGGCTTGACATAGTTGATGATATCCACCAAATCAGTCAGCGCAGGGCCCTCGTAGTCGGTACGAGCAAAGACTGCGAGGGGATGCGTAAGAATGAGTAGCAGAAGATGTTGAAAATGATATACATTTCTTGTGTTCCTGCAAACCCTTGCGGTCTGCCGTGATCAAACCCTTGGAATCGACGGTCTATCATGGAAACAATTAAGACACGACATACTAAGACGTGAAGAGTTGCGAAAACGTACCCAAATCCGAGCCCTGGCCTCTTCGGGACTCAAGCCTTGCATGGTAAAGAAGGACAGCAGTTGCTTTGCGACGCCAATGCCAGCGGAACCGGCGCCAAAGAAAAGGATTCTATGGTCTGCCAATGGCTTCCCTGATGCAGCCGATGAGAGGTTCGCAGCATTGATGAAGCCGGACAAGATAACAGAGCCAGTTCCCTGAATCTATGCAGGCGTTAGTATCGGAGGGGTCGTAGAGCGTGAGAATCCCAACATCATCATTAAACACCCGGTACTTATAGCGATACCTGTCGAGGTACTTGAACGCATTGTCTGTCGAGAAGTCCTCAAACTGAACCATCAAACTCGGGAAAACGTCTTTCATTGCTTCTATGAACTCGTCCATGAATTCGTCCATCTGAAACAACATAACATTAGAACACTGCCACGAAAGAACGAGGTAAGCCGACTGACTTCTTCTGGGTCCGGCCTCCTCCGACGGATGCCGATGTAGAGAGGATCGTCAAGGTATCTTTGGGTATTTGTCCCAAGATCTAAACATATGGGGACCTATTGTACAAAAACAAAGTAATAAGATGAGCTTGAATTCTTCGAGGCAGAGGTGGTCCATACAGTTGACGAGGGTTTGATTCCAGCACCTGCAATATATAGGTCTCTGATACAAAGTCAGTCGACGACGGCGAGAGGATGGAAAATATGTGTACAGTTTTCCAATACTGATGGGAAGGCCATTGGCGCCCAGGTCACCAAGACCGAGGATGCGTGAGCCTGTTGCCTATGATTGAATATTCGAAGCGAACAGCGTGAAAAAGACCGTAACAGTACCGTCTGTGACGACAGCGATGCGACTGTCAATAGTATTTGGCCACGTGGAAAGGACGTCGCGGATGCGTCCCTTGTCTTCAATGGAGACATACAAACCTTCCGGTCTCCTCCATATGTGGGAATAATTGACACACGCCTCCCCAACCTGGTGGAGGAGTCAGTGCGAGAAGTCAGACGACTGGCCACGACGACTTACGGTAGGGGTATAAAGCAAAGGAATGATTTCCTTGATGAGATATGTATGAGTTGCTTGTGTTAGGCATGGTATGAAATGAGGATGACCTTCATGTTTTGGAGCAGGAGGTCGTAGAACAGGTTGGGATCGCGTTCCTTGAGGCCATTGAGGTAGATGTATTTTTCGAGAGGGGCCGACTTGGAGCGAAGCTGTTCGAGACAGCGTTCGCGGTGGTCGGAAGTAGCAAAGTAAGGAGGGAATCGAGCGATGGCCATTGCGAGAGGGAACTTGCTATGCTATGTAAAACAAAGTAAACTGAGAGAGACGCAAATTTGCAGACGACGGAAGTCGGTCGGAACAGCCTCCATAAAAAAAGGTTTGGTTATACCCGTCTCGCCACGAAAAAATCACGGGGGCGTCATTTCTCAATGTCTCAGGGGCGACCGGGACCACTCCATTCTAGTTTGCCTTTTACGGACGGATGACTCAGCAAAATAACCCCCATAATTCCCTTTCAAGGCAACCCTCGGAACGGAACGGACTGGGGAAGGTCACAACCCCACTTTTTACTCGAGGAAAAACGACAGCTAGCAGTTATCAAAACTAAGAGGTAAAGAAGCGACGAGCTCCGAAGAAAGTACGGTATCATTTGACAGGACAGCCTACGACGCGAAGAGTCAGCCATTTACGCCGTAAACATGGATCCATCGAACCTGGCTATTATTACTCAAGGGCCTACCAAAATTCACGCCGCTTCTGTCTGATAGCAGCCACGGTAGCCTTTCTCTCCCCCCACCGCTCTCGGACTGCAGCGTGTTCAGCCTCCAGTTTCCCCCTAAACTGTTTTCGTTGGGGACGACGAAGGGCGGCAACCCTTGATATGAAATTTGGTGTGCAGTTGAACATCTTTGCCAGTTTAGTCCGACTGTAAGTCCCCGGCTCAGAGAGTCTGAGCTGTCTAATTTTCTCGATAACTTCCCGAGACACTCGCTCCGGCTCTGGTTTGTAGCTCGACGGTCGCAAGAGAGGCGGTAGAGGATTACCATTCGAACGCGTCGGTGACTTGAGCAATGGGGAAGCGGGGTCCAGCGACGTCGAATGAGGCGACGGTACGCTTGGAGGCGGACGGTAAATGAACGTTAGATTGCTGTCATCCTGCAGAGTGGTGACGACAGCATTGGAATCGTTTTTCAGCGGATCCGGAAAACGTGCAGGTGGCTTCTCTGGTCTGCGTGTCGCATACGTCCGACAACGCGACGACAGACCGAAGCACAATCGTGGTGGTCGGAACATGGGGCGGAGAGAATAGTCCCCTACTGAAAAAAACACGGGTGTGCGGCTTTCCGACTAATTAGTCTCGTTGTTCCCACGCTCATCACAGTGCCAACTAATTTCCGGGGCACCATTCTTCAGAGGGCTATTCCTTCTTGACAAGTTCAGAATGAACGATCGAACGCCCCTCTGGCGAACCAGCACAACTCGACGTATAAACTGAACACCCTATTTCCTAACCGTGCCATGAGGCTACACCAGATTGGCCAGCTTCACCGATATTCAAGATGGACGGATCAAATATGTAAGACCTCTGGTCCGCACTACCTCTTCTCCGTCACCGCAGCTAGATCAAGGTATCCGTTGGCGCGTAGCCTGCCCCGTGAAACGTTTTTCAAAATCTGGATATGGGCTTGCACGAGGTCGCGTTTATGACACACATACATACTAACTCGCCTTACATGTCTTAAGAGCTGGCACTCAGCGTCAAGCACGCACGCGTCCGATTGGTCGTCAACCGCACCGCAGCGCAACGGCTGTACCAAGAAGCTTATTTCGGAGAGGAACCACAAGGCTGTTGCTACGAGGTTTGTGATATTAAACGCAGCTGGAAACACCCCCGTCAACGTTCCAATCTCGCTGTTGTTTCACGGGGCCGAACGGGGTTCAAGCAAGACTCAGCTCCAACAAAGTTTGACGTTGCATGAGTTGGGTCCTCGGGTCAACTCAGGACTAGTCGGTTTAAAGCCTGATAAGCGCTCAAAGCCTACTAATAGCTCTTGAAATGCTCGTGGACGAGGGACCACCCAATTAGAATCCACCGTCGTGCATGACATACACGGCAACGGTTTTGCAGGTGAAGGAGGCTGTAAATGATCGGTCGCATGGCATCATCATTGACCCTGTACGAGCCATAGCCAAAGAGAATCTTGCAGTGCCTCGCCTTATCTTCTAGTTCGGACGATCGTCACATTGCAGTGCGGGCCCCACCGATAGAATGGTTGGATTTCCGGGGGAGGGGGCAACATGATGATGCACTCCGGATCTATGTATCATACATCGCTTTTAGAAGTACAGTCGAGCACGTAAAACGAACAAAGAAAAGAAAGTAAAGCGTGGGCGAAAAAGAGAGACTGATCCTAGAAGATACCGAGGCGAAAGGCGAACAGAAGGGTCGAAAGCAGATGAAAACAAAGATGTACTGTATAAATCACAAATACATAGTCCTAGATTCAGCACGGGACGATGCACAGATGGTCAGATAAGTATGTTCAGGTCAAGCGTTCAACACATTCTCGACAAATAATGAGAGCGAATAAAAGGGTAGCATGATTTTCCATCAATAATAACCCAATATGGTCAACGCTCCTCAAGAGCGGCATTACTTTTGCGACGCGTATCCAGGTTCGCAGGTGCAGGGTAAGCCAGCCTGTTAATAGGGCGTGGGTCTGCTTGACGAACGTTTATCGAGCGCTCAGGAATGGCTTGGGACCGTAAAGGTGGCGTGCCTTTTGACGAGCCTGGCGGTCCCCCACGACTATGGCTCCCTGAGGGTCCAAACGGGGGGTGAGATCCCTGTAACGGCCCACCCTCTACGTTAATCATTCTCGTGGGATCAGGCCGACCGCCAGAGATTGATATGCGTCGAGATGCTTCTATTAGAGGTGGCGACCGTTGAGGTTCTTTATCTTGTAGTCTGTCAGGAGAGAGAACCCCTTTTGTGAAGTCCGATCTTCGCTGATCCGATGGCGGAAATCGGTATGCAATGGGAGGTTCAGATCCTGGAGGAGAGCTGTTTGGGAGGGCAGTTGTACTATGCAAATATCCAGACCCACCATTCGTTTGAGAGGCCCTCGATGAGCCCTCCCCCCGGCTTATTTGCACGGCCTCTTCGAGTGACTCCACGCGTTGACGTAACGCCGCCATTTCTTCTCTCATCGCACGCGTCCGCTTCTCCACCAAATCCTCCACCGTGCTGTCCATCTTCTCCTGTTGCTGCTTTAGTGACTGCATGAAGGCATTCGACTTCTGTAATTGATCTGCAAGCCAACCCTTCAACTGTTTCGATCCGTTAAGGGCGTCATAAAACATTTCAAAAGGCGCTAAGAAGGCGGACTTGTCACCCGGACACCCGACATGCTGCAAGGCATTAGGCGTATGTGGAACCAAGCTATTGGCAATGGGGACCGAGACATTTGGTGGAGACAGAGATGTCGTGCCCGTCCGTCCGGTCGAGTTGATAGACGAGGTCGCGGCATCGCGGAGTGCGAAGCGAGTAGGCGTGGGTGGAACGTTGCTGGCAGTTCTCCGAGTCGTCTGAGTAGCGTTGTTAATTGCAAACGGTAGGCGCGGGATTGCCATAGGAAACCGGTCGGCTATGGGAGGAGCGCTCTGGACGTGGGGAGCAAGTGGGTCAGATGGGCCCGTGCCGCGTGGGCTGATTAATATATCTGCTGGCTTCTTCTTACGACCTCCGGATTGTGCGGTACGTCGTGTCGTAAAGCTTATGGGAGGAGGGGGTAGCGCATGTGCGTTTGGGCTCTGATGTGCTTTAGACGAGGACTCGGCTGCAATTTGTGAGGAGTTGAGGGGTACGGGTTGCTGGCTGGGGACGATCACCGGAGGTGGACTGAATATTTGTGAGGAATTTATTGTTTGGCCACCGCCGCCCGTAGAGCGGCTACTGTTCGTGGCCTCGTTGGGACTGCGCCGTCCAATCCGAGGAATGTTCGTTGGTTTAGATGCAGAGAGATGATCCTCAGGCGGCGACTTGCCCGAAGACCCAGAAGCGAAGGAAGCTTGAGTCACCGAGGGTATACTTTCCCCCTGCCTTTCGACAATGTTCTTGTGCTGGGGTTTGACCGTTAACAAGGACCTTTCTCTGCCATTTGGTTCGTCTGCGTTGGTTAGGCTGATAATAACAGGGGATATCGGCGTGGAGGCTGGTTGGTCGAGTATGGGCCTAGCAGTGGAATCGAACGGTTGTGTTGGGCCGCTCACAGTCACGCGTCGTTTCTTGGGGGAGGGCGGCGCGCTGGGAATGGGACTAGTATCATCAGACACGTCCTCGTTCGCGGTGGGGGACAGTGGTGACGCTGAGGGTGCATCCCTTTCGTCCTCCTCCTTGATGCGGAAGCTCCGGGGGGACTGACGTGAGTCGTCTACGTCGTGACTGGTGAGAAACGCGCATATAGCTGTCAAAAAAATAGTGGGCAAGGTGAAGCCGAGGAGGGGACGAACCTGTCCGAGATGGCTTCCGTGCGTGTGGAAAGCGAACCATCTTCCCGCGAACGTTTTCTTGCGGTGCGAGGGTGTTCGACGGCGGGGTTACACGAGTCGTTGGTGGGGGAGTGGGTTGCCTGACGGGTGCGTTCGTAAGACTGTGACTGTATCGGGGGTAGCGCGTTGCTGCTGCTTAGCGATGAGCTGCTGAAGGCCTCCGCGAACGGGGGTAGGGACTGTGGCATATGTGCGGCGTGATGGACGGACATGGCTGGCCAAGAGTGGAGAGGGGGAAGGAAGTGGAGAGAGAAAAGGCAATAAGCCGGCGAAGAAGACAGGCAGAGAGAAACAAACCAGAGCGCGTACTTGCGAGAGCGACGAGCTGAGGCTCTGGTGTCGTCGTCGTGGTCGTCGTCGTGGTTATTGCCGTCGCCAGCTGGCAATGTCGCGGAGCCGAATGGAAGACTTGTCAAGTTGGAGGTTTTTTCGGGCAGCGACTGTCAAGAAAAGAAAACAACACCCACTTTGGGCAGAGTCGAGGCTAATAAGCCAAGTATGAGTAACACAAAGTCCAAGCCAAACAAGGTTTTTTTACGATGATGGATGATGTCGACGATGGGAAAAAAAGATGGCGTTTGGGAAGGAAAAACGCCGTTGCGAGAGTCCCAATTTTCGATTTTTTATTTTATGTCCGTAGTGTGGGCTCTGCGACTGATCGGAAAATCAGCAGACACCTGTCCATCGCCCGAGACAACAAAACGCAGGGCGTACGTCGATTGATCAGCGCGCGGAACCCCCCAAAGCTTGCTGGGCAGTCCTCGCCGTCTGCAGGGAGGTCAGCCTCATCGTCATCTTTGTGCAGCACAGGATAGCCTGCCATGCGGTGCACGCAATCTAAGCCAGTATTACACTCCAGTCTCATGCAGCATGGCTATTCTCATCACCACTGCCGCTGCATTGCATTGCATTGTATCGTGCAACTTTCCAAACCCAACAGAGGTCCGTGGCCATCTTCATGACCGTCTATCTCTTTCCAGTGCAGACACTCCTCGAACGCGCTTCTCTCGGCCGTAAATTACAGCCCCACACACGCTTCTTAGTATGTACATACACACACAGGGCGGGCCCACATTTCACCCTGGCTATGCCTCTCAGCCATTCGCCCTAGCAACGTCCGATCTGTCGTACCCACCACACACACACAAGTCCTGAATGACCGGAGTACTACTACGGCTGCCCTCCCCCTTCCGATCAACTACACTCCTCAAGGCTCCGTGACTTCCCAAAAGGCTTCTCCGCATCATCGCAGCACTCCGTTATACACTTTGGCAGTAACCGAGCCAGAACGAACCACCACCTTATCTGGCTAAACTCGTCCGGGCCACGCTATCCCATCCTTGAGGGACGTGGAGGGAAAAAGCACCACACAGATTGGCAACCGTCTCAGTCAGGACCCCAAATCAGCACTTCTCAGGCATGGGACAGGTTGACCACCTACGTAAGCTTCGTGGGTAGCAATTGGAACTTTTTAGTCTCTCTTCCCCGTCCATCTCCAATTACTATTTTGACAAGTGACAACGGAATAGGCTTAATCGATTTCATATGTGGGCACTAATACAAGTCAGTACTTCAGTTCCCTCATCTCATCGACACTTGGAGACGACTAAATATAGCTTTGTGTGGGACGTTCACATTGGATACACACCATCTCACGACAGAGTGAAGCGGAAGGGACGTGTACAAGCAGGCAAAGAGTCATACCGTTACTGTAACCGTGCGACGGTAAACAACACATCCCTAGTCAGACCCACATCTGTCCAAAGCGACAGGTGCAATGACAGCTGCTGCGTAAAAACGAGACCTCCAGTTCAAATCGGGGTATGCTCCATGGCCGAGCAGCTGGGGCCTTAACGGGTAAAGTAGGTCACCATAGATGCACCTAGGGTTTCGCACGTTTCTTCCGTCGAACAGTCAAGACGGTAACTTTGGGTTCGCCATCTTCGCCCGCCTCTGCAGGAGTTTTGCGTGGTAGTCCGGGATTGTCGACGGTAAGCGAACCGTATATATACGCATTATACGTCTCCAGCGAAGTGGCCGGTTCAGGAAACGGATTCGGTGACGCATCGACGACAGGGTGCTTGACACGGACGAGACGCGGCGGAGGCGTTTGGGGCATTGAGCTTGTTAAAGTGGGCTCCGGCGTGCTACGGTCCGAACCAGCTACATTTCCGCCAATGTTCGCAGCTGGAACGGTCCCAAGTCCATCGCAAAGTCCTCTGATAGACTCTTCCAACACTTTTGTTGACCATGCGGCCCGATCCACAGACGGAAACTCATGTCCGGTCATGAGAGAAGCTAACACACGTTTGATCAGCTGAGGTGCAACCTGGCCTGGCTGTGGTGCCAATGGGGATACCTCGCTACGTGCCACGGTCTGCGGCGAACTGGACGATACTGCCATCACAAAGAACCCAGTAATCGCCCCTGCAATGCACTCCTGACGGAACGACATTCGTTCCCAGAATTCGCTAACAGACACCTTCTTCAGTGTTTTCGTAGTCTGTTCCTCCTTTTGGCCATGCGCGTCCCTCTTGTCCACCGCCTTGTCCTGTACATCCACCTCTTCCGCAACCCTCGACCCATTACGGCGGTCGCTTATTCGGGGTCGCTTGCGTTCTGGAGATTTGACGCCAGTCCGCCTCAGTAGTGTATGCAATTTCGTCTATGAACCGGGCTTTGGGGTCATCGTCAAACCAGGGGATGATCTGACCTATATGAGGCGCAACGCCAGCGTTTCGATTCGAGATACCAGGAAGCGGAATGTCGGTTTGAGAGTACGGGTGTCCGTAGACCCACGTCACGGACTGTCGAAGGGCTGGCGTGCCCGAGCGAGTAAGAAGCTTCCAACTCGCCCAGACCTGGCAACAGGTAGTACAGTCTCGTAGAAAATGTGGTATCACTTGTCTGCTTTGGCGTTCGGTAGTTCCTCGGCCAGACTAGTGAGTTGGCGTTTCCACCAAGCGCAAAGTTTCACATCCGTCAACGGTCGTTTTCCCTGGAAAATCCGCAGAGTTTGGGAAAAGATACTGGCTCTGAGCACGCGCGAACAGGTGGATCCATAGGTGGTCTACAGGAAGCGGTCTAGTGGAGGGGATTAGCGTAGTACGACAGAAAGGCGCGGACGAGAGTAGAGGTCGGTGACTGGTGCTGTTGCCTGACCAGTCGAGTCGACCTTGGAGACATAGACGATGGCGCTGGACGTGGACGGTATGTGGTATACGGAAGCCTCAATGGCAGAGACGAACAGCCGGCGCGCGTCTGGGCCTGCCTGCTCCGACAGCAGGATGAGAATGTCCTGCAGGTACGTCTTGGGTCGGGGCTGAGAAGCGAATGGGTACAAGTTGGAGTGTTTCCGGGGGAAAGATACGAGGACATGCAGATGGAATTGACGAGAGCCTGGCAAGTTGGCCAGCGACGCCAACAGCGCATCTCGCAAGTTCATCTCGATGGGAGTAAGGATGAAGTGGCTGGCGTCTACCAGCACGAGTTGAACGCGGTGTAAACTATGCATGCAATACATTATGGCTAGTGCTCATCCGTACAGTACAACACCAGGGCAGCCTCCGAACCAAAGGGGCCGTCACAAGATCCAGGATATCTATGCGACATAAGCGAACGTGTCCTTCGTGCCCTCAACCCGCTCGATATACTCCTTCTCCAGTAGCGTGTCGATCGCCTAGGGCAAGCGTTAGCATGCAAACTGTGTCCACGACGGAAGGCACACCGCACCTTTTTGATATCCGGAATCTTCGGAGTAAACCTCTGCGAGATCTGTGAAATCACTTCCTGTATCAACGGCTGGTTCTTCATGGTCTTCCGAGCTTTCATGATCCTGTACGGTCTTGTAAATACACGTGCGCAGTGTGGGGCGGCAAGGAGATGACGCACCGGACAATAGTAGCCTGAATGACATACTTGCGGTCCTCGTCAACCGTCTTCAACACCTCCGATGATTCAGCCTTGACCTCCGCTTTGATCGGCTGGTTCAGGTTCACCCGTATCTTTTTTGACTTGAAGTCTGTCGGAGGGTCAGCTTATCGTCGACGGTCATCAGGCCATTATTATAGACGTACTCGGATTCAGGTCGTACTGGTCAGGCTCTTCATTGACCAGTACCTTGACCTTGACGAGTAACGTAAGAACTTGTGACAAAATATCCTTGCTGATAGCAGTCGCAGCGATAAGTTCATCCAGTGAGAGAGTGTCAGCCTTGTTGTATTGAAGAAGAACGGCCATTTGATAAGAGCTTGTCATGAGGATATATTTCTGATTCGCGTAGTTGGTTCTGAGTTCATTCTTGGAATAGTTCCAAAGCCAAGTTAGTTTGCGGCCAGAATGCTTCGTCTGGTAATACTTTGAAAACCGGTCGTATGTCGGGTAAATGTCGGGTGGGATGATGAAATCGTTGTTAGGAGCACTGAGCGGCCAGAAGTTGGTTCCGAGAACCATGATACTGAAATTGATGTCCATGTCATCATGGTTTTGTTGCATGCGTTCCTTGAACTGGTCTGTCAGATCCTTACTAAGACTCATATCTAAAGCGCTTGGAGATGAGTTCAGATCGCATGTATGCATGACACCACGTACCTGTGAACATCCGCTGCAACTTGTTGGTGTATTCAAAACCGCATGCCTCCTTCAGCTTGGAAATCATGCTCGCTTCCGCCTCGTCTGAGGCTGATACCCCATGAATGAGACGTTTTGACAGCTTCGTGGTGTAAAACGTCTGGAATACGTCCTTATCTTCTATGTATTTGAACAAAATCATCTGGAAGCCAGAGGCATGAGCAAATTGGTTAGTATAAGTCAGCTTCAGAAGACATACCACACGGTTTAGTGCCCCTTCGAGGTCCTCTTCCTCCGCCATCTTGTTGTTCTTTCGAAGGAGCATATCAGCATGCTTGGCGAGCAGCTCGGGTGACTTGGTAGTCGATGTCCCAGTGGCAGCATTCCGATTAACGAACTCTCTACAAGCCTTGTCAAGACTAGCGACGAAACCAGCTTCTCCCCTGAAGCTCCGCGTGACGGTGTCCGAGTTCTTCCGGTGAACATCCAACAGGGCATCGACATAGGCCTTGGGATCTAGGCCATCTGTGCTCTCAGTGCCCTCACCAACCAACTTCGATACTGCGCTCATTCCGGCCTTCTTGACATGTTCTTCAAAGTTCCTCCTAAGAGGTTCCAGTCCCTCAGTAATGCGGGACAGCAGTGCATACATTCGTTGGAGATCTTCATCTTTATCGTAGTCGAGGAGGTTTTGGAAGCTCTTCCACATGAGCGGTGCATGCTGGCGAATGAGGACGTGCTCGCATTTGTTGATGAGTTGCTTCTTGGTCTCAGCGTTGAGGTAGCGGTCAACTCGATCTTCCTCTTCCCTCAAACGTTCCTCTGCCTTCTTGAGGTAATCCGACACGCTGTTCTCGGCCAAGAATGCCTCGGACTCCTGGTCGTAATACTTCTCAGTAGCCTCCAAGAAGGGGATTTCCAGGTGATCCTTGTAGACATCCAGGGAAGTCTTGTTGATATCGGTATCGTCAAGACCCAATGAAACAAATGAGTCGACGACCTTCTTCACGAGACCCTGGTCGATAGTCTCCCCGTTTCGTTGGCGTTCGATAAGTCTGAGAATTGCACCAGCGAGTTTTCCATTTCTATTTTGAACGTGAAGGAAGAAGTTTGTTCTCCATTGGACAAGGGCAAGCTGTGTATGTGAAATTGAGGTCCACGCAGGGGCGCGAAAACGAGTCACTTACCGTGTAGACGGGATATACACCTTTTCGACCTTCATCTCTCTCGCGCTTCACCCAATGGCGGTTAAGATATGTAAAGAGTCTGTTGACGTAGTTGGCTCCCGTTGTGTATCTGTCCCACTCCCTGGCATAGTATCGCAGGAGTGCCTCGTCCAGTAAAGAATCCGATTGCTGAGACGTAGATCAGTTGACACTGCATCCATTTACGTTGAACGAAAGGAATATACCTCCCGTAAGCTCTTCAAATGAGCTACGAAGTACCGTATGAGATTGTTGTACAGATCAGAGCCCATCAGATTAGCACCCGCTGCAATCAGCGTCAGCCCCGTGCGATATTACCCGGGTACGCTACGCCAGGGAGAAAGCTTGGCTACATACTTCGTGTTCCATGGGTCGGTCCTGCGTCAGCATGCATGCGCGATGAGGTGCAGTAGTTGTAAGCTACTGTGTACAGCCCAATGTACTTGGTGTACGAGACGCCTGTCTGTAGCTTGGTCATGATGTGGTCGACGCCCTCTTCGAGGAAAGTCCATGTGGTTGCGAGGTCTGCATTCGATGGTGGTAGCTGATTGGCCGTATTACCTGTGGAGGCCATCGTGGTGGTCGTGTGTCAAGCCTAGCGTTGGGGACAGCATTGCAGGTCACAGGTGGCGTGGGCTTCCCCTTCTGTTTAGTGACCAAGTCTGTAATAACGAATACTACAATTCTTTGCAAGTACTTGGTGACATCTCAGGATCTAATGACGCTGCGCAACTCACTTCCGGAAGGGCTCTAGCTAACTCTCAATCATCTGGATGTTCTAGTGTGACAGTCAGAGGTAAATGCCAATATATCCGCCCGGATAGACGGATGTATGGTGCCTATGATCTCACTTCTATGCATCTATAGATCATGCTCCTCGATTTCAAATCCTACGGCGACAGCAGCGTATCGCAAGACGTCGTGTATGTACTTACGTGGCGGCTTCCCGCCGCCGACAATGACGGTCTGCGTGCGTAGTTCTTCCGTTCATGATGGCGTGCCGGAATTCCCTGCGACCGGCTCAGCAAAAACACCATTGCATCTCTGACGACGGAAGGCGGGATGAAGGATAACTGTGGTAACGTTATGCTGCCTTGCTCGGTACATACATGCTTATCTAAAGGGGCGTAGTGTGGGCAACGAAATGCGTGGCTGCGAAATAACTTTAAAACCATTTCTCACAACCAACACCTGGGCCCTGCACTGAGACCAGCGACCCACCTCAACCTTTCGTTTGTTTTTGTTCTCCGCTCGCGGCTCATCTTTCGAAGAAATACCGGACACTTGGACAGTACGTGCGGAATAATAACTAGTAATTGTTGACTTACTGAACCTGGCATTGACCCGTTAAGAAGATGAAGTTATTAAATGTCAAAGTTGTTCTTGACCGGGATATGGATATCCGACAAACGGATCCCGACTGTGTTGTCTTGAAGGAGCTTGATGACAAAGGTACTCGCTATGCCATACTGTCACATCGCTGGGGCACAGAGGTCGACTTCGAAGAGATGACTGGACTCGTGAAGATGGAGGGGCGAAATAAGGGCGAGGTCAAGCAGCGCGAGGGATACCAAAAGATAATCAAGAGCTGTGAGCAGGCCGCGAGGGACGGCTACGAATGGCTGTGGATCGATACGTGCTGCATCGATAAGAGGAGCAGTTCAGAACTATCGGAGGCTATCAATTCAATGTACCAATGGTACCGGAACGCGCAAGTGTGCTATGCATACCTCCATGACGTCGACGAGTCAACGTTTCCCACTCACCGAAATAACAACAAGTTTGGCGGGTCCAATGGTTGGCCGGAGTGGTTTGTGCGAGGTTGGACGCTCCAGGAACTTATCGCACCGAAGGAAGTGGTGTTCTTCAACAAGAGCTGGCTACCCATTGGCAACAAACGGCGACTCGCACCAACGCTGCAGGATATCACGGGCATTCCTTTCCAAGTTTTGAGGGATGGCCTGGCGGCGAAGCGACTCAGTGTCGCCCAAATCATGTCTTGGGCGGCTCACCGGAAGACTACCCGTGTGGAAGACCGGACATACTCATTACTGGGGTTATTTGGCGTGAACATGCCGATGTTGTATGGCGAGGGGAGGAAGGCATTCCGGCGTCTACAGCTGGAAATCATCCGGGAGTCCAATGACCATAGCATATTTGCATGGAACCCCCGGGTACCACGACCAGGCAGTGTCCTGGCAGTCTCCCCGAGTGACTTCCGGGACTGTCAAGACATCGAAAAGGTAGAACTTGACGAATTCGCGGACAAACTAATAGAGTACATCGAGAAGAACCAACTCGGAGATCCTAGCAACACCAGCTCCAGCTGCGGTATTTTCAGAACTATTACTATGAGAAGGAAAAGACGGGCACATCAGCACAAACTTGCGGAGTTGCGTGAGGCTGCGCACTCCCGACAACTCGGCACATTCTCTGTCCTTAATGCGGGAATTCAAGTTTGGCTGCCTGTCATACCATGTCACGACCACTTCAGGGCGATATTGGCATGCAGTGACACCTTTGGGCATCTGGTCACCATCGACTTGGGGTCCGCTGGGTCAAGCTTTGATAGGATCTTTGGCACTACAGACATCCTCAAGACATATCCAGAGTTCCAGACACTCTATCTTACCCACCGTAGTGCCAGTGAAGCGCTCCGTGAATTTGCGCTCGATGACAGGACCGTTTCATGCTATGGCTTCAGCCGTTGCGGCACATTTCCGCGCGAGGTCTCCGGCAACACTATCTCATTCTCATCCCTCACGAATGATCTTATTCTCATCGTTTATGCGAATGATAACGTTGGGTCTCGTTTTGCAGTTGGCCTCGGATACTACTTCGGTCAGGGCTGGGTGCACGTTACCAGTGATGAACACTCTCAAAGGAAAGACTGGAAAGATTTTGCCGGGAGAGTATATAATCGAATGTGGAATGCACGTGCGGAACATGCTCGGAGTATGCCCAAGTGCCCTGAAGAAGTTGGCTATGAGCGCCGCGACAACTTCATCAAGCATGCTCACCTCCCTCGATCCATTCTTGCTGCCAGGGTGGTGTGGGGTAGATGGGAGTCGTATAATTTCAAGCTTATGATTGATGTTGAGCAGTGTTCCGGTTGCTGTGCTGGGCCACGCAGCTGGACGGCTACAGTCTGTGGGTACTTTCCGCCCGACATGTCCGTGGACCTAACCTCCCAGGTTAATGTAGAACGATCGGTATGGTCTTGATATGCCGGGGCTTATGAAGACAGCTTTCCATTCACATCGATTAAAAGTGGATGGATGGCGAATATGGCTTGATCAATGCTCTGGTGAAATGATTGCAGTGAGTCAAGGCACGAATCCTCACTCACTTCAAGGCTGATATAAACAGCTGGGTGATTATGGAGACTATTCCAATGGCAGTTTCAGGCGCTGATGGCAACATATTTGAAGATATGGAAACTCTTGGCATCCCTACTACGGACCCCGTCCTATCACCCTGTGGTCTCCCGCGTTTCCGACAGTGGACATGGATGGCGCCGCTTGAAGAGTCAGAGTGGTCCTGACGTGATACGTTTTGAACAACCCCCACTGTATCAACCCAAGGGTCTCTCGCTTCCCGCCAATGAACATTTTGTGCTGTTGTTGAAAGCCTTGTCTACCCGTCTTGCAGGCAAACACTTAGTAACGACGGTCATACAATCTTTAGATGTCCACGGAGCTGGAACTGGCGATAAGGAAAACAAACAGAACCGGCACGGGACCATGGCAAGCACCGCGCGAAGCCGGCCAGTTTGCCCTCATTGTACACCCTCGCAAGTCCGCAAGTTTGGCGAAGAGAGCCAGTTTGCACTCACAGCATGGAACAGATCAGAATTATCCGGTATGTTCATGTCAGTGTGCCTTGGTGTCACTGATTCTCCGGTATGAATTGTAGGGAGCACTTCTATACCCTGCTGCAATTGGTGACTTCTCATATCATGTTTACGCTTTGCACGGAGCTGAGCGCACACAATCTGCAGCATCAATCTTCAAGAATCAAAGCTCGTCAAAGGTCTGCAGTGCGTTGAAAGATGATGTGAACCTTACAAGGCACACACTTACGATGACGTTAGAATAGACAGCGGATAGCTGGGTCGATCAACTTCTTCTCAGACATGTTCGGTCTCAAACACCTCACGAATTATGTAGGTAATCGTTGCCTTTAGTGTATCGTTCCATTCACACCCTCGAAATGTGGGTCGGCGAGATAACGTTCTTCAGAAGGCTTCCCTCGATGATGGGAGCCGATCCCTTCGACCTATTCAAGGGCAAGCGCCGATCCAATGACCCGCGTCTTGACGTCGTTTTGCCTCTACTACTAAGGCGATGTTGTGCTCTTCGCAAACGGGGCGATACGTCTCGTGGGCGTGTTGACGTGGAGCGGGAAATTGCACGTGAGATGAAGACCATATCACAGGCTCTGGGTAACGGTGTAAGTGCTCTGTCAACAACAGAAAGAGTGGAGGTTAATTCCTACCATAAAGCTACTCAGATACATCAGTACTGCCTTTGTCCTACCCCTTCGAGATCAGGACCGAATTGCCTCTCCTTACTGCCACTCATTGTGTCCTGATTCGAGGCTGGCACGTTGTGCAAGCCACCACAGGTCAGTGCCGCTTCTACTGACCTTCAGTTGTCTACGCCATTTAACGTTGAGCGTAGGCGAATCGACACACTTTCCGCGGTACAGGAGATAAAAACACTGAAAGTGAAACTCGATGCAACAACGGACGAAGATGAGCAGCGAGTACTGGAAGAGGATATCGCAGGAAAGGCAGGGACTAGCAGCATTGACTTGCTAGCTTTTGACGCTGATGACCCGTTTGTTCACAGATCCTGTGGTTCTGTTGGTGTGGGATCTGTGCAGAAGTGAAGGAACTACTACCAAAGGCAAGCCGACTCGTTCATGCATGGATGTTATTTGACATTGATCAGGTCGTGAGTTATATTTGGAAAGAGGGAGGGCTGAAGGAAAGTATCATCATACACACAACTCACCAGGGTTTGTTTGAGATAGGAAGGATTATTGCGGCAACGCATGTAGAGCCAGATGATGATCTGGCCCACTTGCAGCGGTATGCACCGCCATCAGGGAGGTGGTTTGCTGAAATGTTCATTTCGAGTATACTGCAGGATCATGCTTGATGGAGGAGTAGGCACATCGAAGCATCAGTTGTTGCTTGCAGCTCGGGTCGCTGAACAAATCAAGTGGTCAGGCGCAAGTATTCCAACGGACACCACTCGTTACACCCAAGTGGTCATCCTGGAGCCCTCTACATCAGCGAGTAACACTGCGGTCTCCACCGTCGCCTTGAGGAATAGCCATTCGGTATGTATTGGTAACACCATCCCCATTGATTTGTTGGGTTTACCAATGAATATAGCAGTCGTTTCCTCGTACTCCTTCCCCCGAGTCGTTTCGAGATTAAGGATAGAAAAGCTGCAGGGTCGTAAGCCTTGAATAGTTTGGGAATGAGGGAACGCCGGGATCTTAATGACACGTATTTTGGGGGCTTGATTGGGGGGATCTTTAACGGTTGCTATATTTTTTGCTGCTTGTCTCGTAGTTGTCATGCAAGAGCCTGGATCGCGCTTGCAAGCCAGTACTGAGCGTATTCTTGATCCGATAGCTAAGTGTTCGTGACTCCGGCGGCATGTCAAGAATGGGCGGAGTCAAGCTTCATTTCCAGCAAGGCCGCATCTCATAGAAACTCGGTTTGGTCAGTGAAGCGAGAAATCCGCTTTTATGTTGGGAAAACCTCAACCATAACAACTGAATCAACGTCGAGTGATTTGGCCGAAATTACGTTAATCCTTCAGTACACGAGGCTGCCCCTTCCTCGGCGATCCCTCTGCAAAACATGGGTGGCTAACGGCAATCATGGATTGAAGGTCGGAGTGGGAAGCATTACCACCACAACAGGGGACGTGGTAGATCGTCTCAGCGGTTAGGACTACGGGTAAGACTGGGAGAATAGAACGAAATCGTACGATACAGATTCTAGACCTTGACACCTGTGTGAATGGAAGCGATACCTCCCCACAGATCTGTCCATGCACCGCCGTCGTGATCTCCGCCAGTAGTAAACCCGGCGTCTCTGATCATCTGCGCGAATTCAGGTTGACTTGGGAACTTCCGTATCGACTCCACCAAGTACTGGTAGGAGTCCCTGTCGCCAGCGAGGATCGTCCCTAATAAGGGTATCACGCTAAAGGAGTACTGGTCATACACACTGTTTTGTTCCACAACACAAGTCAGCGGTCTCGGCGCTCCAGAATTCGCCCGACAAACTCACAGGCTCAACAGGGGGTTATTCACTTTGCTAAATTCCAAGCACGCAAAGGTAGCCCCTGGCTTAAGAACACGATATGCCTCTTTCAGTACGGCCGGGATAGAGGTACAGTTGCGAATACCGAACGCGATCGTGTAGAGGTCGTACGTATCATCCTTAAACTGTGACGGGGACAACTCCTGAGCATTTCCCTCGTGGAAAGATATCTGCGGAGCTGCAGGCCCATTACGAAGACTAGCGAGACACTGGCATAAAGCGACTTACTGTAGTGGTACATCGTCTTTTTGAATCGCCTGACCCCTTCTGAGAGCATCTGCGCATTTATGTCGACCACTTCGACGCTGGTCTCCCTGTCCGCGTAATTTTCCCGTGCGTAGTCGAGGATGCGAAGGGCAATGTCACCAGTTCCACCGGCTACGTCGATGTACCGCATTGGGCCTTTGCGACCCGGTTTCAGAGAGTCGACGAACGTGTCTTTCCAGAGTCTGTGCACGCCGAGCGACGTCGCGTCGTTCATCAAGTCATATTTGGACGCAACGCTGTCGAATACACCCTTGACAAGAGATTCCTTCTCTTCCTCCGGGACTGTTTTGAATCCGAAGGAGGTAGTTCGACCAGAAGACTGTGAGTTTTCTGTGAAACTCCGGGTATGATTGCTGCAGATAGAAACTGAAAAACGCGAGGGTTTGGGAGCGCGCCTGGGACAACGGAGAGCCCTCGAAAACATTTGCAGGTGGGGAAAGCCAAATTATTACCACGTGACTTATGTAGTGGTTACTGACGTAATCAGTTGTCCGTGATTGCCAAAATATATAAGTGGACTATGCACAAGACCATAACACTAGCACAACATAGATATAGAGCGAACGAGGTTACGCATGAGGCTACGCTACCAGAAGCCCAAGGAACAGATTAGACAAGGAAAAAGAAGTGAAACATCTTCACAGACCACTGGGCTAGCATCACACACCGATCACCACGAAGCGTGAGCAGTGGGAAAGGATCATCCGCAGTACGATTACTTGGTAGGTAGCGAGAACTTGCGCATATGGCGAGCCTGAACGGGTCGCGACAGGAACGGAACAAAGCGAGCACGAGGTGTCTGGGGAGACGCCTTGCTTAGAAAAATAGATAGGTCGTGATAAAAACGCCAAGTGCTATGATGATAACCACCTGCAGTGGTACACCGTCCTGGTGTATGACAGTGTCGCGTTCCACTAGCGTTCCAACATCGGTTTCTCCGTAGTATGTGCTCGTTCCGTCGTCCGACCCTGTCGTGTATCTTCGTCGGAATTCGGAAGGCGCTACTGACTCTGGCGCAACTGATTCCGGTGCAGTCGAGCTGGGATCCGGGACTGCAGAAAGGAGCGCCCGAAGGCGTTTTATCTCTGCTTCTGCTTCCTGCAGTTTTTCCTCGAGTTCACGGTTGGGCTGGGCAGGAGCGACGCCAATGGGAGGAGACGACGACGGAGATGGTGGATGGACATTTACATTCACTACGCCGACGCCGTTGCTCCTTGCGCGCTGGACATGTTCCCCGGAGTCAGCACGGAAGAACGTTGCGTCTGCTTCGCGTACAGGTGGCGTCATCGGGCGCAACGGGGCGGGTGGTGATGGTGGTTCTACATCGGTCGACCATCCATGGGTGCCCACTGGGGGGTTGACGCTGTCCTTGGTTATGTTGTGTTGCTAGAAGTCCCTGAGCACACGTGACGTTTGCATGACGGAATAATATCCCACCTTGTCGGGTTGCGTCATCGCAGGTGGACCATCCTGGGGGTGACCTTCGTCCTCCTCCTCGACGGTTTGCCCTTCTGCTGGGAGATATACGACACGGAGTTTTTGCTGATGTACTTTCCACTCCTCTCCTGTACCACCAGCGACATTCCACTGGGAAAGACTCGCTAAGACAGTGATGAGATCGAAATGAAATGCACTTACGATATCCTGGAGGTCCTTAGTTTCCTTCTCTGGTGTGATGAGAGTACTCTGGATCAAGAACTTGTCTTTGCACTTGGTCGCCAGCGGAGGGTCCTCCTTCATGGGCTGCAGCATCACTGAAAAGTGGGGTCGGTCGATGTGTCCAGGTGACATAAGGCATATGCTAACCTGACACCTCGACACTCTCGCCAGGCTCGATCCTTCCGGAGTTGGGCCTTACACAGTACAACTGTCCGAAGATGTCATATATAAGACGATTGGAAGAGGTAGCGTCGTACTTTGGGTGCAGTAGTCTTGACCTTGAACGCAACCGGTAGCGTGTTGTTGTTCGCGACCGTGAGGATCTTTTTGACGAGTTGTGTGAAGGGCCCTGAACGAGGCTGATGAGTGGGTTTTTTTATTCACGCCCGATGCGAGTACGACGAACTGTTAAAGCCCAGGGCATTATTTGGTATCAGATGAACGGACATATTGATAGGGAACGACGGGGACGACGACGGGGAGGATGGTGGGCGGAGTTGAGAAGCCGCTTCAGAGTTTTATTTCACACACGTTCAAACAACTCGTGTAGAATGCGTGCTCACCACACACACCACAGCCTATCCACAGACACAAGGCTGGCAGACCAGCCAAATGACCCGCCGTATCAGGCGTGAAGAGCGTCTCCTAACGTATATCTACGACGCGTGGGTCCAAGGCTGTCCGCCACTTTCTGACAGTGCTACATGTCACCTACGAGGATTGCCTGTTGCTGTCCCCTCGTCGCTAAGAATCTGCCAGCTCCCCGACGAAAAAACTTTGTTACCGTTCACCGAACCTGTGGTTGGTCTGATCGCGGTGCGAGGTGTACCCTAAACCTCTCTGGCACTTGGAAACGGTCTAGTCCCAGGTCTTTCACATTCACAACACTGCAAGAAGATCAACTCGTACATGAAAATATTACAGCACACTTTCCGCTTTCATCGTATCGTCACTCTTCACTCCTTCCCCGTCAACGGTTGCAACGCAGCGTGGACGAGCCACAAGTCAGCGAGTTTCTTCATTTCGTCAATGACCGCTTTAGGCGGACCGTCTTTGACAGCGTCCCAGTGTGCCTGTCGTGAAAAAGAAGTTGGCAACAGTATAAAATTCACAGATGGTTCCCACCTCGACGGTATCCCAGCCTAAGATCCCGTGGTACATGTTTGCCCTGTTGGCATTTGGAGCCCAACTAGATCCATGAAACATCTTGGATCCTTTCAGCTTCTCGTGCAAGTCTTGCACCAGGGGCTCGAGCTCGTCCATCGTGTTGCCCTCCTCCAAAGTGCAAGTGACAAACTCGGTGATCGGCGCAGTCAGACGACTCTCGACCTCGTCAAACTGGGCAAAGCGGTGGACAAACGGAGAGGCGGAAAGAGGAAGCAATGCTGGTTCGAAAGCTGCACCTTCGGGCGAATCTAGGAACTTGGCATGTGCATCCCTGGCTTTCCAGTCTGAAAAGGCATTGGCTTGATCGTGTTGAATCAGTGCGTTGATACAGTGAACTGACCATTTACTATGAACAGAACTGATGGATCTTCAGTTTCTAGTCCAAAGTATGTTCTTATCGACCAGCGGGTTAGTTGATCGGAAACTTGACACGCACAAGGAGATACTGACCGGTTCAATCCCTCCGCTTTGGACAGGAGTTTCCGAGCTTTGTCAAGGTTTGCTTGGCCGGACTTCAACTCCTCAGAGACAGTGAAGTGCAGTATCTCAGTGTAACTCGTCATGGCGAGAGGACAGAGACTGTATAATGACCACACGTCACATTAATACTATCTGGAGAGCTTCTTCAGGTGTGAACCGAACCGAGTCCGAGCCGGTAATCACTCTACAAAACAAGTATTGACCTGACGTCATCATGATACCCCACGGTGCGTGCAGCGAGGTCGACAGGGCCAACTGTCCTTGGTGATAGAAGCAACGATGGCAAAGGGAAAGGCGCACGTTCAATCGTCAGCTGTTCAGTTACCCCAGTTCTCGTCCAGAGACTACTCGTCATTCTTTCTTGCAGGTGAGAGCGCCCATGTGCTTTGTGTGGAGATGCGGATTCCGAGCCCTAATCTATAGGTGCACTGTGCTGCACGTAAGTCATAACGGTATTTCTTTGTGGCCGACCATTAAAGTCATGAACTTGCTGTAGCATCACGCACGGTGCCATGACTCGTGGGTCGTGTGGTTCATCATTATGCGCATCATGTTTATCCATGTCATACAGCCATCGACGTCGTAAAGACACGAATCCAAGTCAATCCTGCCTATGCCAAACAGTCTATGCTCTCCGGTGCACGCCTCGTCGTCGCGAACGAAGGGCCGAAGGCTCTCCTGACTGGATTTGGACCCACCGCTGTCGGATACTTTGTTCAAGGCGGTGCCAAGTTTTCTGGCTACGAGTTCTGCAAGAAGAAAGCTGTCGATCTGGTGGGGAGCCCAGAAGCCGCAGTCAAGTACCGGACAGCGATTTATCTCGGTTCTGCGAGCGTCGCGGAGTGAGCACTCGTTTCTATCGAAGTGAGGAGTTTGTTGAGGGGTAACTCACATCGTTATATGAAGGTTCTTTGCGGATATCTTGCTCACACCCTTGGAGGCCACCAGAATACGACTCGTCTCAGAGCGCGGTTATGCGTCTGGTCTCGTTACCGGTTTTAGCAGACTGGCTCGAGAGGGCGGTATTCGGGAGTTGTACGCTGGTTTTGTACCGATCCTCTTCAAGTAGATGTTCTTTTTTTCTGACTTCGTCACACTCGAAATAACCCTTGAATAGGCAGATTCCCTATGCCATCGGTCAGTTCACGGTCAACGAACTCTGCCACGAACTCGCCTTCCGCAGCATGTCCTACGAGACCAGGTTCAACCTCTCGACTGCCGAGAAGTTCAGCATTCAACTGGGAAGCGGTATCGTCGCTGGATTTGCAGCGGCTGTACTGAGTCAAGTATGTTCCTTTCTTGCCCCCATCCGTATATGAGTGACAGAACAGTGATTTGAATTTCCCCTTCTCCTTGCGCAACTTGTTGGGTTATGTTACGGTCGCTGCCAGCCTGCCGACACGCTTCTCAGTCAAATCAACAAAGGACACGGCCCAAGTGGCTCGATGTTCCACCGTCTGTACGTCCTTGCACGGCAAGCGGGGCCGCGCGGCCTCTTTGCAGGCTTGGGACCGAGGATGGTCATGACCGCCGGTTTGGTGTCTGGCCAATTTTTGCTCTATGGTGCTATTAAAGAAGGTCAGTTGTTATTTTGGTTTCTCGTCATTGGGCAAGCGACTGACGAGGACTGGTCGTTGAAAGCATTGGGCGCTCCCCCCGGGGTAGAGATACACAAAGAGGAAAGTACGGTAGTGCTCTAACGGCTTCGTCCAACGGGACACATTTATCTTACATCGTACACCTGGCAACGAATACGAGACTATTAGAAATAAGAAAATGGGAGATTGCAACGAAGCTCGGATGGGGAACGGACGCACGCGGTAACGGCCGAGAGCGCGTATCCCTCGGATTTCATGAATCTGAGATCTGCCACCAGAGGTCGGATGTCTCGACCCCCGCGTCCCACTGGCTTCCCGACTTCTTCGACTTTGCAGCGAGTACTCTTCCGTGCAAAGCCCAGCGCATCTTTGCATCATTTCAAGATTGCACTCTCAGTACTTTGGATAGTGAGCATACCGTTCTACAGTAATATCATGATGCACTGGGCTCTTCGTTTCCGTCGGGGGCAGCAACGCGAGGACCAGCGGAACGGTCCCTCGGACCGTCGTTCCAGGCCGACTGGCTGCGATGCAAGGGGCCACCGGGCACATAGGTAAGTAACCAAAGTAGAAAGACGATTAGAATTGCCACAAACTGGATACACGTACTTAGTTGCTAAGATTTAGTATAGCGATTTCAGCGGTCGCGCCCAAAGCAACGAGGAGGGGGGAGGAGGGGGTATCGTATGGGATGGAGAAAAGCAGAACAGCTGTTGGCAGCTAACGACCGCTGACAGGTTAAGTGTAGAAACGTGAAGGTCGTGAGAGAAAGCGATAAGCCACTCGAAACCATGGGGAGGGGGGCAGAGCTACAGATCACAATTGCGACAGTCGAGCTCACGCGGAATGCTCATGCCGTTGGCTACAAAAATACACGTTGCAAGGAACGAACCCAAGAAAAAACAAGACAGAAAATAACAGCCCACCCAAGAGGACACACACGGCGCGCATCGTGTGCAACGCGGTCGTCTGCGAGACAAAAACACCGCGGGCTCATGGGACGACTCCGATGATTACCCCGACAATGGCGCCCGTGATGAGGAACGCAATCATCCCTGACCTGACCACGACTTCCCACTGCGCTCGCTTTACAACCGGAGACTGGATGTCGGTCAACGGCGCCGCGAATGCCGGAACACCTGCTGTAAAGGATGGGAGGTTGAACGGAAGAGAGAAGTTCCGGTGTTCCTTCTCGGGCACCGGCATCGAGGTGGAAGGTGACGATGGTGCGTGATGGCTTGGCGAAGACAAAAAGGCGGCGGAATTGGGGGGGATAGAAATCGGACACGGTCTCTTGTTGCATTTGTATTGAGCGCGCCCCAACTCAGAACTCAGCGCATTGGCGGTAACAAAGTGCCGTGGTGGTGCACTCAGTCGTACACCGTTTTCACGCGAGCGAGGCCGGCGCACGCTCTGCACATGGGTAGTAGAAGACGATGATGATGCAGTAGTAACAACATCGATCCTCGGACGTCCACTCGATTCTCGTGTCGAAACGCTCCTTCTTGTGCTCGGTAGCAAGTCGAAATCGAAGGTTTGGAATGTGCTTCGACTCTTGTGAGGAGTGAAACTCTTCCAGGAACTTGACTGGCCTTCGGTATCGCCATTGGTACTTGGTTGGATAAACCCGGCAGTTGGTCCGTAACGCGACTCAGCTTTGGATATACTATCACCGTTACGAGCACGATCAAAGGCGCTGCGAATGTTGGGAGCCGAAACAGCTGGCCGTGTTCGCGGTGGAAGGTGCGCCAAAGCAGGAAATGTGACTGACGAAGGTGGAGTCGGGGCTTGATACTCCGGGCGGTGAAGACAGGTGGCAGTCGCGGGTCCCTCTGGTGCCGGGTCCTCGTCGAACACCGCAGCAGATATCTCGATTTCGTTTACACCTTCAGAGCACGCAGACTCTGCTTCATAAGATTCGCGAGAAGTGGCGGAAGAGCGTGCAGATGCTGAAGAAAACGGCCGACAATCTGGCGAAGCAGAAGACATCGTGTTCACTGTCACAGGGGAAATATTCACGGAGTTGCTTCTTTGAGGCTGGACACCGGGAATGGGAGTATGGAGCGGAGGAGGCCGAGAAACTTGAAGGAACGGCTCGGATATGGATGTCGGCAGTGGACGAGATATCATTGGCCGTGCCAGCTCAAACTTGCGTAGTTGCCTGAGATCGCCAAAGACATAAATCATGAGACAGATCTTGTGCAAGAGAAAAGATAAGTCGGCGAGGATATACGGGCAGGAAAACGAAACAGCGCTTACGCCTTGCAAACTGGCAATTAGGATTGTAAGCCCGAACCATAGGCCAGGTACCGCCGCCAGCCGGATAAGTCGACCATGGGGACCGGCGTTCCATCGGCCGGTGGTCATAACCAATGGCAGAACGCCGGTGACTGTAGTAAAGAAGGTACCGCCGGCGATGCCGCATGCAGCTCTTCGGGAGCCCACGTTGGTGGATGCTGCGTGAACGAAGCGTTGAAGAGACTCGTTGAGCATGAACCGTGCTTCAATGGCTACTTCTGTGAACACAGCGGGGTCTGGGTGTGCGGATTGAGAGTGCCAAGGGGCGGGTGAACCGGGGGGTCTGGACTGCGAAGTGGAAGAGTGGAATGGACCCAATATGTCTGAAGGAATATTGAGCTCATAATCTGCGAACGGCGTGAAGAAAGTCTGTTTGGCGCGGGAGTAGAACAGGGTCAGAGAAGGGTCTGGTGGCGGAGGGTGTCTAAGTAGCCTGCGGGGGGAACTCGGCACATTTCCAACTCTGAGAGTATCGTTCGCAAAAGTGGCTTTTGCACGCTGTGCCCAGGCCTGGTAACGGATGGTATACTCCTTCAACCAGAGAAGGAAATAGAGGTTTTCGGGAGCCTGCTCCACGTAAAGGAGATACTCCTCAAAGTCTTTGAGACCGAGCGGGGGCAGGTGTTTGCGATCGAGGACGTCGTCGAGACGCACTTGGAGTACTGGCGTGACACTGCAGGAGCGCACTTTTCCGATGGCTGGGGGAGGGTTGCACAGCCGATACTAAGACGGATTTGAGCAGCTCGTATCAGATAGGCGCCCCTTGGAGTTACGCGAGACTTACCGGGAGTGTTAGCAGCCCTCTGAGTGTGAGCTTTGACGCCGGGGGCTGCGTCATACAGCGAGCTCAAAGGGAGGCGGCAGAGCTTGTGAGTGGGGTATGGTCGAACCGAAGAATTGAAAGATGAAAGCAGAGGAAGGGCGGCGGTTATAAAGGGCGTATTGCAATATGAGCAACTCCGAGGGGGGGAAGTGATGGACATCGGGGAATGGCGATCACGTAAATGGCCCGGGCCCAGCTGGCTTCATAGCTGCTGCAGGCGTCTATCCGTGTGGAGCAAAACATGGCAGACGGCCATAACTAATGGCAAGTCGGGTCCAATCAAGCCGGTCGACATTGCTGTAGTGCACTAGTAGTATACAATGAGCCATGTATGTAGTAACGAAGCCTCCCCACCCACGTCGTCACCGGAATCGCTGACGCTCGATCACCGACTTCTGTCTCGAGTCTCGCGACACTCGCCTGCAGCAAACGTTCAGTCAAACTCCGCACTACCTAGCAAAGTAGTAAACCCACCAGTAGTACTCCATCACATCGCTTTGCCCAAGCTTACGCAGGAACGTCTCGTCGTGTGTGATAATAATAAGCTGGAAGTTTGAATGATTTTTCCGCTCGTTGATGATGCTGTACGCTTAATCAGCATCGGAACCTTCCGCCGCGGAGAACACTTACTCCACCAGACTCTCTGCCAGGGCGTCGATATTCTCCACATCCAGTGCGTTCGTAGGCTCATCAAGCGCCAGGATACCACAGTTTTGTCCAAATGAATCTGACAGCGCGAGACGGATGATTATGGAAGCGAGCATCTTTTGGCCAGCCGAACAGCGACCTCTCATGTCCATCTCCACCTGATCCTTCGTCATGACGACCTGCAGGCATGGTTGAATCAGTGGCTTCCGATAGAGTGCTCTCAGGAAGCCCACCCTATAATTATACGACCGCTTTGACGCCCCACCTTCCACGTCCGAACGTATCTTGATTCCATCAATGTCTAGAAAAGACTCATCAGCGTTTGCACACAACTTGCAACCTCCAGTCCTTACCAGTCCCCTGGTAAGTTTTGTTCCACAGGTGGCGCATCGTGTCATTGACTTCTTCCATTTTCAAACTGTGGTACTTCATGATCGCGCTGAGGGAACATTAACACGAAATTGGAAGTCGTATACCGGCCCGACTTACTTATCCAGGGCCTTTGCGTACTTCTCAAGGTCATTGTTCGCCATATCTGACATCTGAGCGGGAGACGGTGAATGTGCAGGAACCGAATAGTCCAAGACAGACAAACCTTGACTTTCACGAGTTGGTCCGTGTACCTTTTGTTAGTGTCCTTGTATTCCCGTAGATCTTTCTCGACTTGCTTCAGGGTTTCGTTGAGCGAACTGATTTCGCCTCCAAGGTGAGCGTACTATTGATCCACCAGTATTAGCAGCAACGCCTGGATTGCTAACAGGAAGTATACCTTGCTCTGCATGTCTGTCTCTTTCTGTTTCTCGGCCTGGTACCGGTCCTCAAATGTTCGCTTCGCCTTTGCTGCAGACTCCATATCATAGGAGTCTATCTCCGCCTGTGTTGCTGCGATGTCTTTGACAAGTTTCCGAATGCGGAGGTTGTCCCGTAGGTTAGATATAGAACTGCCGCTCTCGTTGATTTCTTTGTCAATCTTTGCTATGTTCTCTCGTATGTTCTCGACCTTCATACTGATTTCTTGGATTTCGCTTTGGTAACGCTCAATCTTCTCACCACATTCTGCCAAGAGCAGCCCGCGCTCCTCACGGACGTATCTTCGGCTGTAAGCCTCGGAGGATCAGGGAACGTAGCGTCACTCACCGGTCGACAATTCTGTTGATGCCATCAAGCTTGTCGACGCTCATATTCAGTTCTTGCGACGACCTTTGTACCTCCGCCACTCTGATGTTAAGGTCGTTCTGCACCTGCTGATACTCTTGTTCGAGGCGGCCTATAGGAGCTTGGGCTTCCGCAAGTTTAACATCCAATTCCTACACATGGCACTTTCAGGCTTCTCATTCCCTTCGATAGAAATGCGACGCACCCTGAGTCTAGCATTAAGGTTCGTAATCTCCTTTGTCATCGCGTCAACTCGTTCTTCCATGAGGTCCTTCTCACGAATCTGGTTGGAAAGGGTGTTCTCCTTCTTCTCCATCGCGTGCAACTCGCTTTCGCAGGTTCGCAACGAAGAGTTCAGGCGATCACGCTCTGCCATAATCGCTTGCCTTTCACGCTCGTTCGTACGACTGCGAGAACGAAATGAGGGCTTGTAAACAGCAATATTTGAATTTCTCACATCTCACTGGACAAATTATCCAGTTCTATTTGCACGTCGTCAGCAGTCTTGACGTTACCGGTGGCGCTCAGCTCCTCTTCAAGGTTAGCAGTCTCAGTTGTTAGCCGCTCGATGTCGCTCAGGTTGCGCGAAACGGTGGCTGCTTGCTGCTTCAGCATCGTCATATCTCTAATTTCCTTTTTGACACGTTCCACGTCTTGGGCAGCCTGAGCAAGATTGTCAGAGCGAAGCACAGCTAGACGGGTAAGCAGTAGCATACCTTCTCCGCAATTTCGCTCAGAGGCTGGATCTCCACCTCGGTAGCTTTAATCTCCTTTTCCAGTGCAGGAATCTCTAAAGCCAGTATGCGGTCTTTGGATGTTTGATGAGGCAACGCTTTTCGAAGGCTCTCCAATTCACTCTCCCATGCTTCCACAGATGATTCGGAGTCCTTATCAATCTCGGGAGCCTCCTTGGTTTTCCGTATTTGTTCTTGGAGCTGTGGAGGAGGAACGAGCTCGCCATAAGACCACAACGTCAACGAGAATCGCGTACAAATTTTTCAAACACGGCCATCTCCTTGGGGTCCATGTGCCTGTCACAGGTTGCACACCTCTTCCTGACCCTTCCAATGTTCAAGAGATTTTCGTACACGCGAGTCATGCCAGCACTCAAGCTTGCTTTCCTGTTCGATGGCAGGTGCAGATCTCGTTATCAATGAGCACAGGGAACCCAGCAACTTGCACGCACTCCTTCTTTTCAGCAACCTCACGTTCGGCCTCCTTGATGGCGTCCAAGAGAGGCATGCCACTGAAATTGACATCGGTGGCTTCCCTGATAAGCCTGTCGAACTCTGCCCAATGATTGTATCAGTGGAATGATTCGATTTAATGGCAATTTACCTTTAATCTCCTTGTGTTTATTTCTCAACTGCGCCTTCGCCTGAGACAGAGTTGTTTCCGAACTTTGGAGAGTTTTGTTGGCGGAGGATAGCTCAGTTTCTGCCTCTGCAAGCTCCTGATCCTTTTCTCTAGTAACCATTTCAGAAACGAAATAGTTCTCTGATTGAACAGAGAATATCTAACCTAGAGAGCCTGTCTAATTCCCGTTCCATGGTTTCTGCCCGAACATCCGCTCCAACAAGTTTCCGGAATTTGGGGTTGCTCGTCTCGAGGCTACGAGAGAGAGCGCTTCATCAATCTGATGTCAAGACCTTGCGGAGAAAGCTTACATATTCCTAACTTCCGACTTCTTACTCTTCATCTCACCCCGCTTCAAGTCCAACCTAGCGCGCGCATCAGCCTGCAGACTCAAGCTCCGCAACTCCGTATTCAAGGAATCCCGCTTGTCTTCCATAGTTCGTGCCTTCGCAGCGCGCTCGCTGAGTCGTTCATCGAAGTTGGCAGACTTAATCTCGCCCTTGATCTTTTCAAGTCGGAGTTTCTTTTCTTCAATATCCCCTCTGAGCGTGCGCAGTTCAGGCGCAAGACCCTGCATTGCTACCAGAGAGGATTCCGTCCTGGCGATGGACGCTTGGCGCTCTTTCTGCGACCAAAAAGCTCAACAATCCACCTAATGAGTATATGCGAGGACACGCACGATCTGGTCTTGAGCATTTCCCCGCTGTAGCTTCAAACTCTCTACCTCGGTATGCAACTGTCTTGATTGCCGGTTAAACTCGTCATTCTTCGCACGAACTTCCGCTTGAAGCTTCTTGTAATCTGCATGTTGACGGCGTTGCAGGTCTCCGAGTCGCGAAATGAATTCGTTGACCTTCTCGCGCTCTAGAGGGGAATGACTGTAACCCTTGATATTACGCTTGTCGCTGATGTCACGAATGAGTTCTTCGCGTTCCGCAATGCGACGTTCATGAGCCTGCAAGGAAGTCAGTTGTGTATAAGCGAGCGACGGTACGCACGGCTGAGAATGCTTCCCCACCTTAGCTTCGGCAGCAAGCTCTCCTTGTTCATTGACAAGCTCAACGTGTGTTTTCCGCGCCTTGGTCAGACCGCCCTCGAGGTCCTGACGCTCCTCTTCACGACGACTTCGCTTTTGTTTCAACTGAGCAATGTTCTCGTCGAAGTTGTGCAAGCGATTCTGGAGCTCGTCATCGGAACCTAAGGATGGTTCAATACATAATCGAGGTCAGGGCGTCGGACTAAATACCTTCCATCTCCCGCACCGTTTCCCTCGCATCCGCAAGTTCTTGTTGGTAATGCTCTTTCTTCTGCTGCAAATTCTCGACCTTGACATACATTTCCCTGAACTTGGTTGCAGACTCGTAGAATCGAGCATTGTTCTTGACGAGTTGCTCGTACTGCCGCTTAGTCTCGTCGTATTGATCCTGCTTAGAGGTTATAGACGAATTGAGATCTGTTATTCGAGCACGAAGTTTGTCCGCATGGGCCTTTTCCTTTGCCAGAGATTCTAGTCGTTCTTTCTCAGCTTTTAGGTCGGCCATGCGGTCCTTGCGAAGCGTTTTGATAGAATCGAGAGCCTTTGTATATCTGCACGGATAAGCACGATTCTTACAAAGGAATAGAACTAGGAATGACAATTACCTGGTGGCCTCAAAAATGTCGTCAAATTTTTTCTTAAGAATTGAGGGTTCAGCTAGAGGCCAGTAAGAGTCCTCCTGGTGACAGAAAATAACGTTCTCCAAGACGGATTTGGAGACGCCCAAGAGATGAGGAATCTCTGTGTCTATCTCTGCGCATTTGGTAGAAATAGCCCCTCTCTGAGGGGGCACATCAATGCGTCCGTCGTACCGAGCTGCAAATGGTTTCTTACCTTTCCTCCTTTCTCAATGTTGCTGTCTGCTAGTGCAAGGATGCTTTCTAAGGTCTTCATAGTCAACCCCGTCTTCTTTGCCGTCACGGACAAGTTGCGAACCACCAGCATCCTGTTCCCATTTGCAGCGTGAAACCTCAGTTTAACCTGAGCCTTTACTTCCTTCTCGTTGGCCATCTTTGGGTCATGCACGAACGCACCGCCGCGTGTGTTTGGTGGCTGATCGCCAGTCGTGGCGTACTTGAGACACTCGATGATAGTCGTCTTTCCACTCCCATTATGACCCACGATGACAGTAACCGGCGAGAAGAACTCGATGACGGATATTTGCTTGTCGTCGAACGACCGAATGCCTCGAATGGCCAACTTGTTGAGACTCGACATCGCAGCTCTCCACCAAAGCCCGTTACCCGTGACTTGGGGCGAGACGCGCCTCGTCCTTGTCACGTGCCGCTCTATCCATTTACGTCGCTGTGCTGTAAATCCAACACAGCCACAAATTGTCTCTCACGGTTTGTCTTCCTGCGGCTGCAATCCAGTGCTGGCACTCCAGAATTGTAAACGGAGTGTCCAGGGCATCCATTGGCCCGTGATCTCTCCGACC
Organism: Pisolithus albus; assembly: GCA_024613165.1. Lineage (NCBI taxonomy): Eukaryota > Fungi > Basidiomycota > Agaricomycetes > Boletales > Pisolithaceae > Pisolithus > Pisolithus albus. The sequence continues at coordinate 350,036 of JANFAB010000060.1, forward strand.
CTGGCTCTGTTTATCCGTGGTATAAACATAGGGGCGAAAGGGAATGGATAGGTTTCTTGTGATGTAAACGGTCGAGCTTACTACATTTGCCCCCACTTGGAGGAGAGCCGAGAAGGGGGAGGCATAAACAGAATGAGTAAAACATAGCTGGGAAATCCTCCACCCCTATGCCATTCGGTACCTTACGAGGCTGTCGGACCCGTTGTGTAAGTAACTGTGTGCGTATCATACCGTGTCCCCGGTTGAAATCTCGAGAATCCGACAGGACACGAGCCATTGCACGATGAGCAGATATGCAAATTCATCTGAACTAGGTAAGTAGCTTCCATTTGACTAGTAACGTTATTCAACTACGTCAAATTCACGTGAAATATGTGCTGACGATCTCGTCTCTCGTACGCGCACAAACAATTCGCCGTGACCAATCCCACAACATGGCCTTGGCCCCGGACATGAATCCCAACGTACCACCAAGCGACACGTGGTTCGTCTGCCGCTGCGCTTCCGTCGGACAGCGTTCTGTACATTTTTTTCGCGATCGGGGATAGGTTTTCCCCTGTACATCCGTCGGATGTCGTGCCGCTCTCCACATGTGGCGAGGGAATCTCCCTATCCTGTCCTTTTGCATAAAAGCTCACCGCCTACGAGTAGGGAGTTCATTCCCCTCGACCAACAAACATCCCATGCAGTCTGCCGACGTTTCAGAGCAAGCACCCACTTACGACATCCCCTTCGGGGAGAAGCCGATACACGTACCAGAACTTCCTCCTCTCGACCCCGAACTATATTGGCTGTCACCGCAGGAGGCAGAGTTCTTCAAGGCTGCCACCGGGATTGACGATGACGACGAGCTGAGGGCTCATATCTTATCCGTGCAAGAGAAAACGTGGAAGGTTAGTCAAGCTGCATGCTGCGATGGAATAATATCAAATACTATTTCCAGATTGCGCCATATGGCTGCGTCTACGTCTTCGGCTTCCTAAGGTGAAGATTCTTCTCGATCGTCTCGCTTCCGAAAATTTAAAATATGCCCCTTCCCCACAGGATGGCGATAGTTCATCGGCAAGAATATCAGGAAGTCGTTAAGATCGGTCGAGAACGCGAGAATGCCGTCTTCCTGGACATCGGATGCTGCTGTGCGTACCTTTTCGTGACTATAGTACCGTGGACGCCTGACATTGGGTGATCCAGTGTCTACCGAATCCAGGCGAGTTGCAGCGGATGGCTGGCCTGCTCACAATATCGTTGCATTTGACCTCAAGCAGGGTGAGCGAACTCCGAACTCCTATGTTACCGCTAACGACAGTCGGCCAATCAGGATTTCTGGACCTCAGCCATGCCTTCTTCAGGACGTCCAAGGAGACGTATCCTGGCCACTTCATCGCAGGGAACGTACTCGACCCTGAGATGCTTACCATCGTCCCTCCAGCGCGTGGGCCTGAATCGGCGCCATTGCCTGACCTGTCGAATTTGACGACGCTCAACCCGCTGCATGGCCACTGCTCCGTCATTAACGCATCAGCTTTCTTCTCCTGCTTCACGGAAGCACAGCAGCTCCACGTCGCCCGTGCCCTTGCAGGGTTGTTGTCCCCGGTGCCTGGATCTATTATAACGGGCGGACAACCGGGAGCAACTGTCAAAGGCAATTACCCCCACAGTTGTCTGAACATCGACTATGACGTATTCTGTCACTCCCCCGAGAGCTGGACGGAATTGTGGGACGGAACGGTCTTCGCGAAAGGGGAAGTCAAGGTTTCCACTCGCTTGCGAGAGATATCTATGTTGGGCAACGTATTCTTCCTTCTCGAATGGTCTGTGACGCGATTGTAGTCTGCACTGGTCTTACGATAATCGGGAAACCTTACTATTTATGTGCACTTTATGGTCACTGTCTTTGGGGCATAGTATCCTAGTGTATCCTGGTCATCAACCGGTACGAGAAGTCTTTGTCCCCGCCTGCGTGAAATTTCCACATCCACAATTTTGTGTGGAACCTCATGCCTTGCAAATAAGGATTTTTTTAAACAAAAAAGTGCCGGAAAATGTTGCAGTCGGTTTTTTGCAAGTAGCAGTGGTGTGTTAAGTTGGAGATGAGGGATCCTACATACCTCGGCGCCTTACTGTGGTGCTCGGTACTCAGCAAAACGTTGAATACCGGTAAAATATTACATATGGGGTAAGTCCAGCTTTGTATCATGTGCTCAGCTTCGGAAAGTACTTGGTCTAGCAGAAGGACATACTTTGATGCTGACGTGCAAATCTACGAGAGGAATACGGAAAGATTATGGAGACATACGGGGGAGGTGGACTATCTTCACCAGCTACATAGACAAACGTAGTGGGAGATAGTGCTTTTCGAATCTGTAAGATAAGGTGACATCCAACGAGGACTGCCGAAGAAAATCCCAAGTTGAGTATTCCGAGGACCCATTCTAGCTGTCCGGAGTGTCAGACGAGAAAACCAATTTGAACGGCGAGAGCCGACCTACAGGAAGGGTGAGTAATACCACTGTACTAAACGCGGTATAAGCCATGGCCCTAAATACAACCTCGTCAATTCTTCGCCTGGTCGGAATCGTGTTGCAGCACGTACAAGAAAAAGTAGACCACATTTCCTTCGATGAGGATGTCTGTTAACCGTGTCACTCCACTCCAACTAACCGGAAGGGATCCAAGTGCCTCTCGATGACTCCGGAGGGCAGCAAAGAAAGCGACTGAGAATAATAGACATTCATACCCCAGCATAGAAGCATGATGGATGTAAATTTTGATGGCTAACTTGGGGTAAGCGCTCATTTTTAGGGCGAGGTTCGGTTGAACCTCATCTTATGGATGTCAGCTAGACTTCCCTTACACTTCACATCGAATGGGAATATGACTGACCTACTGAAATTGTGAAAAGTGTCACGCACACAATCATAGTTACCGTTTCCAGGAGAAAGCCTGCGCCTGTCAGAAGTAAGATCCTCCTTGAACCGCCGTAGAGAGCATGAAGCCGCAGTTGCAGAATGACTGATTAAATTGATCACGATGGTTGTCTGCCCGCAGAGATAAACCTACATTGGTTGACGGCTAAAATCCCACAGTTGATGAACAAGCTGACGACAGGGAAATAAGGGGTAACTGAGACAGAATTAATTAGACGAAACTTGACCGACACTCGTCAGGCTTACCACTGTTCGCTTTCATTAGGCTCAATGTCAAAAAATCACGGTAAGCAAAACCACATACAACTGATGCGATTCTTGCTTGGTAAGCTAGTATGTCGCCCGTTGACATGACGAACACTTGCCTTTTGGGCGGTAATGGTATTCGTGACGAATTCTGGCAGTGGTAAACACCCTACCGCAGGGCTGGGCAATTTACGGCTTACCCGTTAAGCAAAACCTAGGGTGATACTCAGCTCTGCAAAAACAAACAGGGTGCATATGGGACCAACGTACACCATATATGCGATGCCGACGTATCGTAGCTGACGTTGACGCTGAGTTCGGCGTCAAATCGCATCCATGAAAGCTCACTGTGAGGTAGATGACCGTGATGCTTGAAAATCGTTGCTTCTGTCACAACGATGCGTTAGTATGTCAGGTTCTACACAGGATGTGGTTATGTACCCATATAAATTTGACCTTTCACCGAGATACTGATCAGTTACAGTGAACAGGACGGAAGGCCGAATGAAACCGCCGATACCTCATCATCCCAGGAAAGTACTGCCCACCCTTTGTCAGTTTTTGTCATCGTCGTCGAAAATGTGATACTTACCACAATTGTATACCAACAGAGTGGTCAATGCAACTGATGTTGATAACCTTTAAGTACCAGGGGCGTCAAGAATCCTTGAGAATTACCCTGCAGGAACCGAATCGATTGAGCATCCATGGCCACTTTGAGCACATCGTTACTCGCTGTTGCCTCCATCTATCTTTTGAGGATGAAAATGATCCCCGAAGCTCCAGGTATATAAAGCCTGGATCCAGCGTACATTGACGAGCAGTGTTTCATCGGTTTGGCTTACAGAGACAATCGGACGACCATTAACCGGTGTGTCCTTGCCTAATTTGGTGGTTGCTGTGGGTCTCAACGGCCTTACCCATGTCCCGGTTGCAAGAATGATGTATCATTCCCAATTGCAGTGTTGGACGATTGTTGATTGAAAAGCCCTCCTTTTATCTGGCATTCCTTATCCTTGTATCCGCGGAACCAATGGAGCTGAGCGGAAGTCCTCATTCTGTTGACGGTTATTATGGTGCTATCACAGAGCCTTTCATTATCTTCCAGCTTCAGGTACAACCCACAGCCTCGGGAGTGTCCATAGCGCCTGCACCATCGCCAAGGTGGCATCCATAAAGGTCCCTGTCCACACTCTCGGTCTCCGAGCATGTGAAACAGTAGCCAATTCGTCTCGATAGCGGTGTCGTGCATCGTGCAGTCGCTGTGGAGCTCACGGGTGCAAAGACGGCCCCTTTTTTATTTGAAACAGCGGCACATGTCCGTGGCGGCGGCGGCTGGAACCCCGGAGGAGAGGATCGACTGACTCGTAGTGTGTCGCAGTATGCGACTTCTTGGCCTCTTGACCTCGTGAGGGGACCGGGGTACAGTCAGCACACCGTTAATCTGGGCCTGAAACCCGTCGGCGTCGTTAATGGGCTCCTGCCAGCTCCTACATTCCATAAACATCCCAAAGTTGCAAAAAGAATAAACATAATGTATTGGGACGCACGGAAATGCAAGGACTAGCTTGAGCGTGGTCGATTTGAGTTGAATAACATAAACGCTGCTGGGGTGCAAACATACATAAATACCCGTCGGCCGGGACAGGTGGAACAGTGATTATAGAAACAACGCTCTGTAACACGCTGTAATCCTTGGACCCGTTATAATTGAAAGTGGTGGAAATAGGCATGTTGCAATTAGCAAAACAATAAGCAATCATTGAGATAGGCGGGCGACATGAGGTCATCTAAAAGGCTCTTAAAACCGTCATGCAAAGGAAGAAACAGGGAATAGATGCGGTAGCAGCTGGGAACGTCCTGGGTCAGCAATCGCTGGATCGCTCAACTCCACACATCCAACAGTAACCGTGAGCGTTCCTTGAGTATCTTCATCTCTGCTGCACCTTCCACCTCGGCACTCCCACCCTTCGCCTCGCCGAGTATCCTCGCCAAAGTCTCCTCCACAGCCCTGCTCATCGCCTTGGCATCTCCGCAGATATACACGTATGCCTTGCCATCCAATATGGCCGGTCCGATGCTCTGCCGTTCCTCCCACATCAAATCCTGGACGTAAATCTTGCTGCCATCGGGTTTGTACGGTGGCTCGCGAGAAAATGCACAGTACATCTTGAATTTACCCTGGAGCTCCTCCGTGTACTGCGGCCACTCTTCCTTATACAAGAAGTCCTCGTTCGACTTGCGGCATCCGTAAAAGAGAGTGATCGAGCCCCATTCAGCGAGTGCATCGGGACCATTCTTCTCGAGGGATCGTCTTGCCAGCGCAACCCGTTCCTGCACGAAACCACGGAAAGGAGCAACACCCTGTAGGACAATGTCAACCCCGGCATCTCGTGAGAGAGCTACGACTCGCTTACAGTACCAGGTCCGACCATGATCACGGGAATCTTGGGGTTAGCAGGTAAACGGAAAGTGGAGCGACGCAGATGGATGGGAATCTTGTAGATATTATCCTCTATGTGCGCACCCCGAGGACCTTCGATCGCGTATTTCGGGGGAGAAGCGTGAGCGGGATCCGAGCTTGCGGACTCAGCGATGAAAGGTGCCGTCTCTCCGTTTGCTGCGTACTTGACATTTAACAAAAAGTTCGTAGCGACACCGTAAACGAACCGCGGTTCTGAAAGTCGGTTTGGAATGGATTCGTACTTGAGAACGACAGCAGTAACATGAATCGCATTCGGGTATAGCTTAGGACCGGAGGATATCGAGTAGAATCGAGGTTGGAGACGCGGAATGGACGAGACGATGATGTCAAAAGGTATCGCCCAAGCAGTGGTATTGTCAGGGGTGGGGCAGAGCTTAATGTCATTGCCCGCAGCGAGTTGCAGTACTTCACCCAGTTTGAAGCATCCATTGTGGATGGTGTTGGAGTATTCCTCTTTGTCGGTGTTCAGACTCTTAAGGAAAGCTTCTGCTTCAGGGTGGGGTGCATATTTGGAAAGCACACCGAGCATCTGACGGCCAGCGACAGCACAAATGTCTATGTAATGACGGAGGACGGTGGCATACGTCGTCGGCACGGGGAAGGGCACTTTGGCGAGGGCGGGGTCGAGGGAGTCGATGTTGATGACTGCATCCTTTTTTCCATAAAGTCCGAGGACACAGAGCATACGGTCGACCTCCACGTCGGGGTTTGAGGGCCAGACACCCACGTGATCACCGTGTTGATATGTGATTCCAGAACCTTCGATGTCCAGTTCAGCGTGCACGCAGTTGCGCTCTGCGCCGACCTGGAAGAGTTCCCGAGAATGCTTGACAGCGGAGGGATACGGGTTCTTTCCATCGTAAATACCCTTCGTTCTGGTGAGCGCGCGGGCAGAGAGCTCGCCTGCAAATTGTGGTAAGCGCTGGGCGATGTACAGAGCAAGCCGAACATGTACCGAGGTAAACCTTCTCGGAGGGATGTGAATCGAGTTCGGTGACCGCAAAGTCTGCGGTGTCGCCGCCCTGACCTTCCTCTACACCCATGACCTCTGAGAAGGCTTTCCACATCCCATCCTTCCACTCCAAGTAGTCTTCCTCCATGCTCTTGTCGTCGTCACCCTCCCCGCGTTCACCGATTCTCGTTGCACCCATGTTGGTCAGTAAAGAGTCTACCTTGCGTCCGATGGCGTTATAGTGTTCGTAAGTCTTGTTGCCGAGAGCGAAAACTACGTATTTCAAGCCATCTAGTCTGTGGGATCCATTGCTGAACTCGAATGATTCGTCCTCGAGGTTTTGCATGAGTTGAACGGCATTGTCAGTGGGTTCACCTTCTCCGTAAGTGGCCATGACGAAGAAAACACAGCAGTCGTCTGGGATTTGGTCCAGGTTTTCAAAGTCATATTCTTCCGGGTCGCAGACAAGAGAGGTCAGACCAAATTTGGTCTTTGCCTCTTTCGCGAGACGGATTGCATATTCCTCGGCTGTACCCGTCTGAGAGCCATAGAAGATCACGATGCGTTTTTTCTGCGTGACATGGGGGGGTCAGAGGAGGGATGGGCAACTAAGAGGAACGGAGATGACATACTCCATCTTTCATTTTCGAGATGAAATTTCGCGGGTTTCCATGACCGTTGGCTAGCTTTGAGGGCGCAGGAGCGACTGCTTTGGGTGAAGAAGAGCGGAAAATCTGATCACGGAAGAGGTAGGCAGCGGCGAGAACGACGCCCACCGTGACGACAGCGACGTCCTGAGTGGACACTGCGGGCATCGTGTAGCTGGGGAGTGGGCCAGAGAGAGGCGAGACCGAGTGAACCGACGAACGCACGGAAGAGAGAGGAAGAGAAAGAAAAAAAGCGGTGAGGTGGCACTGCCGAATACGGCTTAGAAGAGGCCCGCTGGAGGGGAGAGCTTTCGCACGGGTTTGGCTTGGACAGCGGTTTTTAAAGTGTGAAGTCAGTGCCCTGTCTCAGGCAGTATCTGATGCACGTAACTTATAAGCGATCCGAAGCCACGGGTTGCGAGCAGCACTGGCACACAGCTTGCTGATCGTGTTAGTAGTGGACGAAACACAGCCTACGGTACTGCAGTCGATGTCGGACGACCCCTGGGACGAAGATCCCCACTACGCCCACCAGGCATCCTGGCAAAACATATCCACCCAGTTTACCAACGTCTGTGGCAGTAGTCTTTCCTGCCCACGTCATCTCGCTTACCCACCCCTTCATAGTCCGGCTATAGACAAGGCATCATCGCCGGTAAAGAAGCTTCCTTGCAAGAAGGCTTCGATGTCGGTTTCGCCGACGTAGGCACTCCGGTCGGTCGCGAACTCGGCGCTCTTCGAGGGATCGCCTCCGCTCTGGTCTCCTTCTTGTCATCCATAAAGACCACTCCAGCAGATCTCGACGAGGCTCGTGCCATCGCAACCTCCCTTTCTCGCATACGCTTTACCGACATCGCTCCACCGGACATCGAAGCCGAACAACACGCACGTGAACATCTTCAAAACGACGATCCCGGTCTTGTGCAGTCGGACGCGCTGTCACAGAGACGAGAAATGGAAATCTTGGAAGACATGCTGTCTCACATGAGTGCTAGATCTGGGACTGAGCAGGTAAGACCTACCCGCGAGGATGTCGTAATATTGAAGGGGCGGTTGCATGCGTTGAGCGAAAGGCTTGGGTTAAGCCTTTCGTTCCAAGACCTGGGCATTGATAAATGACCTACCCGTTTCACTTGTTGCGGCAGTATCTCCTCGATAGAGTTCATCTCGAATTTGCCCGCATTCTACGGTATGAAACCTATTCCTACTTACCAACGCATCGGATTCAACATCACCGTTACCATGTACAGCAAATGTGCAGCCTATCATCATGTAACTTAAAGTTGACGGACTACGGGCATCTAAACAGTCCTTAGAGAATGCGTAGGTCCCACGGGTATCGGTCTAATCAGATATCACCCCAAAGCCTAGAGTGTCTTGATCTTCGCCTTTTCCTTCTCCTCGACGACTCGTTTCGCATGCACATCTGGAGTCTGTTCAACAACGGATCACATTAGTGTTGCAATAAACAGTACCTTTTCGTTTAACCCAGGCTTCTACTGATATACCTGCGAATACGATGGACGCACCAATCCACTGACCGGCTGTGAGCCAGTGGCTGTAGACGACCACTGATAGTATCATTGTAAACATCTTGCGCGTCAACGTGATCGTGCTAAAGTATTATTAGCAACCCCCTATGAAGGACACCGGAATTCGAAACACATACACGAGTGTCAACGACCCAAAATGTTGCAGAGTCTCAAATATGAATAGCTGTCCCAACGCACTCGTGAGAGAGAACTGCAGTAACGGCACCACGATCGATGGATGTTCTCTCACGAATGCCAAGGCACTTGCAAGCTCGGACCGTGCATCAGACGACGGATGCAAGACAGGAATATACGGCAGAGGGAGCATTCCCAGTATCAGATTCAGTAGGGCGCCGAAGATATTCATCCAGAACATCATCTGTTGCCCAGTAACATTGTATCGCAGGAATATTTCATCCTGAGTCGAGTTGACCGCACCGTCAAGGAAGATGTCGACGAGAACGTATGCGATACCTATCAGTGGTGCATACGGTGACTGGGACGGTAACTCGTTGGATCCCTTGGAAGGTCTCTCCTTCCCAGAAAACATGAACATCGTAATTCCGGTGGTCACCATTGCGACGACGAGATATTTGTAAGGGGCAAAGCGGCGACGGTACAAGATTATGTTCATGATCATGACAGGAACCAGTTTGCAAGATTTCGCCAGAACCATGGTTGGGTAAGTGATGTGAGACAAGGCAGCAAAACCGCAAGGGGCAGCCACCGTAATGAAAAGCGAGCATTGTAGGTACCCCTGTAATAGGCGGCTACGGGGGACCTCCAGCCGGACGGTGTAGTGTCGGGTTTGTGTACATGCCCACGAGTGGACACTTTCGTCCTCTGGGATCCATCGGTTTCCTCCTTCGAGAGTCCGTTGGTTGTAACCGAGTCGACAACATCCAGTCCGAGGAGCGAGCAGAGGGAGGAGCCGCGTTCCCCACGAATATAGATATAAATTAGTGCAGACAACGAACCGAGACAACTTTGGCATATTCCAATGAATAGTGCTGACTTGAACCTGTCCGCAGACTGTCCGTCGATGGACTGGAACGGAACAGACACTAGAAAATGCAGCATTATATCACAAGCAAACGACCCGCGACTACGGTCATGACCTACGGCGTTCCTGTGCGACAGCCCAAAGCTGATGGGAATTAGTACAAAGGTATGTGTGCCGCCACCAAGACTCACGAGAAACATAGCGTACACGCCGGACACGCAAAGGCCCAGCCTGATGAGAAGGTCGACGTGAATAGCTCGCTTTTGACTTGTAGATTTCAAACCTCAGGATAGACATGGCTTGGTTCAAAGGAGTGGGTAAGACCGTAGGGTAGTGGAGGCAAGTGAGAGACTAGAACCCTAACCCTGGACAGCCGAGTTACGATGACGCTCCAAAGAAGTCCGTGCGGTATATTATTCTACGAGATGCTGGTATAGACTACGACGATAAATAGGCATCCTCTATAACGACTTAATCTTTGCCTTTTCTTTCTCTTGAAGTACACGTTTCGCATGGATATCTGCCGACCGGTCAAAGATTAGTGCGTGCGTGGTGATATAAGGATTGAACAGGGACCTTTGCGCTTGACCCACGCCTCTACAGAGATACCTGCAAATACGATGGCTGCACCGAGCCATTGACCGAGTGTAAGCTTGTGGTTGTATATGACCACCGACAGTATCATCGTGAACATCTTCCGTGTTAACGTAATGGTACTATGGGGAACGTCAATGCCTGCAAGACAGAAAGTCAGTCTGAAAAGACGAACACAAGCGTCAAAGACCCGAAATGCTGCAGTGTCTCGAATATAAATAGTTGACCAAGGGCACCCGTTAGCGAGAACTGCACTAGCGGGAGCACGATTGACGGGTGCTCCTTCACGAACGCTACTGCGCTCGCAAATTCCGACTGAGCACCAGCGGTCGGATGTAACACGGGTATGTGTGGCAACGGGAGCGTTCCGAGTGTTACACTAAGCACCGTGCAGAATGCGTTGATCCAGAACATCATTTGCTGTCCAGATACTTTGTACCGAGAAAATATTTCGTCCTGAGTCGAATTGACTGCACCGTCAAGGATGAGATTGACCAGAAGATATGCGACGCCTAATAGTTGACCGTAAGGTGACTGTGACTGTGTACCATTGGAACCTTTTGAAGGTTTCTCGTCCCCGAAGAACATAAATACACTAATTCCGGCTGTAACCATCGCAACGACGAGGTACTTGTGTGGTGCGAAGCGGCGGCGATAGAGAAGGACATTCATCAGCATGACGGGAACGAGCTTGCAGGACTTGCCCAGAACCATAGTAGGGGTAAGTGATGTACGACAAAGCGGCAAAGCCGAAAGGGGCTGCGAGCGTGATAAACGTGGAACATTGCAGATATCCCAGTAGTAACCGATTTCGACAAGAACTCGAGTTCGATGGAGCGTTATGACCTTTTGGTGTACGGCCATTGATGATCATCTTGGCATCTGAAGTCCCGTTGTTCGTCGTCGCGACCAGTTCGAGTCCCAGGAGTGAAGGTAGGGATGACCCACTCTTCCCACGCATCCAAATGTAAGTCAACGCAGACAACGAGCTGAGGAAACTTTGACAAGTTCCAATGAAAAGGGCGGATTTGAACTTGTGCGCGGACTGACCATCGACAGACTGGAATGGTACTGACACTGAGGGGTACAGCGTTGCATTATGAAGAACATGTCTGGTAATGTGGTGACGACTTACGTCGTTCCTGGGCAATAGCCCAAAGCTGGTCACATTGAGTGTCAATTCCCTGCCAACACGTAGCGATCACAGAGAACTCACCAAAAACATAGCATAGACGCCTGAAACACACAGGCCCAACCTGATGGAGAGGGTCAGATCAGAACTCTGTGATACACATCAATCATACCTTATGATAGACATGGCCGCTCAAGGAAGAGGAAGCAAGCAGCCTAGATCTTTGTACCAACGTGGCACTACCCCAACCCTAACCCCAAATTGGGGTTAGTATAATCCGACACGTGATCCAGCGCGTCGATGTTCAATTTGCACGTGACCGCTCTTCTCCAGCGAGTAAGCTCGATCCCATCTGCAGGTCGCTCACCACCACGTCGTCATCGCGAACGGACCAGGCCTCAACATCCAAAGTCCATTCAGTAAATTTTCCAGATGACCAACATGATGTGGTCCAAGATTTGCAGTGCTCTCAAGTCACGACCGGATAACGACCACGATAACGACTCGGAAGAAGATCTGCACCCTGCTTTCTGCACTAACGCAACGACTTACTACACACCCGAAACCATGATCGCACCACTTCCTCTTCAGGGCACCCACACGCGTACTGCCTCACGCGAGGAGGATATTATCTGGTCGCTAAGGACCCAACTCGCATTTCAGCAGGAATTATGCACGCAGTACGAGATCGATCTCGGTGCACGCGACGAGCTCGTCCAAGCTCTTACCATCCGACTCGAAAACGCAGACAGAGAAAATGAGAAGCGGAAAACCTGTCCTCCGCTCGTGGAAGAAGAAGGCAGCGGAACTGGAGAAGATGTGCCGACATCTGGAAGAGGAGGTCGACGGCAGTCGACAAGAGAGCCTCGAACGGAGCGTCATGGATGAGGCGGCTGGCGAAGCTCTGCGCCAGCTGCATCGTCAGATAGCGCAGCTGGAACGAGAGAAGAATGACGTAGAATCGAAAGAGAGCGCCCTTCGTAACGAACGTGATACGCTCGAAGAGACGATGAAGAGCAAGGAGGGTGAAATTGCCATGCTGAAAGAGGACCTGAAGTTGCATTCGGACAACGAATCTGCATTGAAAGAGAGGGCTCGCAGCGCCGAGGAGCAGGAGAGGGAGATAGTAGCGCTCAAAGACGAGATCATGGGTCTCGAACGCAAAATCTCTGCAATGGAAGAGGATTGGAGCGAAAGCGAGAACAAGAAACATGCCGTTGAAATGGTACTTCAAGAAACCTCAGATCTGAAGCAAGCTCTGGAAAAAGAGCGTGATGAGGTGTGTTATGAATGCCGCCGCCTCCAGAAGCGTATTTGAGATATGTACCTGTTTGCAGCTTAACGAACGACTCAACCAAGAACGTGAACACGCTGATAATCTCACACAAGCTCTGCAAGAACAGGAGGATCGCATCTCGCACTTAAACGATGAGCTGCAGTTCACCAAGGAGAGCGTCATGCGCTTAGAAGAAAACGTCGAGATACGCGACACGCAAATCACCTCGCTATCTGAAAAGGTATTGCAGAGCGCAAACGAGGCTGAGGGACTCCGGGAGCAGTTATCTTCACTGCAACGTGAACAGGCTCGCGTCCGCGACAGCCAGAAACGTGAGGTAGAAGAGGCTCTTAACCGCGAGAAACAGGCACAAGAACAACTTGAGGACGCCCTCAAGGAGAAGGCCAAATCTGACATAATGCTCGGTAGCTCAAAGGAGCGTGTCAATTCCCTAACGGACGAGGTCGCGCGTCTGCGCAACCAAGTCCACCAATTGCAGCAAGAAAGCGCAGACAAAGAAGTCAAGATTCTACAACTAACCAAGCAGCACCAGCAAGATAAAGAAGACATCAATGGGCTTAACATTGCACTCGATTCAAAGCAGCAAGAGCTCGAACTGGTAGGCCTGTGTCTACATAGTACTATTCCCTACTCACCATTTTCGATCTAGGTGAAGCGTCGCCTCGGGGTACGTGGTACTGGTGGGACTACACCTGCACCAACCCCGAAAGTTTCCAGTCGACGCGAATCCTCGACATTTTCGACTCCGACCATGGCGCCACGACCACCCTCAGCTCTATCGGACGTATCCAAGGATGGTTCCGAGCGAAAGCTAGCTGGAACGCCCTCTGGAGCTCCGCGAGCCAGTCTTACTGCCTTGAACAGAAGTATTCGCGCGAATGCTACTGGTACCTCTGCAAGCAAGCCTTCCGGGACTACAGCTACAACCGGTGCCAAGGTGTCGCGCCCCCCGACATCTGCTACTCCAAGTGCCCCCGTCAGAACGCATTCGGCGCTGGGAAAAACCGCGAACACGCGTACTCCAGTTTCTGGTGCCCCATCAAACGCTGGAGGACTACGTCGAGCCTCCGTATCAGATACTGTGTCGCAAACGAAAACCCCTATTCGGCGACCGAGCGTGGGCTCGACCTCTACAAGTACAGATGAAAAGGAAAACCTCTCACTGACACCAAGGGTTCTCAAGACACCGAGGCAACACGCGGTACCTGCATAACGGCCGTTTATTCGCTGTGATCGGATTACCCTGCCCCGCTTTTGCTATTGCTATCTTTTTGCTTTCGGCTTGTTCGAACTATCTGCTGTCGATTAGAACGTTTGCCTCATCAGCAAATCACGGGCATTCTGCAAAGATGGATACCTTTGCTGGCATTTTCGATACTACGCATCCATGTTTGTTTGTTCTTCATATGACTTTTATCTATGCCTTATCGCCAAGAACTTGTGTTGTACGTGTAGGTTTAGTATGGTCTCTACCATGTATTGCATCTTTCTTCATCTCAGCACCTTGTTTCCTGATAGTACTCATTCAGCAGCAACCGAGAGATGGTAAGACTACTTACGTTCAGATGGTGGAATAGAAGTGATTTCCGGCTATAAACTTGCATTGTTTGCTCAGATTACACTAATGGCTGCGGCGCTCGAGCGTCCGTTAACTCTAGTTTTTCTTGTTAAACATCGAGACCATGTGGAGAACCAAGTGAATTCGCAAGCATAAATCTAACAGGCGGATTATTGGGAGCTGATATGTAATGTAGAGGAACCATGGCTGCAATATGATAAAGGGGTTGCATCGATGAACATAGGGATGGTGGTCGGACGGGTGAGCCCACCACGCTACGAATCCATTGCCATGAGCACGTCATCAACGTCCACGAAAACTCGTTTGCGGTCATCGATCCTGCAAGGAGGGCGGGTTAGCACTATAGCCAAAACTTCAAGGTCACCGTAATTCTACCTAGAGTCGTCGTCATCCTCGTCATTCCCTCTCTTTCTCCGTGACACACTTCTTTGGGTTGGATTCAATGGGAAATGAGCAACGGCTGCTTTGGCCTTATAAATCGACTCATACTCCTTTTTAAGTTCCACGGATAAGCGCATGCAGTAAACCAAACCCCAACGTTGCCTTACCTTGATCTGTGTCAAGAACCCTCCATTGGGAGAGATGCAATACCGCCGATTCTGGACAAGACGTAACGCGTCCTCCCAGGAAAGCTGACAGTGCCGCATGACGAACATGACGACGAACGCGGGCGACAGGGATATACCACCTAGCAGGAGGTATGGAAAGATGTCTCGTGCAGCACCGGCGCTACTACTTACCGTTACAGTGTACTAAGACTTTGCCTCCTTGAGACATAGCTTGTTGGATGAATTGATCCGCTCTGACACGACCAGGGATGAGACAAAAGTGGAGATGACCACCGTTTGCGTCCTCACTCTGGGAACAGTCGAATGACGTTCTGCTCCTCGTTATCCTCCACGTCGAGCACCAAGTAGCAAAAGTGTTCGGGAAAGCGAGGCTTCACGGAGAACGCTTCTTTCTGGTCACGTATACAGACTCTATAGTACCGCGTCAGTGAGATTGTTCTTGCGACTCACGCGAGACGCGACGAAGGAGAGGGGTAATCGATTCTTGGAAGAAAGCGATTGTCGTACTCACATGTGGGTGACACCAAGGTTTCTAAGCGAGCTTAATGACTTCGAGGCTTGGAATGGGCCCAGTAGCAGACCAGGAAGGATCTCTTGACACTCCCTCCTCATCTCGTACCTAATATAATGAGTACAGGAAGAAATAAGCAGCGATCAGATCATGTAAATATTCCTTGCCTCCATTCCACGTCTCCAGGACCTTGAATAAGATCCCTGATGTATTCGTTCGACAAGTTGAGCATGAGCTCTGGTGGTGCAAGCAAGAGCAGAGGGGAAATTGTGGGGCGCTATTGGAGTAGGGGGGGATTATTAGGATATTTCGCAAAGCAACGCGTCGTGTGCACTTGTTGCTGTGGCGGCACATCAGCAAAAGTGGCCGCACCTAGCTAGACCTAGTAACTTTGTATTTGGGTACTAATAGATTCTGTGGTACGGTAAACTAGGTCTTACTGGGGAACAAGTGCAATGTGGCACGGTAAGCTAGGTCTTGCTAGATCCACCGGTTTCTTGTTAGGCCTTACAAGATCTAGCACGGTGTGTTCAATTCTTGTTCAATTCTGCTAGATCTAGCACGACGTTTGCAAGGACTAGCTAGTACTACTACCAGAATCACCGGCTTCCTCCGAGGCTTACTAGATCTAGCTAGGTTTGGTCACTTTTGCTGATGCCAATTCCAGTGGCTGCCGGGCCCACAGAACCTCCTGCAGCTTCTTGCAAGTAAGCAATGGGAACGACTCGTGAATGTCAACGAATCTAATATCCACGAGCAGATTGCCGCTACGCTATACAGTTCAGTGACGCGATGGATAGTGACGAGGATATACCGTGCGGTTGCGGCGCTCCGCTTTTGAAGCTTTTGTTCACTTTGGTCATAGCACCCTCATAGATCACGGCGGGGACCAGCTACGTCCTCTGATGCGCCCCAGGAAGTGCGTCGTACACCCTGTACGATCATCAGTGGCTTTCTTGGCGCTGGCAAGTCCACTTTGCTCAAGTGAGCGTGGCACTTGATCTTAAGAATCGCTGACCCTCCCCCCATCATAGGCGGATTTTAACGGAAAAACATGGGTATCGCATAGCGGTCATCATAAATGAATTTGGCGACTCTGCTGTAAGTGGTGATACCTTACTTAGTCGCGAACTAATCTATGAGAGGAGTAGAGCATAGAAGGTCAGCTGTCCCTTATCCTCGAGACGATACAACCCGTTTATTAGCGGGTACACAGCGAAGGCGATCAACGTAACCTCGCCAGATGATCCAGCGGTTCAGTCAGAAGAGGTCCTCGAGCTTGCCAACGGATGTCTATGTTGCAGTATCAAGGATGCTGGTATCGCTGCCATCGAGAAGTTGATGCAACGCAAGGGAGCGTTCGATTACATAGTGCTCGAAACCACGGGCTTGGCAGATCCGGGTCAGAGAGGGTATTTCCCCACTTTCTTGTGGTTCTCTTACGGGTGTTTGAAGGACCGATTGCGTCTATATTTTGGCAAAATGAGGAGTACTCCGCTGGCCTCGGCAAAGAGATCATCCTCGATGGTGTAGTGTGCGTCGTGGACGCGGTTTTTGGTAGAACGGTACCTGACCTTCTTCTTGCTGGATCGAATTGATGTTCATTGTTTTCACAGCAAATGGAAGAAGACCACTCGGTCGACGGTATTGGAGAGAGCTTGCGGTAATCTGGCTTGTCTTGTATCATTCTTTGGCTCACATGTTTTTCCAAGGCAGATCGCAAGCTCCGACGTCGTCCTCCTCAATAAGATCGACCTTGTTCAATCCGAGAATGACTTATTGAAGACGGAGGATATGATACACAGGGTCAATCCGTCAGCACCGATATACCGAACGACCCACGCAAATATTGAAATCTCTCGCATTGTCAATATCAACGCGTATCGCATGGCTGATCATATACGACCCTCTGGTCTTGATGAAGTCGGTGCCGATGTGGGGCAGGGAATGGTGCCTCGACCGAAACACTACGAACTGCGAGGTATATCCAGCCTTCAAATGACCATCCCACCGCTTTCTCCTGAGAAACTTGCAAACCTTGAAAAATGGACACAGCGGGTGCTATGGGACAAGGAACTACCCAAAGATGACTCAAGCCCTGATACTCACCCGGTCCAAATTTTACGGTGCAAGGGCCTCTTTGTGATGGAATCCGGAAAAGAGTATATATTGCAGGGCGTGCAGACAATGTACGAAATATCGGAGGTCAATGGGCAGGGTGTGCACGGGTTACCGTCTGCAGGAAAGCTGGTTTTGATTGGGAAGGGATTAGACGAATTCGCGAGGGCAAGTCTGCTGAGGGTGTTGATGTAGTACGGGCGCATTACGTCAGCCCAAAGATGCAATTGATAACTTCGAGTCATGAAGTGTGCAGTACGGTTTACTGGCAAACGGCACCGGCACCGCTTGGATACCCACTGATTCGAAGGCTTGCAGAGTGTCGTCTGTGTCTACAGGGATGGCGAGTTTCGAGACCCCAGATCCTGAAAACATACGAATCATCACAACACTAGGCCACGTCGATCACGGGAAGACTACGCTAATGGATGTGCTACTTGCTGCTAACAACATCATCTCGCCCAGGATGGCGGGGAAACTTCGCTACTTAGATAGCCGTGAGGACGAGATCGAGCGAGGAATCACGATGGAAAGCAGTGCCGTGTCTTTGAGGTTTCAAGTCGCGGGGCGTAATGGTGACGGTAAGTATCCTCAGCAAGGTTTCCGATGCCATATGACAAACGGGACCCAGGAAATCTGCAAGCGACTTATATCATAAACATGATCGATACTCCGGGACACGTGGATTTCTCTACCGAAGTCTCTACTGCGTCTCGCCTTTGTGACGGAGCATTGATCCTCGTAGACGTGGTTGAAGGCGTCTGCACTCAGGTGAACTCCTCTTTACTGCATATGCCCGTGTGACCTGACATTATGGCATTATTGCAGACCATTTCTGTTCTCCAGCAGGCGTGGCGGGACAGCCTTCGCCCTGTCCTCGTCATCAACAAGGTTGACAGGTTGATCGTCGAGCTTAAGCTATCCCCGGTTGAAGCTTATCACCACCTTTCACGCCTCATAGAACAAGTAAATGCAGTGATGGGTGGACTCTTTGCTAGCGCTCGCATGGAGGATGACCTGCGGTGGAGAGAAGAACGGGAAAAGCGTTTGGCCACTAAGAAGGATCAATATGCCGACGAGGGCGAGGGTACAGCTAACAGCGCCGACACTTTCAAAGAGAAGGACGACGAAGATATATACTTTGCACCGGAACGTGGAAATGTCGTTTTTGCGTCAGCGATAGATGGATGGGGTTTCCGCGTCGGCAAGTTCGCTCAACTTTATTCCGCTAAACTCGGACTCAAGGAGGCCAATTTGCGACGCGTCTTGTGGGGAGACTTTTATTTGGACCCTAAGACTAAACGAGTTATCAGCTACAAGCACCTGAAGGGACGTACTTTGAAGCCTCTTTTTGTGCAGTTCGTCTTAGACAACATTTGGGCTGTATACGATGCGGTCGTTTTGAATCCGTTGGTGAACTTCATCCGCTGTCTGATGTTTGCCATGATCGAGCTTGCAATTAACAGGAACGCAGAAAAGGTCGTAAAGATCGTATCTACTCTCAACCTCAAGGTGTCACCTCGTGACCTTAAATCTAAGGACAGTCGTCAGCTCGTTTCCCTCCTCTGCAGCCAGTGGCTTCCCCTGTCGACCTGTATCATTCAGGCAGTGATCGACATCGTTCCTTCTCCTCCAGCAGCCCAGGCCTTCCGTCTGCCTAGAATGCTGTATCCGGATAGTTTTGAGCAGGGAATTGCGCCAAAGAACAAATTGGAGCAAGACCTTTTCACGTCCAACTTGGGCCCTGATGCTAATATAGTCGCGTATGTCAGCAAGATGATAGCGGTCCCGCGCAAGGAGTTACCGGAAAACAAGTCTAGGTCACTGACTGCGGATGAAATGCGTAGCAGAGGGAGAGAATCCAGGCGAGAGCGGTCTTCAGAAGATACCAGTGCTCCGCTCGCAGCACTCCAGGGGACGATGGAGACATTGGAGATAGAGGGAAAAGCAGACGACGAAGTCATACTTGGGTTTGCACGCCTGTACTCTGGGTCACTCACAACTGGCACAGAAGTTTATTGTGTCTTACCAAAGTATAATGCCTCTCTTCCTCCTGAACACCCTAGCAATGTCCATAACTTGGTCACCGCGGAGGTTGAGGGCATGTACATCATGATGGGAAGGGAACTACGTCCGGTGGAAACTATACAAGCTGGACATACGTTCGCTATCAGAGGCCTCGGAGGCAAGGTCTGGAGAAATGCCACGCTTTGCGCCCCCCTCTGTACCGGAATACCGCAGGGTAGTGATGTAAAGTACAATCAAGCCTGTTTAATTAACCTCGGAGGTGCTAGCCGAATGGTCAGTTTGCTAACGCTCAACGGGAGGCACTGATGACCATGTTTCATTGTAGACTTCACCTATCGTTCGCGTTGCATTGGAGCCCGTTATCCCGGCAGATATGCCCAAGTTAGTTGCTGGACTTGCGCTTCTTGCACAAGCAGATCCCTGCGTAGAAACGTTTCAACAACAAACTGGAGAACACGTTATTCTTACAGCGGGAGAGCTGCACTTGGAGGTGTGTCTTTAAGTCTGCACAAACTCTTCTAACGACACTTGAACCAATGTAGAGGTGCCTAAAAGATTTGCGAGAACGTTTTGCACGAGTAGAAATACAGGCTTCCAAGCCTATTGTGCCTTTCCGTGAAACGGCCGTGAAGGCTGCAGGTACGTTCTATGTCCGGATCGAGATCACGTCGACCCCTTACCGTCCTTGCCGCAGATATGCCACCCCCAAAGTCACCAAACGTAACTCGAGGAACAGTGAAGGGTGCAAGTTCTCAGAATATGGTTTCCTTTACGATACGCGCCGCGCCATTACCACACACAATACATCAATTTATTTTACAGAATCTTGCAGTGCTTAGGGTGTTTCTGCAGGAACGCCGGGCAGCCAACGGAAACACCTTAGGAGAGACTGCGAGTCCCATAGAGGGGGGGCGAACTGGAATGCAGGATGATATCTTTTATTCCCCGAGCGTTAGACCCGAGCAGTTCTGGGACGTTCTAGAAGACAAATGTAAAGAAGCAGGTGGGGAATGGTCGGGCATCGCGGACAGGATATGGGCATTCGGGCCCCATGGTGCTGGTGGTTGTATACTCATTGATGCGCGCAAAAACGTGATTCCTAAATCGTACGTCGTTCCTACCTATTCGGTTTGGATTCATACGAACAGCTCGATAAAGGTTGAGGCGTCGCTTACTGCAGGAGAGGTCGGTTAATCCCTACGGCGAAGAAGGAGGGCAAGACGGGCAATATGACTTGTGTGGGCATATTGAGACCGGATTCCAGTTGGCCACGTTTCAAGGGCCACTTTGTGCAGAACCTATGGATGGTCTTGCTTATTTTGTCGAGAACGTGGAGATTGATTCCCAGGCAATTCAGCAAGAAATAGGTACATTTTCCAGACGATATTTCGTGACCCAACCAGCTAACAAGCATGGAGTAGTCCAGAACAGATTGACCCAAGTGACCGGTTCCGTGATATCGGGAATTAGGGATGCATGTCGTAGCGGGCTGCTAGACTGGTCTCCGAGGCTCAAGTTGGCAATGTACTCCTGTGATATTCAAGCGTCAAGTATATGCCAACACTGTCCCTGACTCACGCCAAACTGATCTCCGCATTATCTCTATTCAGCCGATGTCCTCGGGAAGGTCTATGGAGTGATCGCAAGGCGCCGAGGGCGAATAGTTGGAGAGGAGATGAAGGAGGGAACCACATTCTTCACCGTTTCTGCGCTGTTGCCGGTCGTTGAGAGCTTCGGGTTTGCGGATGGTTGGTGTTTACACTCCGTCGCTCGCAGTCGCATGTTCATTTTATTGCAGATATCCGCAAGCGTACTTCTGGTGCTGCGAGTCCCCAGCTCATTTTCAGCGGGTGAGTGGAAGTTCTGACACGTGATACGGGATCTGATAAAATACTGCAGCTATGAGCTACTTGACCAGGACCCCTTTTGGGTGCCGACGACGGAAGAGGAGTTGGAGGACCTTGGTGAGAAGGCTGATCGGTCCAATTTGGCTAAAGAATATATGGACGCCGTGCGGGAGAGGAAAGGAATGTTTGTCGACCGCAAAATCGTGCAATTCGCTGAGAAACAAAGAACGTTGAAGCGGTAGTCAAAAGGTATCTAATCACAGTTGCAAAACACGCTGGCAAAGCACCATAACTGCTGAAGAACAAGCCGGGCAAAGATCTGTTACTAGTTATCTTTGCGTGGCATGCCGAATTTCAGTAGAGACAGAAGTGAGAAGGTCCCTGTGCACAAGTCTCCTGGATTTTCAACTTTCCCCAGAAGCATCCTTCCAGCCAAGAGTATATGACCAGCTGCTCTACTACCTTGTCCGCTTGAGGCAGAGATAGCCCTCGTCAAGCGCCACAGTAGCGCTGACTTATTGATTACATAATCCATTTTCGGTACTCGGTGGGATGTCTGAGTTCCACAACTGCCAGTGAGATCTCTCAAGAGTTGGGTTGCTCGTTTTACCTGTCAGCCATCTTCGCTGTCCCCTTCCTTCCTGCACCTTCTGCCATCTGCCTGATACTTCCCGGATTTATAAAGGGTTCATAATGGCTGTTGTTGGGGTTGCATATGGCAACCTCACTTCATATCATGGCGGCGCTACTCCCGACGAGGACCTCCAGGCTTTACAGGTGCCCGAAGAGCCCGTGATCACAACCTTCTTTTGTCGAGCTTTGTACGACTACCAGACTCAAGACTCCTCGTCGCTTTCCTTCCGCAAGAATGACATTATCGAGGTTTTGACTCAACTAGAGTCCGGGTGGTGGGACGGCTTACTCGGAGATGAGAGAGGATGGTTTCCTTCAAATTACGTTACGATAATTTCAGAAGAAGAGGCGGAATTAGCATTATCTGCAATCGAGAGCCAACAGCAAGCACAACCGACCGTCATGAGGACGAACGCAGCTGGCGAACCGTACGGATCGGACGCTGGTTGGGGCAGCGAGAACGCAACTACGTCAAACGTCCTTGAGCATGGGAACACCGCCTCCGATGGGGGAGTGACATCTAGTGATTTTTGGATGCCGCGGGTCACGGTCGACGGGCAGGTAAGTGGTCGGTATCGAATGAGTGCCGACAGACTGTCCGCAACTTGTTTTAGATTTACTACGTCAATACCCAAACTGGTCAGCATTCGCGTGATCTACCTCTCGAGGTGGATGAATCTTCGGATGGTGATCTCGTAGCTTTGACAGTTGCTCAGCCCAGTTCTCGTACTGGAAGCGGCGCTGGCCTTGGTTTTACTGCACTGACGGAGAGCAGCCTCGCCGGCTTCGGTGTTCATAAGCGAACTGGAACGCCAGAACCTTGGGTCAGAAAGCTTGCCGACGATGGTATAGCTTATTACTTCCTGAATAAACGCACTGGGGAAGTGAGCTGGTCCCTGCCAGACAGCGATGCACCAGTCACTAAGGGACGTACTCGCGCATTGACTGGTTCTTCGACAACCATGGCCTTTAACGAAACTAGTGCGACCGCCCGTATGCGCTCAGATTCCGCTGCATCGCATACGCGGGGCCGACGAGATGCATACCAACAGGCCTCCGAACATGTCAGTGACTCTGATGACTCTGGCCTCTACTCTCCGGATCAAGAGGACGGACTTTCCGCAAGCGGATACTCCCGGAGCAGTGAAAGAGATCGATCCCAGGATGCTACGATCGGGCGCGCTCAGGCCATAGAACTCACTGCGGCAGAGAGAATAGCTCAATCTTTACAAGAAACTCTTGCGCCACCGTCACCAGAATTGGTTTCCGATTTGTGTCATGCTGCCCGGGATGCAGTTGCCTCTGTCCTGCAAAAGAACCAATCCCTAAGCAGGCTGCCTTTCCAAACGGAATACGGCCAAGTGCTTGACGGTCTCATCATGGCTGCCGTCGCCGCTGTTCGCAACCTCCTGTACATCTCCACCTCACCCCCTGGACACATACCAACCCATCTTATCCCGCCAGATTCTCGGGAACGAAGCGAAGCCACTACTTCCCAGGCCCTTCTTAAGCCCGCCCAGCGCAAAGTGACTGCCACTCTATCCAAACTTGTCCTATCCGCCCGAGCAATGGAGTATGATTCGGGACCGGCCGCTCCCGAAATTGCTTCTCGTATTCAAAGTGACGCGGACGAACTTGATCGAGCTATCGTCGCGTTCGTCGGGGAGGTTGAACGATATCATAGTGCGCATCAGCATGGAGGTGCAGGGGCTAAGCGTGTTCAAGGATGCTTCTCTACCCTCTATCTTGGCCTGGGGCTGGTTGGTGCCGGTTATGGGGGAACATGGAAAGGGTTTGGTTGGGTTCCGATGGATGATACTGAGGAAAGCCCCCAACGAATACTGGGTGTTGACGTTTTTGCTGAATTCAAGACGTACATGGCTTCGGTACAAGCTAAGTTTGGCACCTTTCATAATGCTTTGAAGAGTAAGGGCAGCGGTTCGCGTGAGTCCCCCTTGCACCTGGTAATTTACCCGCGCCAACATGCTGACATGTGTTATAGAACAAGTGGTATGGGCTGCAAGCAAAGAAGTCATCAGCGGACTTGCAGCTCTTTTGATATTTGTTGGAAATATCCATGTCGCAAGACATGTAGATATCGACGGCTTCTATGTCCAAACCGCTGACGCCGAGCACGGTGTTTCATATAGCCAAACGGTGGAAAGCGCTCGGATACTGATCCGCACTTTGGAAGCTGTTACTCAGTGGTTGTACGACGACGCGTCAACTTTGCTATTGATGGCACAACGTGTAAGGAGCTCGACGGGGAAGATTCCCTGGAAAGACAGGGACGCTCACTACGAATTGCTTGACTCCATGGCGACGTCATTGAAGTCAAACTTGCAGTTCCTCCTGCAGACCCTTGACGCTCTTTTAGAGCTGGGTCATAGACAGGCCGAAATAGCTCAAGGGGATTATCAGGGCGCGATCGAGTGGCGGATGTCGCGCCTTAGCTTTATGGACAGTCACTTTGACGTTCGTCCCATGTCCATCCTCAACCCTGCGGACCCGGAGAGCGAAGACTTAGTTGACATCGAAGTTGCTCTTGGCGGCTCCGTCGGAAAGGTGCACAACGACCGTGTGCCAACGTTCCGTAGCCAATCCCAGTTATCTGACACGACAATCACCCTCACGGATCGGACTTTGCGTGATTCGCGAAGTGTCTTTGACCCGTCCGTGTCGGCCCACACACTGGTTTCGTCGGAGACGCACCGAGACGCGGCGTCAATGAACGAGGCTACGCTAATGATAGATGATAGTTGTGAGTCTTTTTTCCCGCTGCAACCTCCATTCTAAAGCTGCGCAGCAGTGGTCCCCAGGACAACGTCCAACGCACAGAAGATCAAAAAGATCCTCGGCGATGATGCCCCGGAGCATTTGACAAATACGAAGCCATGGTATTTGTTGCCCGATTATACAAAGGAGGAGATGATCATCGACGTGGGTGGTGCCGTTAGAGCTGGAACGGTCCCTGCGTTAGTTGAAAGGCTTACATCTCACGAAACTGGAGGTAAGTTGAAGTGTTTTTATCGTTCTGAAGGAGAAATGATTATGGTTGTTACAGACCCAAACTTCATCAAAACTTTCCTCATGACGTATAAGTCTTTCACGACTTTGGACGAACTCTTCGATCTACTTGTGAAGCGCTTTTATGTACAGCCTCCTGATGGCTTGGCTCCGTCAGAGTTGGAAGAGTGGCGAAGGCTTAAGCAACACATCATCCAGACGCGGTATGTTTCTATCCGGTTTACAAGCCCGCGATACTGACAGCTGGAATCGTAGGGTATTAAACACCATCAAAACAATGGTTACGGATGATGACTTCCTTGAAAAGGAAGATATGTATATCCTCGACCGCATGAAGGAATTTCTACTTAATTCCGACGAAGCCTCAAAAAAGACGATGGCAACTCACCTTGTGACTTTAATCGAGCGTGCAGTAAGTCATTTCAGTTCACGGGTGAAAGTGGATTTGACCTAGGCGTCCAGCGAACCGGGGGGTTAAAGAAGACGATAACGCCAAACCTGGTGTCACCCCCAACATCAATCATGCCGAAAGTGAACAAGAGATTGAAACTACTTGATGTTGAACCCCTGGAGTTGGCGCGGCAATTGACAATACTGGAGAGCCACCTCTACCAGAAGATCCGGCCGATGGAATGTCTTCAGAGGGCTCGCGAACAAAAGACTGAACATCACGACAACATCGCCCGAGTCATACAAACCAGCAACAGGGTGTGCATTCGCCCCTGATATTGCGACTGATAAATGGCTGATCGTATATACAACTAGATCGCCAATTGGGTCGCAGATACTGTACTCAGCCACGAAGACTCGCGGAAGCGGGCTGGTATTATCAAACAATTCATCCTTATTGCTGACGTGAGTGATTCAGTAGTTCTTGCCTCGCTAACGCTGACTGGTACCTTATTTCAGCGTTGTCGAAACCTTCACAATTATTCCAGCATGGTCGCCATCGTGTCTGGTCTCAACTCACCGCCCATACGTCGATTGAAACGGTCTTGGGAACAAGTTAATTCACGCCACCTCTCGCAACTCAATAATTGCGAAATGACCATCGACTCCGGAAAGAATTTCAATAATTATAGGTCGACGCTAGCAAAAGTAGCTCCTCCTTGTGTACCCTTCATTGGTAAGATGCCTTTTGTCGTGGTACCTGGACAATGCAGACCGATGGGCATATAGGTGTCTTCCTCACTACATTAACTTTCATCCAAGATGGCTCCAAGGACACCCTTCCGGGAAATTTGGTTAATTTCCGTAAGCGCCAGAAGGCCTCAGAGGTCATACAAGATATCCAGCGTTGGCAAACTATACCCCACCACTTCCATCCACTTGCATCAGTTCAGGGATACTTGGAGGAGTCACTTAATAAATTCAACGATCAGGTGGACGTTAGCGACATGTTTTGGAACCTCAGTCTCGAGCGGGAACCCCGAGAAAGGGACGACGAGAGAATGGCACGCTTACTGCAGGAGAGTGGATTTTTATGAGCGGTACCTGATTAGAGATGGTATTATGCGATTGCAATTGTTTGTATTATTTCTCGTCTTTGCTTTCGGTTCATGTTGTACCGCTATTATATCTCCGAGGGTTGTTTCCAACTTGCATGTGGATGTACTGACTGAATGCCAAATGCAAGCACTCGAGTGTCCCCGAAACTGTTGCTTACCTAAGAAACGCATAATTGCAAGCAGCGCACCATCAGATGATCTCCTCCTTTCTTACATGTCTCAGAGAGAACCTTCATTCTTTGAACGGGAACGCGATAGGCTCGCCACTGAAATTACAGCGGTAAGTTGATGATTATGTCCGGTGTGGTCAATCTTTGTGACCGTCCTATAGGGCTTCGAGGAGCTATTGTCCTCGAGCAACGTCCTGAATCGCAAGCTCGAAGAGGTGCTGGGTATGACGAAGGAATACGAAACAATCGCTCTTCTGTGGCAGAAGTTCCACGAGCTTATGCGTGTTCAGAACGAGCCGCCGGGAGACCCTCGAACTGTACCGGGCACCGGCACACATGTTGTATCTAACAACTCTGGACGACGACAATGATGATCGTATATAGCATGTACAGCTCGAGTCAAGACAGTGAACTACTACATCATCATCGCATTTCGGAACAGACTATCCAAGTACACGCAGTAAAACAGGGCTTGTGTTGTGTATCATCGTAACTGAACGAGACGAGACGGAACCACAAAGTCCATTTAAATATCCGCCCACGATGCCACCTGAAAGGGGTGCTTCATGGATCCACGAATACGTTTGATACATTCAACACTTACCCAAGAGAATCCGGCGAACTCTGCTTGGTCCCTCGCGGTTAGCTGCCCATGCACAGGGGTCAGGGTCGGTTGCTCCCGAGTAAACTCTTCGTCGAAGTTACTAGTGTCGGCGACGCCATTCTGATGATACATTAATAGCCACTCTGCCAACTCGTCAACATGGCCTTACAATTGTGGGGAAATACGGAGGCGGAATGCGCTTGTGGAGGATGTCATCAAAGTTTACGTCTTTGAAGAAGGGGTGCCTCTTGACCTCCTCTGCGTCCTCCTTTCCAGCACCCAGCCGACGAGTGGGGTCTCTAGTTAACAACTACAACTTACTTAGTCTCCGCAGGAGAATGAAATAGGAGTCGTGCAAACCTTCTGTAAAATGGAGACTGCGTCCCTCGGCATAGTGATCGGGTATAAAGGTTCATCTTCCAGAATGGCATCGAAAATTTCATCTTCATCATCACCGCGGAATGGCGATTGGCCGAGTAGCATTTCGTACGTCAACACGCCGAACGCCCACCAGTCTACGGCGCGCCCATAGCGTTGTTCGAGCAGGATCTAAAACTGTGGTCACAAAGTGAATCTCCACAATACAAGTAAGCCAACCTCCGGCGCCATGAATTCCGGGGTACCACAGAAGGTACTTGTGGTCGCACCATACCACATATCTTCTTTGCACAGTCCGTAGTCTGCAACTTTGACATGCCCGTCCAGAGTCAGTAGGATGTTGTCAAGCTTGAGATCACTGATAAACCCGGGCGTGAGTGTGGATATCTACCCGACGCGCATCACAAACCGATAAATGATTCCGTTGGCATGGAAGTATTCCAGAGCAAGGAGAACTTCAGACGCGTAGAACTTCGCTTGACGCAGGGAAAATTGCTTGCGCTGGATATGCAACATTAGATCACCACCACTGACATATTCCATCACGAAATAAATTCGTGTCTCAGTCTGGAAACAAGAGTGAAGACCGAGTAGAAACGGGTGGCGCTTCGCGCGCGGCTGCGAGAAATACACGTTTTTCGGAACGAGTACTACCATGTTTTCAGTTGGCAAGTAGGAAATGATGGGACGAACGCACCTCTCCACTTCATCATTGTCAATAATAAATTCCTTCTTGAGTACCTTGATCGCATAAAGAGCGTTGGTTTTCTTCTCCTCCGCTAGCATGACTTTCCCAAAATTACCCTTTCCTAGAACAGCGAGGAAGTTGAAATCATCCAGCCCAACTTTGCGCTTGCGAGCTAAAGCTCGCTGGGTAGGTGAGAGTTCAGCGTGTTGACCCCTTGGTGACGCATACTGTTGCTGAGAGGAAGGTACACTCTGCTGCTGAAGGTACGCCTGCTTCTGTCCACCAGTAAACGGTCAGTAGGAGAGAGCGATAACTATTTCGCCTTACTTGTTGAGAAACGCTGTAATCCTCCTGTTCGTAGGCCGCAGGAGGTAGCATCTGTTCGTTTGGGTAAGCAGGCGGCACAGGCACTCTTGCCCCTGGGGGTGGCCGTGGAGGAATGCTAGACGAGGGCTGATAGAGTCGCAGGTCAACCCCATCCTGTGCAGGAGGTCGGCGAGCAAACGGGTCCGCACCCGGTCCAGGGGGACCGACATCCGTACTCCCTGTTAGCTGCAATTTATCCATTCCCTGACTAAGGGAAGCATCCGTGGAGGGGAGGGACGTCGGGCGGACTTGCGGTGTGGGCGTCTGGGTTGTGGTTCTGGCGGCGGCAGCAGCCCTGCCTCCACGAGCTCGGTTTATATCCCGCCAATCACGTAGGAGCTGATTAGCTGTTTCCATTGACATGCCACAGAAATCTGGTACGAGATGAGCACAATTGGCGTGACAAGTAATATCACATTCTGAGCATCGACGAGCGTTCTTCCGTCCGAGCGGAAGCATGTAACCGCAATGGCAGCACCAATTGGCACCCATGTTGGTGAGCGGCTCAAAGCGGTGAGGAATACGGTGGTTAATCTTCTCTTCATCCCCCTCCTGAAAGGATTGATTCAGAACCGTCGCGAACACTAACACAAGTACCCTGCACTTACACCTGTATTGGACTTGGCGATACACTTCGTAATGACTTTGTCATAGCATTTCTTGTGGCACGTATATCGACAGTCCTCGCACTGGTATCCCAACGCGTTCAGAAGAAATTCTCCGCAAAAGGCGCAGATCATAATTTGGTAGAACTGTCGTTGAATGAACTTATGTCCGTTCATTTCGTGAACTTCGCCTTTGCGTTTCCTGACTGCGCCTTGACGTCCTAGTCCACCAAGCCCATCGAGTGGTCGCTTCCTCACATTCTCCTTGACTTCGCAATATTGAGTGTTGTAATACTCCCCATGGTCTCGAAACGCTCACCGAAATTCAAATGGAGGTACAGCGCACCAGCAGGTTCAACAGCGAACCAAGCATCGATACCTTCACTTTGACTGGAGTAGCCCCCTGGATTGGCCGCACCAGCGGATGGACCGAGATTAAGGGGCACATTTGCATCTCCGAACCCTCCTACCGCCAAAGGATATGCTCTCCCACCAGGAGAATCGCCATCCATTGCACCTGCGGTGACCCAGCCACCTTGACCACTATCCATCATGACCTTTTGACGTCGGAGAGCTTCCACGAGGTCACCAATTCTTATCCAAAGGAAACCGATTGGGAACGGATGGGGCTCGGATAATTGTTTGTCGTAAACGGCTATTTCAACTTCATTCGCTTTATCAGTTGCAATTTCGAAGTCTTCATTCCAACGGTCTGTGCGTGATGGATGCGAAAGAGCGCGTTGGGTACCCTCCACCTTTATGGAAACGTATGTTTCGTTAACCTGCTTGGAGGACGATCGCAAACGACTCGATGACACAATTGGAGCATGATCCAGCTCGCGCGCAGCTTTGACTGTGATATACAGCTTTCCAGACAGCGGTTTCGCCCGAATGTTGTCTTTTCGGCTGCCGTCCACTCCTGGGTAAAGACGTTAATCTACGAAATCCCGGACTTCAAGAAATATTGCTGTACCCGGTTCTTCTTCCTCAACATCGTCAAGGATATGCAAAGTCTTGTATCGCTTGAGAGCTGACATCAAGAGCTGGATCTTCCGCTCGCTCTCCACTCGCTTGCTATCGGCGTCTGCACGGGACTTCTTATCGCCATCAGCCTGGTATAATTTGACCATTTTCTCGATTCCCTGTTTATACTGCATCTCGACTTGGAGCTTGAACTCCAACTGGTGAAGCATGCGGGATATTTTAGCAGTTGTATGAGGGGTATCAGCTTTTATGAGGTCGAGATTTGAATACTGCTTAGCAGAGGAGGAACCATCATTTTCTCCACTTCCCGCGACATATGTCATAGAGGAAGCTGGGGAGTGGCTACCACGGGCCAAAGTGTCTTGGTCGGACGGGATTTGTGGGAGAGAGCGATCCCTATCAGCCGAACGAACGCTCTTTGTACTTGCAGAAGAAGCTTTGGGAGACGACGGGACAAGTCCTGATCGAGAGGGATCCTCCCGCATAGACTGGGCTTTCTTGCGAGCCTGTAGCTCGCGGAGGGTGTCTTCAAAGTACGACAGAGAGCGTTCTGCCTCCCTGATTTTGGCATCATTGCGCCTCAGAACATCTTGGTTCGTCGTTGCCTGGCGGAGGAGCCTCGAAGCATCAAGGACCTTGCGCTCCGTCTCGATGCGCTTATGGACATCCTGTATTTTCTGGTCGAGTTCGTCGGGCTACGCGGGTACGTTAGACGTCATCGGTGCATGACTTTAACTGGTTTCATACCATCTCAGTCCAAGAATGCTGTCCGATCCCCCCTCGCGATGAGGATCTAATACTTTACTCGTTGTGTCGATTAACGAGTGGACAACGGGTCACTATCGAAAGTGGCTACGGATGAGGCTGTGGATTTACATAAGAAAAGTATTTATATAAATGACACTTAGCTATGTCCATTTTGGTCTCAGCTTTCTGCGTCGACGTCGGGATGCCGTCGTTCTCCTATGCGTCAACGATCCGTTCTGTCTCAGAAAATCATGTGCTCAACCTTAAAGTCACCCACAATCTCGTGCACGGATCGCCGTCAAAGAATGTTCGCAAAATACGACAGCGACCTCCTAAAGAATTGGACGTCGTTTGGTTCTCCGACATTGTCATCGTTCTGGCTGGCTCTCTCGACGGTCGGGAAGCCAATCCGTCTGATATAATGCATTCTGGGCTTTTATCACGCGTACGAAAACAGTTGAAAGCGGCATGCGACCTTGATATGTACGCTGGACCATTCACTGACCTCCCGACGGTAGAATGCAGAACAGGTTGGTACTCAATAATATTTCGTCTCCCTACATCGATGGCGAAGACGGTCGGACGAAAAGTGCGCAGATGCAACTTTCGAAGACTACCATTATTTTATGTCTCTTCTGTAGTGACGCTGACCCCTCACGTTCAATATCGCACACACTGCGCCCCCACATTCTTCTAACCTCGCTGGAATTATTTTTTGCGTGGAAGACTGTCGGAAAGGATGCCGAGGACTGGGACGGTCATTTCATGGCTGTATGCGATAGTCCATTTTCTCCCACCATGTACCTTCCCGCGGAGACCCTCCTCGGCCGTGTCACAAATCAGTTTCTAACTCAACATCTCGTAGGGTTCGTAGAGCTCACCAGGACCACCTGTATGCGCGCTGACATGTGGACAGCCGCTACCCGCTTATATTTGGCCCATGGTGCAAGGTACGCGAGTTGTAACCCTTCGTTTTGTGCAGCCGAACACGCTGTAGGCGCTAGACCTTGAAGCGGAATACTTCTCTCCCATCAGTCGCTCCATCATCGATATCTTAGAGAATTCGCAAAATGCCGCATTTCTTTCCAAGTATCATAGACTCATGAAGGTGAAATTATTCACTTTCTACCGGAATCAGAACTGATCCGTGCAGACCGCCCGCAACACACTTGACTCCGTCTTTCAGGCTTCAGTGGCAGCCATAAAAACCCATCTTCTAGATCTTGCTGTAGATGAGGCTGAAGGGGAGGAAGACGATCATCCATCTGCTGCAAGTTTATCAGACGAGGAGGTTCTATGTCAAGTCCTCGAGCAGATATACCGCATTGGCGTTCCTCAACGTCGGCTAAAGGTGAGGTTAAACTGAATTGCTTCGGGATTTCCCTATCGATGTTCGCCCAAAACGGCACGACATGTGTAGCTCGCCACGGACATGAGGGCCCCTTTAAAGGGAGACGATCACAATCTGGTAGACTCACAAGATAGTGCACATTTCGAAGGTGCAACTGACGTGCCGCTATCGTGGCCTGACGCTGACGTCGGTGGTGTGTCCGTTGCTATGGTTCGTCCCTCCCATAAATATGGTCATGTGACAGAACACGCCCTCGATGGGCGGGGAACTCTAGAAGAACAACTTCCAGAAGGCGATGACCATTCATACATGGAACATATGTGTAATGACACATGCCTAGCGCATAGCTCCGCGCCTCATGTCAGTTTGGTTCTAGATCTGCAGAACGAACGAGTTGAAACTGGCTCCATCAACACGCCTCACTTACCAGAACTTTTGGGTTCTTCCGGTTTCGACTATCTTCGTACCTTGTGTATGGACTCGGATCTCTTTACACGTCATCGCTCAAGTGCCCTTGGAAAAGAATCAGAAGTAATGTCGGACATCGAGACAATTTACCCCACACGTGGTCGACCAGAGAACGCTGGACATCTGATTCTGGATGACGACGTCGACTCTTATCACGGTTTCTCGGACGAGATCGAAATTAGTCCGGGGCCCTTCGTAGACGTGGCCGTTTCCGACGACTTGGACTTATTGCTCTCTGACCCTGAAGACGTGGCTGAACCTACTGCAGATGATTTAGACGCTGATCTGTTTGTCAGCGATAGCCCGACGGCCGACGACGGTACCTTTCGGATCTTGCAGGACGAATGGGGGGATGCTACTGAGATTCCACCGTTGTGTGACGAGGATGATGTTGTGGCTGGTTTTGTGCCCGACCTGTGGGACCTGTGAGCAAGTAAATTACATTATTACAGTAATGTAACTCAAGTTCCAGTTGAATTTGCAAGTGCTAGTATGTAAGTGACATGCCGAGTTCCGAAACACGAGACGACATTGAGACTCCGACACTCCGACACGGGTTGTCAATATTTCATTACGCCCACCAACGGAAAGAGACAGAAAGAGATCCATCGACCGCAAGTTGTTTCTCGTCAAAGACTAGGATTGCTGGCCATCGTGTCTTGGCATCGACAACAGCGAGCTCAAGGCTTTCTAGCTCCTCCTCTCTAGATCGTCTGCGACAGACTTCATCGCAATGCTTCCAGCCAAACGCAACAAGATCGACATCAGTGTAGGTACAATTTCAAGACGGCATCCTTTCCAATCTGCGATACTCGCCGACTTACATTCCTCAACCCAGACACTCACGGAGGAGGAGCAGAAGCTCTTTCGTCTTTATGGCAAACTACCCACACAAAAGAATATCCTTACGAAGATGCAGAAGGTAGATTCATCTCCAAAATGGTTCCCATCGAAGTGGGCGTACTCAAAACGGGGCAATTTCTGTAGGATCATCGTAAATACTTTGACTCCGGTGACTATGCACTGTCAAAAGCTGGCAAAGTATCCCAAACTGCGGTAGGGACCTGCCATTCCAAGCCCAGAGAAGTATGGATGCGTACACCACTGTTGTGCAGCTTTTAACCGATCTCATCACACTTGTAGCATCCCACACGCATCGACACCTACTCATCAAGGAAGTTTGTCCATATCGCCAACCAATAGCGCGAGCTCTGTGCGAGAGAGTTCTCTGGCACAGTCCGAGTCCGAAACGAAAGACGATGAGAATGACAAAGAACTCTCAAATAACGAGGAGGAATCTGCTTAGTCTGGGACCTCGCTCGAGCTCTTCTGCTGTGCTGTGTGCTGTGTGCCTTTTCTCAGCTCGATTGTATGCCCACGTCTGGCTTGGATTGTGATGCAGCAATTGCTTTTTCGTCGTCTCCATAGTGGTCTACACTTCCCCCTGTAATATTGTTTTGAGTTGTATGTATCGATATGTGGATTTCATGAAATGGCAGCTCGTCGCTTGTGACTACCGCGTGACCGGTGAGTGCGACGCGTCGCGACACGCGATCACACCAGCACTTGCGAAACGACTCTCACCAAGTCTACCGGACGATCTGCGAGAATGTCGACGGACAACCTCCGCGACGAAATAGAGCAGCATTTTGGGGAAGCCGTGGTTGCAGATGATGCGCTCCTCAGGGATTGTGAGTCCACCTACAGGCTTGGGGATCCGACCGCACCAATGACAAGGTCTTGCTAGGTATGAGCTTGTGCAGGACGTTCAACATATCCCCTCAAGATCTGTCATTCAAATGGCAGGCAATTAACTTCAACAACAAGCAGTCTTTGCAGATTTTCACGCCCAAATCTGTCGTTGAGCTGAGAGCACAACTTCAGTCTGGACAGGCGAAAGCCGTCGCAAGCTCAGTATCTCGCAATTTCGCTAGGGGAAGAGGAAGTTTGTTCGGTAAACTAAGAAATGTTACTGCAAAAAAGGTCGATGAAACGCTTAGGTTGGGCCATTTGAGGCTTGGTGTGACTAACCTGGAATTTACTGATATGATGTTAGCACCAGTAAAGTTGTCTTCCGATGTCCAGGAATGGACGAGCTGTCCCGCAAAAGTAGATCTTGTGAGCTGACCATTCAACTCAAAGGGCTCCAAGTATTTATGCACGTATAATCAGACAGATATATGCACGAGAAGGTCCTGGAAAGGAGCGAAGGTATGCATCCGACTTTGTTGACACCGTTATGCGTTGTCTCATCTGCTGTAGTCCTGGATGATCGAATCGACTGTTTTGCGGAACTCGTACAGCGACACTACCACATAGAAGAGCTCGGCGATCCAGCATGTGCGACGGAGGTCTGTAATTCCCCTTATGGCTTCTCGCAGAACACTGAGTTTCGAACAGGAGGCAGTTACTGTTGTTGGCCGTATAGTTATCGATGCCGAAGCCGCGAGTTCCGGAGTCAAAATTAATGAATCTTCTCTCGTCCTTGAGTCATCGCGCATGATGGGGTCTGGTGTGCGAGTGCCAATCCGGCTGACTTCTGAAACGAAACTCCGCGGAGGCATAAAGGGAACAACTGGAGTGAGTTTCTTTCCCGGAGCGATTGTCGCACTGCGCGGAAGAAATGGAGGTGGTGGCTTCTTTTCCGTTGATGATGTTCTAGCTGTAAGCAGTCAGTCGTCTACTCATCCGCAGTTCGTCAATCCGCGTCTTGCAGCTTCCCCTGGCTCAAGCTCCCTCCCCTCCTTTGAGCGATCCCAGCGCCAGTTTCTCGATGTATATTGCCTGCGGTCCATTCACACCGGATTCGGACCTGCAATACAAACCTTGGTCACAGCTATTTCAAAAGTTGATATCAACAAAACCTGCGGTTGTCCTACTTGCACGTCTCGTCTCGCTACATCCCCACGTACTTGCGTGATTGACGATAGCCCTGTAGATCGGACCATTCGTTGACGCAGATCACCCACAAATTGTGGCAGGCGATATAGGTAGAACCCCAAGCGAAATGTTCGAGCGCGTCTTCCAAGAAGCCCTACGAGATTTTCTCCTGCAATCGCCTGGAAGCATAGTTCTACTAGTGCCGAGTGTGCGCGACATCATCAGCGACCATGTCGTATTCCCTCAGTCTGAACTTCGATCGTTTGGCACGGACCCAGTAGGTTCCTTCTGAGGGCCTCCACGAAATTGCAAAAGTAACAAGGCCCTACCGCTCTAGCGAATACATTACCTCCCCAACCCGTGTCGTTTCTCTTTGAACGGCCTATCATTTGGGGTGACGAGCGTGGACGTACTTTTCCACCTTCGAAAGGAAGAATACTTCAAACGGTTGCAAGACGTTGATCCTTCAGTCTCCGACCACGCACGAACTAGTGACGCGATGGTGAGTCTAGCACGGAACTTGCTCCAGCAACGAAGGTGAGGCGCCACGCGTGATGTACACAGCGTACTCACTCCGTATGTGTTCCTTAGTTTTTATCCTATCTTTCCGGTTCCACTGGATGTGTCGCATGAAGTCAACCTTGACGTGACTCATTCCGAAGGGCTGAGATTGGGGACCGAGGATGAATGTGCACCAGATGTCCTCGTTCTTCCCAGTCGCTTGAAGCAATTCTCAAAAGTGGGTGTTAAAGTATCCCCACCACTTTCATATGCTTATCTCAGATGGCTCCAGGCAGTGGACAATTCCATGGTCATAAACCCATCTTTCGTGCAAAAAGGGTGTTACGCACAGTTATCTTATGCTGGTCAAGCGTCTGGCATCCCCCGCGATCGAGTCGACGTTGAGATATCGAAGATCGCCTAATTGCTATCTTGGGCCTTACGATGTATTGTTACAGTAATTAGAGGAGTCAATTTCAGTCATGCTGTATTTCAGACTGGGTGAAAGTGTGAGTAGCTCGACCCGGTTAGGTCTTAGATTGTTGGGTGAGGGTGTAAGGAACATCACACGTCGTGAACAGGGGCTTCCTACACTAATGATGGCAATTGCGTTGTGATTTTACCAACCACGATGGTAACATCCATGCTGGATCGCTCATCATCCCTAACTTATCAGTAGGGGGAGTGCCTGATTCACGAGACGTGTCAGGGTGCGTGGGACGGGACCACCGAGGGTAGACACAAAGGCCATTACTGCTGCTTCCCACCGATGCCAATCGGGAGACTTGGTGTAGGCTTCGATGAAAGGGAAGGCAGCATCAACTATCGGTTCAGCAACGGCCTGGGACATAAATTTGAGGCATGTGCAGGCACACACGGATATATTCCAGTCGATATCTTCTTCCTCAAGAATGGGGAGTGGAAGAAAGATTGGCATGATCCCAGGTAGCGCAATGGTGGTAAGTAATTTAGATTCGACCTCGGGCGGTCCGCCATGAATCGGCTGCGGCCTGAATGACAAGAGATAGTCAGTCCTTATCTGGACAACTGAATCAACAAACCCTGGCTGGGCACTCCGCGTGCCTTGTGAGCAAGGTCGACTTCCTCCTCGCAAGCAGTGACTCAAAAGTCGACAGTTGGAAAGCCAATCGTTTGTAGTGTCGCGATCCTGAGATTAGTGTCGGTGGAGTTATTCACAAGATTGAGAAGAAATTCGATGATGTGGCCCGTGAACATTGATCCATGCCGGAGTTCTACGGAGACGGTGGCAGAAAATATTTGACCAGAGAAGTCTTTGGGAGGGGTGACGATGACTTCTTAATTGATTTTGGTCTCGGTCTGTCTAATATCCCAGATAATGGTGTGCGAACAGTCGCAGGAAAGGGACGATTCTTCTACGCGCACAATTACTGTAAAGAAGCCTTAGCATTTCTCAAAGCTAAAGCTGTAACGATGAATATGTGTACCTGTGATCATTCATTTGCGAGTTGAGTGAGAGGAGAGTATGAGCATATTTGCTAGCTAGACGAGGACATGTAATACACGCGCGCAAATTGGAGGATGCGCAAATAGTTTTCCCTCGAGGCATTCTCGACAAGTTCCATAGCTCGATGACGTGTACTGACATCTGGAAGACAAGGATCAACCTGCCTGAAGTCAACTGTACAAGTGACATACCCGGCCTGAAGAGCGTGATCCGTGCGCGCCTAATCATGACCGGAAAATGCCCGTTATGGTAGATCGTCCCTACTTTCGCAAGCCATTTTGGTCCAAATCTTCAAAGTGTTTCTCGGCCATGGGAGAGGACAATGACAAGCGCTCCTCGAAGCACAAACGAAGTCGCGACAAGGACAGCGAGGAAAAGAAGAAAAGGCACAAGTCGAGTTATGGACAAAGCAAGAAACGCAAAGGCAGCGAACGCGATGCGCTTCACATCACCGACGACGATCCGAGTGACGACATGTGGGTGGAGAAGAACATTGACCTCGACGGAGAACGTGTACGTACAATAATGAAGCACACACTATAACGTTTAGAGACACGAAGATACAGGTCCTTACTACGGATATTCCAACGGTAGAGAGCTTGAAACTGACCTCTAGCGCTCAGGCCGCTGAGTCGGACCCGCCGCTGCCGCCCTCCCTGGTTGCAGAGAGCAAACTGAACCGCGACGACTGGATGCTTGAACCCATACCAAGTGACACCAAGTCCTTCCGGACCTCTTGCCGCACAATTCCCCACCACGGACGATTCGCTCACTGACGGGTATGGCGAGCCCTCGGAAGGTGGGCGCACACTTGGAGGTGCTGTCGACTTCTTTTCGTCTTTGGGTACAGAGAAGAAGCGCAGCAAGCCAGAGAAACAGAACATAGATGAGGTCGGTATCTCATTTGTGTGGAACCTCCGCTCGTTCACAGCCCAGTTTAGCCAAAGATTAGTTCACGAGAGCTAAATCCTGAACTCCGAGCTGGCCGTCAGGGAGCTCAAGAAGTTGCACCTTCACCTCCGCCTCCGAAGTCTATTACTCCGGGTGGACCTGGGTCCAGCTGGCGCAT
This sequence comes from Pisolithus albus, assembly GCA_024613165.1. Classification (NCBI taxonomy): domain Eukaryota; kingdom Fungi; phylum Basidiomycota; class Agaricomycetes; order Boletales; family Pisolithaceae; genus Pisolithus; species Pisolithus albus. Next base: position 388,968 of record JANFAB010000060.1, read on the forward strand.
GATGCGCCTTCGTCGAGTATACGAAACTGCCCAAGAGGAAAACCGCCCTCTTGAAGAAGTTGCGTTAGAGCGCTTTGGTACCATGCAAGCGTTTGAAGAAGCTAAGGAAGAGCGGCGTATCCTCGACGAACGCGAGGGACGGAGCAGTGCAAGAGGTGGTCAAAAAGAGAAGGGAAAGGCACGCGACGTCAAAGGAGAACAACGGTTTACCTTCACTGACATGGGAGTCAGTGGTGGATCGAGCAGAAGTTCGTCGTTCCGCCGGCCTGGCTCTACAAGTGACACGCCTGCCAGGTCGTCACCTGCTCCGCACAACCCACCTGCGAGTCGGCAGTTTGACTCTCTCCGTCTTCCATCCCAAGTTGCTTCGCCACTACAACAGTCGCACACTCCGATCCCAACCGTAATGGCGCCCTCTGTTGCAGCAGTGCCCACGAGCCGATCCTTGTCACCTTCGTCGCTAAATAAATTACAGGCAAAAGTGCTCCGTGCAAAGCTTATGAATGCCCCAAATGCCGAACAGCTGGAGCGAGAGTATGAAGAGGAATTACGTAGGGCAAACGGCGAGCCTGGAGAACCAACTGTTAGGACAAAAGTTGAAGTCCTTCCGACGCTTGACGCTCGCGGAAGACTTTACGATGTCGGGCGTGGTGAAAAGGATACAACCCCACCTCCAGGGAACCGGAAGAAAAAAGAGAAGGTAACGCATCAAATTCTGACTGCAAACAGTCATTGACAGGTCTTGCACAGTTCGAAACTCGAGATCCCAAGACAGGAGAAATTGTGCGGTACAACGCTGACGACGACACGATTACTCTGAGAGAGATGTTGCGTCAAGAACGTTTCGAAGCAGGTATCACAGACCAGAAGAATTTGGACGCCCAGTTCGCGAAAGCTATTATGGGCGACAGCAAGTTTGAAGTGGGTGAATTTATCTATATCAATACCGGGTTCTAACAGGTAAAATGTACCAGAACGACCTCGAGTACATTGACGACAATGCAGAGCGCCTTGGACGGCAAAAGATGCGTTCTGATGCGATGAAGCGACAATTCGCCATACATGGTAGTATCTCGTCTGCATGTCGCGTGACGCCCTGTTTATGCACGTTTCAGACTACAAGCGCACGCAGAAAGTGTTGGCGACGTGCCCCTTCTGTTATGGAGAGGATGATTCACCTCCGAAAGCCCCGGTAATCGCAATGGGTACCCGTGCCTATCTTTCTTGCCCGCTTACCGAGGAGCTGCTGGAAGGTCACACCCTTATTGTTCCCATCCAGCATCACTTGTCGATGTTAGAAGCGGATGACGATGTTTGGGACGAGGTTCGGGTATGTGACCTGGAATATATGTGGAAAAATTGACTGATACTTGGTCCAGAACTTCATGAAAAGTATCATGAAAATGTTCGCCGAGGAAGACAAGGGGGTCGTTTTTTATGAGACTGTGATCAATCTCAAGTGGCAAAAGCATACGTTCATTGAATGCGTGCCTTTGCCGTGGGAGCAATACGATGTCATTCCGCAGTATTTCAAGGTTATACTCGTTCTTATCTCTAACAATCTTGGCTGACTCGAACCTCAGGAATCGATTCTTGCCTCCGAAACGGAGTGGTCACAGCACAAAAAGTTAATTGACTTCTCTAAGCGACCTGGCGGTTTCAGGCGCGCCATGGTCCCTAACCTCCCGTATTTCATGGTTCAGTTTGACCACAAAGGCGAACGTGGTTATGGGCACGTCATTGAAGGGACGGATGAATCTGCAGCTAGGGGCGAGGAAGACGGTGTCGTGGACGAAGGTGACAAGGGCGGAGGCGAATTCCCAAGGTAAGTTGTTTGTTGCTTGTTATGAAGATACGGAGTTAACAAGCAGACAGGTACTTTGCGGGCGAGATCATAGGCAATGTAATGGATGTGGAACCTAGACGCTGGAGGAGACCGAGGAGGATGGATTTCCGGTTTAACATGGATCGGAGAGCGCAGTTCAGGAAGAAGTATGATAAGTTCGACTGGACTGGTATGATTGGGAAGTAAGGTATCGTGAATGTTCCGTGTATTTTACGAACTGCAAGCCTCTATCACCCCCGAAGGTTCAGGTCCACACGGAACTAACTTCAAGAGGACGGTACTAGTGGGAACGGGCGGCATACATTCGACTTGCGGGGTTTGTCCTACTCGCTCAATGATCGTGAAACTACAAAGAACAATGGTGAACTTCGCCTTGGTCTGGGTTGTACTCCTGTAGCTCCCGATCATGAGCCACGAAGCAGTGTTATGTGACGCGGGCCTAATCGAACGCTGGATATCCATGATGGACATCGAGAACGCCGCGCTTCCCGCGTTACTACGTACCACAATTTTACCCCGACACTACATAAGACGCGGCCATCGTGGGCCACGTCCAACTTTTCGACACCTGCAGATATCGATGTAGGCATGCCTGTAGGAGAGCCACGTGTTTTCATGTGTTCCTAATACCAGGTATCCTTGACTCACAGGGCGGCTGCTGTCGGCAACGACCTTGTCTTCAAGTTTACAAGCACGCCACAGTAGGTGGGGCTCTCCTATACACGTGCCGAGATACGAACCCGGTGTTGAATCGGAGCTTCCAACATCGATATTCAAATATTCGTGGTACAGCGATCGTATAGACAGGACCACTACTACTTGGACCGGCGCGTACAGTACTGGTTCGACTGGTGAACCCAGAAAACGATAACCGCCAATGGAGGAGCTGGAGATAACCACAAAGGAGGAGATAACCTTCGCGGGGGACCTACCGAACAACGCGCATAGGTCCCCTATTTGGGCGTCTTTCGAGGAGGGCGACCGGTCCAGATTAGTCCAAATACCATCGTACGGCGCCGCACGTATATCTCATATGTGGGCGTTTCTCAAGGAAGGCTTCGATCAAATCATGTTGGAGGGTGTTAAACACACCCACTACGTAGCCCTTTACACCGTAGCTTTCCATTTCTGCAACTTGCCAAGGTCTCGATTCGTCCTTCCAAAACTTCGGTATGCCTCCGAACGCCCCGGTAAGTAACCGAGTGCCTTATCTACGACCACGCACGGAGCTAACGCTCATCGACACAGGAGCATATGCTTTATATCAATTACTTCTGCAGTACTTCAATTCGTGGTTGAAGGTGTTGAGAGAGGTGAGACCTTCTGCGTGTTGGGCAGGATACTTGGTTGCCTATCGCCGGTTCTGTAGCAATCGACAGCCATGCAAGGCGAACCGCTGTTACAGTACTACGCATCGGAGTGGGCGAGGTACACAACAGGGGCGACACAATCAACCGAATTTTGGCGTATCTCAACCGCCATGGGGTGCAGCATTGGCGAGCTGAAGGCGGGAAGGACATGTACCCGGTTTACACGGTGAGTGGTTTTCGTTACTTTGAAGTTACTGACCCTGGTTTGTGAAACAGCTAGCCTTTGTGCAGTGGAAAGCCATACTTTTCGACGACTTGCAAGCTAAGACTGACAGGCTTGTCGGTGCCGCGCTCGGACTGGTCAGACGTGAATGCAATGGGGAGAGAATTGACCACTCCGTAGTCAAGGAGATTGTTGGCTCATTTGTCTCACTGGGCTTGGATGATGCCGATGTCAGGAAGGCACTGCTTGACATTTGCAAAGAACACCTGGAGTTCACAGTTGCCTTGGCTGTTCGGAAGTATAGCGAGCCCAGCTCCGAGGTTATCTTTACTGAGAACAAATTCTCAAAGTTCCTCAGGGAAGTCGACGAGCGTCTGCAAGAGGAAGAAAACCGAATAGCCCGTGACTTTGATCCAGACATTCGAATCCAGCTGTTGGATGGTTGGCAGGTGCCCGCACCCGCGTATCTACTGAAGGAATTCCCAAGACTCCTTCTCCACGGCAAGTTAGAAGACTTACGCAGGCTGTACGCAATATCTGTGCGTACTCACTGGAAACTGGACCAACTCAGAACGCAGTTCGGAGAGCATGCGAAGGAGGCTGGGATGAGTGTCGTGTCTCGGCTGATCGGTGAAGGCACTGGAGGTGCCGATGGTTTAGACCTGGGCAAATACGTGGACGCATTATTTGAGGTGCACCAAAAGTACTCGAAGATAGTTGCGGAGTGTTTGATGGGGGACGTTGGGTTTCGTACCAGTCTTGGTAAGGCCTGCAGGAATTTCGTTAACTGCAATGATGCTACTGGCCCATCGGACACCAAGCCAGCTGAGTTACTCGCCAATTACGCTGATAGGCTTTTGAGGAGAAAGGATAAAACGGCCGATGACGGAAATCTGGAGAGTTCACTCCACCGACTGGTACGTCTCTATATCGTACGCCTTTGCCCTGTTACGAGCTGCGCCTTGATGTTACAGGGAGTACTGTTCACATGCATCGAGGACAAAGATATATTCTGGGAAATCTATTCCATGAGACTGGCAAAACGACTTGTCTATGGATTTTCAGTTTCGGACGAGGCTGAGATGCGTATGGTATCAAAAATGAAAGAAGTGTGTGGCGTTGAATACACCAACAAAATGGAGCGGATGATCATTGGTAGGCCTGTCAACTCGATCCTACATTATCTCATATCGCTCTTAGCTGTGAACGTCAGCAAAGATATCACAGATCAATTTAATAGGAACTTGGAACGGGACACTGGCGACTTGGGTGTCAACTTCTCCATCATGATTTTCGGGGCGAACTGTTGGTCCCCCCGCCCACCCAATACTGGCTTTGTCATTCCACCCGAAATCCTCTCTACGTATGAACGTTTTTCGACGCACTACCAAATGAGACATACCGGTCGCAAGCTGACTTGGCTCTGGAACTATTCCAGGGCTGAGCTCACAACCAGTTACTTGAATCGAAAGTATATCCTGGTGACAAGCTCATATCAAATGGCCGTACTCCTTCAGTACAACACATGCGATACTCTGACTTTGGATGAGCTCATTGCGGCTACTGCGATTAACAAGGACATTTTGATAAAAGCCCTCCTGCCAATTGTCAAGTCACAGATACTCGTCAGCCAAACGACAGATCAATATGATTTAAATCCAAGTATGTTGGCGTGGGACCCCCCCCCCCCCCCCTATGTGAAGCTTATTTGTTCTGACTCAAACTCTAGATTTTAAACAAAAGAAGACTCGAGTGAACTTATACCAACCCACTCAGGTGGAGACGCAAGTTGCATCAACGGAAGTATTGAAGGCGGTCAGTGAAGAGCGGAAGCATGTGATACAGGCTGCTATTGTCCGGTACGTTGTTCTCGCTCATGTTCTTTGCTAGCAGAACTTACGATACCCACTGCGCAGGACCATGAAAGCACAAAAGACGATGAAAAGCCAGGCCTTGATCGAGGAGGTGATTTCGCAACTCTCGCAGAGATTTGTTCCAAACGTATCGGACGTCAAAAAGGTGCGCAGCATATTCAAGACGGGTTTCACGTGCTCAGTACCAACGTGAACAGGCAATTGACGTGTTGTTAGAAAGGGATTACATCGAACGAACTGAGGGTGCACCGGACACGTTCGCCTACATTGTATAACAAACGCTGCTCGACTCTTGACGGCCTCCAGCTAACAGACTATGTATATTCGACCTCGCATGGTACTGGTGACACGGATATATTTCGTTCTAAAAGCTGTACGTTCCGTAGACGACCGGCGACCGATCATTCGGCGTGTCGACACAGGGATGGACAGTTGCAAGACTCGAGCTGATGGTACTGACTAAACGCCGCGACCATGTCTTGACATCAGACACTCCCTTGACCATTCACTACACTTCGAATCATTGGAAGTACGATACGATTTTGAGGGTCTCGTTTCCCATCGGATTAGATAACACTTTCGACTCCTTGCACGAGGTTACCAGTGAGCCGATGAGCAAACACTGATCTGATCAGCTCATCAAACAAACAAGGTTCATGTAAGAGTTCGAAGGTTTGGAAGACACCGCAACTGCTCGAAAGCAGTCTACGGGCGTCTGAGAACGAAGCCAAGCACACTCACGACTTACTAGATGCCCTGCTTTACCCGCTGAACGGTTTCTTGCACGGGGGATCTGGAGTTGACTGAAAGTCGGTTGTCAGGGCATCACCGCCTGATGAACAAGATGTTCACGCATACTTTTCTACGAAGTTGCACAGACCCACTTCAATGTCTTCAGACGTCCCCTCCGCAATGACCCGAAGCCAGCCAATCGCGGTCGCTGATCGACTAGAAGTGGATGGGGTTGGGAGGAGGGACCCCCTGTACGCAGGGGTGGATGGATACGAATCCACGAAGTGTAGGATCCAAACGAGTGGTAGAACAGGTCTGGCCTGTCTGGGACCCGAGTCCGCAATAGGTGCAGCGAGGAGACTGCGCGACGTGAGCACGAATCCACTGCACCGAAGTGTATGCAGGGTAGTCGTCGTGGCAGGTTGCTCAGTTGCTCAGTGTCCCACTAGTCAGCAACGCGCGGTTGAAAATACATAGTGAACTGTTGATGTCGGTCGCTTCGATGTCGGACTGCTTTCCTCCTCGAACTCCGTGTCAAGTTTAGCCAGCCTAGCCCGGACAGACTCTATCATGATGGCGAGTAGGAGTTATTCTAAATATTGGTCACCGCGTTGTATGAGCAGATGTGGACAAAGCAAAACATGTTTATGTACTGTCTAGGCCGACGTCCACCAAGTTTACGATGCAGTCGCTACTAGGCCCGAGCCTCAAGCTCAAGTTTGCCTGGAGGTCGAGTGAAAGTTCTACCCTGGCGGCATTTTCTCCGTCCAAGGTAGCTCCATTCACGCGTTCGTTGAGTACTTCGCAGCACTCTGCCCTGCGACGCTCGTATCTGTATGGTCTGCGAATGCCTACTGCACTCGGCGGTTGCATTGCTGAATGTATTGTTTACAGTGCCTGCTGCGTCGGATCGCATGCTCGCAAAGTCCTTGTCTTTTGGCATACCTCCCGATGTCGTCATATACGACTTGGAAGATAGCGTACCTCCCTCCGCTCAGGACAAGATCAATGCAAGGCGGCGGTTGTGCAATTTCCTTCAAGTTCGTACCTTGTATGCTACCATGCCGGAACTCGTTAACTCGAGGGAACGATAGCAGAGTGTCCCTCCAAATGAAGTCTCATTCGCTGAACGTATCGCGGTGAGAGTAAACGACGTCACCACTCCTTTCTTCGAAGCCGACATGTCAGAAGTAGTAAGGGTTTTGCTTGGGCGATGGTATTCACCGAGGAATGACCATATATCCAGCTCAAGTCCCCGGCCGTGGGCACGCTAGTCCTGCCCAAGATCAACTCCACCGAGGATCTAGATCACGTTTCCCGCACGATACATCAACATTCGACCTCCTCGTGTGCGCCTCGCATTGTGGCGAGTATCGAAAGTGCTCGTTCAGTATGGAATCTGAGAGATATTGTACAATGGAAATCCAAGTTCGGTGCACAGAAGGGCGGACAACTTGAGGCACTACTGGCATGCGTTTTCCTTTTCTTTCCCGACTTGCAGCTCAACGACGCTCCAGTTCGCGTCGGAAGACTGTATGAACTACCATCTGAATTCCCGGCGCGCGCATGCCAATGACGAGTCACTTAGATTGTGCAGATACGTCCGTTGTGCGGACTACGTCGCGACAGGAGCTTCTTTTTGTGCGTTCACAGATCGTTATCGCAGCCAAAGCTTCTGGACTTGAAGCTATAGATATGGTATGCATATCGCTTCATTTCGTGACACGAGGCGACTAATGCCGTCTAAGGTTTGCATAGATTACAAGGATTCAGGGTACCTCCGTGACGAATGCGAAGATGCACGACGATTGGGGTTCACGGGAAAGGTAGACTTATCGTCAGATTCAGGGCCCAGCTGACTGTCTATCATACAGCAAGTTATCCACCCTGCACAGGTGGAGACTGTGAACGCCGCTTTCTTGCCAACAGAAAAAGGTTCTGACACTGCCACGACGGTTATGTACGCCAGCTGACGACGCGTCGCCAGAAATTCTGCGCGCTGCTAATATTATCCACCAAATGGATGCGGCCTATCTGTCAGAAAAAGGAGCATTCGGTCTCGACGTAGAGGATGGAGGGAGAGAAATGATCGATGCGCCCATGTTGAAGCAGGTATTTGCATCCTCTGACGTGGGGGGGCATAACACTAAACGTTTGCTTCAACCAGGCCAAGAACACGATACGACTCGCACAGGCTGCGGGCCTAGATATTCCCAAGGTTTCGTGATCGCCGTGTACAAGATGTACAGCAACACAAAGCGTGTGGTGGTCCCATTTGCCTACGTTCGAATGGACTCGTATGATCTTCGCGGCACAATCACTCTTCCACTGTATACTTGGTACGCTGTAGAAGTACTGTGACTGGCTGCACCCACGTTTTTGGGCTACACGGCTGTGTTTGCTATTTGCAGAATTGTATATGACCAAAAAAGGACATCGACTTGAGTCATTTGGTCCCGGCGCCCAACAATGCTTTGAAGGGGTATAAAAAGTCGTGGGGCGCAGTGGCACGACCACAGCACGTTCCTTGTCCACACACTTCTATCCCATTACATTGGTTTTGAACTATGAGTAGCGGCGGTCGTGGTATTGCTCGTGGGGGGCCTACAGGTAACAGGGGAGGGCGCGGGGGTGGTGGTTTCGGAGGCGGCAGGGGAGGAGGAGGAGGTGGTGGTGGTGGTTTCACCGGAAACAGAGGTGGTCCTCCTGACCGAGGTAGCGCCAGGGGTGGTTATGCCCACGGCGGCGGTGGTCAACAGCGTGGTCGAGGTGGCGGGCCAACAGGTGCAGGAGCTCCTGGAGATAGGATTTTCGGGAGCCCTGCACCTGTTGACCAACGCCTTCAGAGTTCAGACTCACTCGTGCAGGTTCTGAAGAAGCTGCCGTACAAACCAGAGCGTCCCCACCGCCCTGGTTTTGGCACATTGGGAACCCCAATCACAGTAAGAGCGAACTTCTTCGCAGTCAACTTCAAGAAACAGTTCCTCTACGATTACGCTGTCGAAATCACTCCGGACAAGTTACTCAAACAGAGACGTGCAAGGCTTTTTACTTTATTGGAGCAAAGCCAACATCCTCAATGGCGCGAGCTTGCGCCGTTTGTCGCACACGATAAAAGTGCCAAGCTGGTTTCAGCCAGAGAGTTTCCGAAGTCGTTGGAAGTTCCAGTCGTCTTCCGTGAAGAGGATGAAACTCGCACCTCTCCGCCTCAGGATACATACAAGTTCACCTTCAAGCTGACAAATAAGCTGGACACACAAGAGTTAAACAGGTGGGCTTGTCTTAGTTCGTTTACCGCAGTTGGATTCACGTCTTGTTAGCTTCCTTCGCGGCGAAGCTTCTCACTGCAAATTTGACTTCTCTCCCATAATTGCGGCATACAACTTAGTTTTACAATCTCATGCTGCTCACAACTGGTGTTCGTATCCGGAGCGGGCGTGACTGGCGGTGGGAGCCGGTACTTCTTCCCTCCAAGACAAAACGAAAGATTCGACCTTTCTTCCCCGGGGGTGGTAGCTTGGAAGGGCTTCTTCATGTCCGCTCGCCCTGTTTACAAGCAGTTGATGGTGAACGTTGGAGTTTGCATGACTCCTTTCTACGAAGGTGGTAACCTGGCGGATGCCATCCTGCAATTCCAGGGGCAGTCTCATGGTGCCGTGCCGCAACGATTCATCCAGAGATTGAAAGTTACGACAGCGCACCTCGGCTACAGGAGCACCAAGACTTTACACAAAATCATGGACAAACCCGCTAGGAACACATTCTTTCCATGTGACGAGTACAACAATCCCAAGATGTCTGTCGAAGATTATTTCAAACGAAGTGCGCACCCAAACGTGTCGTGCTTCCACTTCCAACTGACATTGGAACAGAGTATAACATCAAGTTGAAACATGCGCACGACCTTCCTGTCGTTGATCTAGCTGGCAAAAACGCGAAGCATCCCATTTACGTTCCAGCCGAATTGTGCCAAATCGAAGGCAACCAACCGTTCAGGGGGAAGCTCAACGATACCGAAACACAGAGGATGATTCGCCACGCATGCAACCCTCCTGCGGACAATGCACGCACCATCACTAGTCGTGGGCTTGCCAGCCTTGGCTTGTCCCAGACTAATAACACCGTTCTTCATAACTTCGGGATCGAGATAGAACATGACATGACCGTTATTCCCGCTCGAGAGTTGCCCCCTCCAAAGGTTAACTACGCCGCTGGTCGTCCGCCAAACGTCAAAGATGGTAGCTGGAACATCTTGGACGTTAAATTCCAGCAAGGTGCTACTGTCAAATCCTGGTGTGTTCTTGTGGTTTTGGACGGTAGACAAACGGCCTTCGGTGGCAATCCCAATGACCAATCCTTGACGTCGATATGGAAAGGGTTTTCCGAGAAGTGCCGGCGGAGTGGTATGAAGGTGGAGAAGGATCCAAAAGTTCTGTTCACCCCTCAACTCCCGCCACCGACAAGGGACCCCAACCGCCTGTGGGGCTCTTGACCAAATCCGCCAGACCATCACCAAAAACATCAATAAAAATGACAAGCCGTCCTTCATCCTCGTTCTTTTGTCCTTTCGCGACAATTTCATTTACCCAGGCATCAAGCGGATGTGTGACGTGATCCTCGGACTTCACACTCTTCACATGCTAACTGAGAAGGTTTTGAAGGACTGAACGCAAACAGGACCAGTACTTCTCGAACGTTGCTCTCAAGCTCAACGTCAAGTTAGGTGGCATCAATCATCTACTAGACCCCACAAGCACGAAATGGCTCACGCAGAAGAAGACAATGGTGGTGGGCATGGACGTAACCCATCCCAGCCCAGGTAGCCTTGCAGGTACCCCGTCCATTGCGGCAGTCGTCGCAAGTGTCGACGATAAATTCGTCCAGTTCCCCGCTAGTTTACGTTGCCAGAAGTCGAAGAAAGAGGTGTGCTATATTCCTGACATTGTACAACGCTAACCCAGCAATTTGTAGATGATCACTGAAGTGGACGAGATGATGATCGAAAGGTTGCAGCGATATCGAGCGGTCAATAAAGTCTTGCCGGACCGCGTTTTCGTGTACCGCGATGGTGTATCGGAGGTTCGCTTCTTTCTCAGCTTGCCGGAGGGTGTCACGAACTCACCAACTCCAACAGGGTCAATTCGACACAGTTCTGGCAGAGGAACTCCCTGGTATTTTGGATGCGTTCCGACGTATGGGTTCTGGTGGGAAGTCGTATCGCCCTTCATTGACGATCATCATCTGCGGCAAACGCCATCATGTGAAACTCTTTCCCGACAGCTCCGAGCATGCTGATAGGAACGGTAATACTCGTCCTGGGACTGTCGTCGACAAGGGCATCACCTCCATGTACGTGTTTCTCACAGCCATAGGCCATGTAATTCCCCCTCACCTGGTGACCATCTCAGCTTTGATTTCGATTTCTATCTCCAAGCACACGCCGGCCTTCAGGGCCACGTCAAAGGCACTCACTACACTGTTGTGTACGACGAGAACAAACTCGGGGCAGACGAAGTTCAGCAAGGCCTAAACACCGCGAGTTACTTGTATGCCCGTGCCACCAAGGCCGTGAGTCTCGTACCCGCAGCCTACTACGCCGACTTGGCATGCGAGCGTGGACGCCTACTACCTCAGCCAATTCCTCAATGCAGACGACAAGTCGAGCACTCTGATCTCGAAAGGTAACACTAAGCAAGCGAAAGAGGAGGCTGAGAAAAAGGTGTATAACGACGCGCTGCAGGCGTGGGGTGCGGGCGTGCATGCAGAGTTGAAGAATTCCATGTTCTATATCTGAATCTGACTTCGTGCTACTTGTTCTGCTACATATGCTCTTACATTTTACGTATACCGTGGTCGCTAACATGTACTATAAGTAGAGCGCTCTTTGGGCGCCACATTTCAATCGATGCCTAACGAAAAACTTCCTTTTGAAACTGGTGTGAAGGCTTGAAGTAACGCTTAGTTTGAATATTCGTGACGCAACGAAACACACAAACAATAAAAAACCACGCAGTAAATGGAAGCTCAGATCAACTAATAAACTCCCTTCTCCACTGCACCGATCCACGCCATCAAGACATACAAGAGACCTGCAGGAAACAAACACTCCCTTGCTACGACTCCCCAGTCCCACCTGCGTCCGCTAGACCGTCCTGGTATAGGCCCAACTCCGGAAAACGAGTTAGGAGACTTGGGGCAATAAATTGCTGGTCACCCATATTTGAATGCTCCGCGAGAAACAAGTCGTAGTACCTATGACTGCCCAGCAGACATCAGGACGGATGGTGGTCCAACGAAGGACTGGCCACATCAAACGTGCTAAGAGCATCGTGATCTAGTGCGGTGTTCATACCCCAACTCCCCATAATATTGAGGGTGAAATGAGTGGCTGGCCAACAGATGGCCTGAAGAGCAAGAAGACGAATAAGGGTGGATAATGGGTGATAGTACGCACGCCAGCGGTGCAGAAGACCTGTTGTCAGTTTCAGACACTGATGTGCTGTAAGATATGCCTAAGTCCAGACGGGAGAGATCTTAGGGTGCTGGATAGGATAAATTTAGACCAGCCAAGTGGGAAAACGCACCCACAAAACTGCCAACAAGTAGTCCCCCCTATCCGGAAGTGCTCGTCTACCCCAAGCTTCGGTTGCCACATGACTGCATCCGCCGTGTAGAGCATGGGGATATCCGGGTGGGCTCCAGAGACACCATGCGTTGAGAAGCGCGCCTACGACAGCCGGTACTACTGATGAAAGTCTGGAAATCTCAAAGAGGAGAGTTGTCAATGCGCTCGGTGGTATGAGTGGTTCCGATTGCGGTAAAATTCGGGAAGTGGGAAGGTGTTTCGGCTAAACGAAAGAGCTAAGTGCTCAGGTACAGCGCGGACGAAAACGAATGAATGTTACCACCCACTGGCTCGTCTGCTTCGGTTTCCGTTTCACCTGCACCCAATTGATCGAGTGCTGTGGTTATTTGAGTGCTCTTTGGTCTCCGCCAGCCCAAGCTCTGGCCGAGGATGATGCGCAGATTATTTGAGCGACCGGTGGCCGGCGGGTGTCGGATGGGTCGAAAGGACTCTTGAGAGGTCTTACGCCGCATAGTAGATGTTCTGTCGTCGTCCTCGTGGTTCGTTTCGCCGTCCTGATGCGCCAAGGACCCCTCATGTTGTTGAGGGGTTTGGGGATAGTGTTTACCAGTGGGCATGGACCAAACAAGCTTTGGCTGCTAGGGGGTGAGCCAGCCTGCCACGCGTGCACCTGAACGAAACTCCAACAGAAACGCAGTGAATACCACAGAGGGTATGAAAGAACGAGGTAAGTATGGCCGCCATCACGAACTTTAACGCTGACGGCGGTTACCACCACAGTAGTCAGTCACGTTATCATCATTAGAAGGGGCCCGACACAGCTGTACTCTTCGACTTCGACTTATCATTGAGATTATACAGTAGCCTTTATCTATTAACCAGCGCCATGCGATCACAAACGAAAGCGTGTCATGCTGCTATCACTACATACACGTGAATCGTCCAAGGCACTATGAAGTCGCGGCAGACGACACGTTAGCGGCTTTGGTATTTGGCATCTTCTTTTGTCCCGTCGTAAGTTGCTCCACGTCCGCTGCTTTGAAGTAGTGCGGAGCGACTGGCGAAATCGGCATTAGCTTAGGATTCAGTACTCGACCAGAACGGCCTACCTTCCAACAACCAAGCTGGCTTGATCTCCATTATTTGTCTGTTTTTTTGGGGGTGATTAGCCACGAGGTCATTCCACGATTCCGTATAACTAACCTCATATACGACTTGGACGTCATCACTAGCTCGTAGTACAGAACTGCTCTCACAGGGGGCTGGTGTTGGAACAAACTTGAGGATGGGTGGATGTATACAGTTTGGTTGGTCTTGAGCGTCCTGTAGGAGTCTCCGCTTTTTTGCAAGGCAGCCTGAGGCCCCGAAACCATGAGCTTACAACCAAAAGCGCCCACTGGCCAGACGAATCAACCTACCGTATTGTAGAAATATCCCGCGGTGATCGCCTTTTGAATGGGCATGATATCATTGGAGTTCGGGTTGCTCCTTACGATGACCTCTACGCGTTCGCACAGACCCGCAAGCTGATCTCGAATATCCCGTGCGCGGTTCAGACTCTTGTACTGAAGGAACTGCTCATAACAGAACTGCTGCGAATAGTTGGTATCCGCCCACTGTTCCCAGACGTTTAGGAGTGTGAAATGGTCGCCGCCAGCACGAACAAAGTTTTGTCGAGCCTGGTCGGCATGCAACTTCTTGTCCTTTGGTCGGTAGAACAGCGAGGACGATTCCGAAAGCATAGCTATGATGGTCAGTACCTGCAACACGCGTCAGATAGTCCAGTGAAACGAAAGTGAGGAAAATTACCTCGTCCGTACACACGTATTTCTCACTCTCGATGATGGCCTTGCTAAGCATAGGATCAACAGGGAATTCTGCCATCCTCCGGCCAAGTTTCGTCATTTCGCCTCGGTCGTTCAGGGCGCCAAGGGCATATAACAACTCGAGCGCACGGATCAGCGTTTCCCCGGGCGGAGGGTCCATGAACTCGAATTCCATGAAATTGTTGATCCCAAGGGATTTCAGAACAAGAACAGTCATCCCGAGGTTAGTCCGCTGAATTTCGGGGACGGTGTTCTCCTCAAGTTCATTCGCGTATGCCCATTTTGTGTAGAGCCGGAATGCTTTTCCAGGCCCAACTCGGCCCGCACGACCAGCACGCTGGTTGGCCGAAGCCCGTGAGCACTATACAGAGTCTCGTGAGAAGACCAAAGAAATTTCCCAGGAACGTAACAACTTACAGGAACGACCACCAGAGAACTCATGCCCGTTCTTGGATTGTAAGCATTCTGCTTCACGAACCCAGGGTCGATGACGAAGACAACCCCATCTATGGTGATACTAGTTTCTGCGATATTCGTTGCCAAAACAACCTTGCGAGCTCCGGAGGGGTCGGTTCGAAAATCTTCGCCTGCATATCCGAAGGTAAGTTGGAATAGATTGGGCAGATTATGAGCTCCGCAATCTTGTTCCCAAGAGTACGAGCAGTTTCCTGAAGGCTTTCATGAGCTGCCTCAATCTCGTCTTGGCCCTGAAGGTCCATCAGCACCAAATCGACCACAATTAGAGTTGCAAGAAAACTCACTGTCAGAAAAACGAGGATATCACCCTTGGGCTGGGTTGTGTGAATCTGGAATACAGTCGTTATAGCCGCATGGAGATAGTTGGCTTCCGGTTGAGGTGTGTAATGGATGTCAACAGGGTATCGTCGACCCGGAACTGCAGGAAAAAAAACGTCGATCGGGTTCAAATCAAAAGAAAATAAATGGTGCTCACCATAAAACACAGGTGCATTGTCGAAATATTCACTGAACTTCTCTGCATCCATTGTGGCACTCGATATAAGCAGCCTTAGCTCGGGCCGGAACCTTGCAATGTCCTATTCCTATTCATTGAGACCTGCAAAAAGACGACGAGATGGGTGACACACCTTGACGAGAGCAAACAAAATATCCGTACTGAGTGTGCGTTCGTGTGCCTCGTCGATGATCAATGCCGAGTAGGATGCGAGATCTGGCTCCGTCAGGAATTCTCTTAATAGCATTCCGTCGGTCATGTATTTGAGTACGGTTTTGTCGCTTGTGCAATCCTCAAACCGGATCGAGTATCCAACTTCGTAACCGACCTTGGTACCCATTTCTTCAGCGACGCGAGCAGCAACGGACATGGCTGCCACCCGCCGTGGTTGCGTACAGCCGACTTTCATTCCCCCAGCCGTGTAGCCAGCTTCATGCAGGTATTGGGGAGTTGCGTCGTCTTCCCAGAACCTGTCTCAGCCACAACGATTAACACCTGGTGCTCCTTGATGGCAGCCAGGAGCTGCTCGCGGTAGGTATATATAGGTAGAGATTTGCGGGTTTCGTCGATACTCTTGGCTAATGTCGAACATCGTAAGCATTTCGATTACGGAGAGGGCATAATACTCACCTCTCCTTTCGGCTTCATCGATCTGTTGTTGTAGGATCTTGTCTTTAGCACTCAGTGTACCCTCTCCCTTCAATGTCTGGTCCATGACAAATTTGATAGTTTGACTCTCGTCGAACACATACTCGTATTGATCCACGAGCTCCCG
Source organism: Pisolithus albus (assembly GCA_024613165.1). Classification (NCBI taxonomy): domain Eukaryota; kingdom Fungi; phylum Basidiomycota; class Agaricomycetes; order Boletales; family Pisolithaceae; genus Pisolithus; species Pisolithus albus. The sequence goes on from JANFAB010000060.1 coordinate 405,113, forward strand.
TTTATCCAAAGCGCCTGTTTTGAAGGTGCTGTGCCGCGTTTGACTGGCCTCCCACTGATCGACGTCTGTTACGAACTGATCGTCCTTGGGCTTCGCTTCCTCGTAGCGCTGGTACAACACGTTCTCTTTCTTCTTCTTGTCGATCTTTCCCTGTTCGGTGAAATAATCGTCGGGCAACTGATATCCTTCCCACTTGTCATTGATTCTGAGACGCTCCTCGACCAGCTTCAGAAGTTCTTTCTTCCGCTCGAGTTCTCGCCTTTCTCGTTTCGATACTTTCATCCCAGCGAAAAGTGCTTCATCATCTGCAATTTCCCTACGAAGTAGTTCAATTTGCTGGATCTCACGTTTCGTGAGATACTCCTGGCGAGAATGTAACCGCAGTGAAGGTAGTGCGTGTTCTCGAGCTTCGGAGTCGTCCGCAAGCTGCCTACGGAGTGCGGCATCGGTAGCGCCAGGGCCAGCTGCGCGAGAGGATCGATCCTCGACCATTTTCTTCGTCTTCTCAAGGTCACGCAAGCGAACGCGTTCAGCAAACTCGTCACGAGACTTGAGGTCCTCTAATCGTTCTCGTTCCTTGCGCGCTTCTTCGTCCTCAACCTCGATATCGAGTGGTTGGTCGTCGTCGGATGGAGGTCGTTCTCGAGAAGCAGGACTTTGAGGTCGATGTCGTTTGCGAGATTGGTCTTCCCCGTCGCTTTCCCACTCGTTTGCATCGAGTCTCCTCTTCCTCAGATTCCTCCCTCGCTTTTCTTTCGACGTGCCATCTCCTACCGGTTTACTCCTGTGTTCCACCACGACTGATTCCACCCGCTCCTCTTCCTCCACGAGAAACCCATATTTCCGCGCGCTCAGTTCTCTCGCTTCCCGTTCTGCCTGTCTCCTTGCAGCCTCGTCTACGCCACTAGGCTTACCTTTGTGCTTCGATTTTCGAGGGATGCGGACGAAAAGTTCATTTACGAATGCATGAGCCTCGGCGGTGTTGGGTAGACCACACGCAGATAAAGATCCGAAGAGGGCGTCTGGTGACTTTGCGGACGATGCTACAGAGAGATCGTCACACCCTGTAGGCGATAGTAACAGGCTGGAGTGGACTCACCTGAGGCGGTGACGAAGTCGGCGGTAGTTTTGTCCGCAAGACCGAACAACTGACGGAAGAAGTGTGAGCACGTCGTCCAAGCAAATCCAGTGAGTATGTCTGGTGGACTTACCCTGAGACAGTTGTCGCTGATGAATCTGTTGAGCTCTGTGGACATCCGAGACGATGTTCCCCCCTGGGTTAGTCAATCGAAGAGAGACTCGGTTAGGCAGCGTGACACTTGTGGCAGTGAGGTCACAGTAGGTCACACCCAATACCCTCTCAGCAAGGGCGAACATTCCTCTGGCTACATTCATTCCCTTCTCTTGTCATGACCTACATATAAGTGATCACGGGCTCGTATTGTGCATTAATCGTGGACACGCGACCACCACTGTCTACTGGCGTGCCGGTCTTGCCAAGGAAAAGAGAAAAACGACGGCGCTTTTATTTATTTATTTATATTCCATCCGGTGAGTACGGGACTTCCACGGTGCGACAAGTAAAGAGAAGGACATCGCCCATATACCCAGTCTTATCCTCGACTTCCGAGTAGGATCTGCATCGCACGATTCACGAGGACGACAGAAGCTCGCTCCGAATACGACACGAGTGGATTCGTCATTTCAAAAAAATAAAATGCACCTCTCGTTCTCTTCCATTTCGCAAACCCTGAACAGCCCTACGAGCGTATGTAAACCTTTCCACTTGTTTCCCCGTAACCTCGTGGAGAATTGAATGTTGAGCCTACACGGTGCCGGCGTGATGAACGGGGACTGTCTTGAATCAGCCTCACGAGGATTCCCCGCTTAAAGTCGTCACATGAGTGTGGCATCGCGTCGTGTAGGCACCGCCTGTGTGTGTCTCTCCCCGATCATAAGTTTCGTACTTGCAACAAATTGAATACCTACCATTCTAGGCGTGCTCAATTTCTGTTCGTCGTCGATTTGTTCAAACTTGTATTGAGGCACCTGTCAATCCAAGCGAGACAGGTGAGGTAATACAGTTAGGTAAGAGGTTGTGGGCCGCTGTGAACCCTCTGAGGCTCAAGCAGGACGACTACGAAGACAGGATCCTAGCAACCTACTTGTGTTGTGTTTTGCCCATGCCACAGGCATACTTGTCAAGTGATGTTCTGTGATGGCTATTACAGTAGAGGTTTGCTAGTAAATCTTGTACTATGAACTAGAATGTGGACGTCTTCGTTTCGGAGGACTAGGGATGAACACAAACTTCTACCCAGATTATGATATTCTAGCTCCTTATCTCACTAAAACAAAACAACGTTATCCTCCGGATCCCAGCTGAAAATGAGCAACAGGCTAGGAAGATCCCATTGAACCTTGACTTGGCTAGCATCCTGCAGGGGCAGAACTCGACACAAGTACTGCGGGTTGCTAGTACTTGCTACATAGCTAGATCCTGTCTTCGTAGTCGTCGACTCGTCCTGCAGCCACAAAACCGTCCTCTTACCTAACGGTGTTACCTCACACGGTCGCACCTGTCTCGCTTGGATTGACAGGTGCCTCAATACAAGTTTGAACAAATCGACGACGAACAGAAATTGAGCACGCCTACTGTACGCCACCTTCCCCCGAGGACACGACGGTCGCACTTGACCGCAACTTGACGTTCACGGAAAAAAAAAATCGGGCCCGCTTTTGTATCGACTGATTCCAAACGTCATGCTAGTCTCGTTCGGCTAATACGCTGACTGTCTTAGAGAAGAGTCTGTCAAGTATCCGTCATATCGTTATCTGTCATTAAACCCGCTACGTGGTCGTATGGTATCCCAGGCGCACTTGTATGAAGTAAAAAGTATACTAGAAAGAGTTCGCATCCATACCTCCCACAAGGTAGCCGTGCATTGCAGCGCAGCAATATTGTCCATGGGGAAGGTCGCCAAGTGACCACGTTGGATATAGGTGAATGGGTGGATAAGGAGTGTATTTAGATGAGCGCCATCCATAGGAAGACGAACATCATGGCATGTTGTTCCGCGGCAACCATGGAACGGCCGATAACACAGGCACGGATCGTCCGAAGATGTCTGGTGGAAAGGGAAGGCGGGGAGGACGGGGAGGCGGAAGGACAACGTGTCCAGGGAGGAATGAACGTGGAGGACGAAGGTGCAGGATATGTAAACAAGTTACTTGAACTAGTTGAGCAAAGTAGAGGTAAAGTTCCCCCGTCTGCGTGGGAAGGAATAAAAGGATGCTGTCACGAAATTACCGGGAATCAGCAAAAGTAAGCGGGGGCTTGCAACAGTCGAAGGGGTTGTCGTCAGTCGAAAGTGTGGAAAAAGCAGCGGCTGGGGTAAAACGGGAGAAAGGAGGTCAGAATGCGAAATGCAGGTGTAATATACCACTACACGTCAGAAAATGCAACAACATGATGGGTGGGGTTGAGAGAGGATGAAAGAGACTGCAGCAACGCCGACAAGGTATCCGAACAGGTAAGTTCAACCAACAATGAGAACCGATCTTCAAATAAAATAAAAAGCGGACGCGTACAGGAAACCTAGTGATCTTGCGCTCTATCACCAGTTTCACTCAGGGTTTCCACTCTAACGCCCCGTGACGAGCCCACGCTGCGTATGTCCCTGCCTTCTTCTGCCAATTCACGGTTTATGACATCGTCCTTGCCATCGTCATTTTCCTCCACTGGTTGCTCCAGCAAAATCGGGTTTTCGCAACGCCTTCCGGAATGCATCCGCCATGATCGCTGCATCCGCACCCGAGAACGGGCCAGAGTCACCTGCAGAGTGGGCTTCTGATACGCCGTCTGGGGAAACGACCGAAGCAGGTCGATGGCGTTCTGAGGAGGTTCGGCCAAGTGCGCCAGTACCACCGACGCCTACTAACAGAGGAAGGTTTGGCGATTGCTGGTGATGAGCATCTGCCATCATGGGAGAAGCAGAGCCCATAGACCCACGGTTCGATTGTAACTCCCGTCTTCGTATACGCCGGAGAATAAGCCACACCAGAATGCCTCCAGCAACGATGGCCAGAAATCCGAGGACGACGATGACCGCAATTGCCCAGTGAGGAAAAACTGAACCATCCTGCTGTGGTTGAACGCTAGATGAAACACCCGCATAGGTTCCGGAAGCGACGGAAGCAGTAGAGGCAGTAGAGGCCGTAGAGGCAGTGGATAACGACGAATGGACAGAGAGTGATGACTGGACAGACACGGACGATAGCGAAGCAGAAGACAAAAGCATAGTCGACGCGACTGAGTCAGCATAGGTCGTTTCTGGAATGGCATTGCTTCAGACGCAAGGGGGAGACGGTAGAGAGACTTGTACATACGAACTGCGAAGAATGTTGGATTAGTCGTTTGGGAGCCATCGAGACCATCTTGGTTCGTTACGATCCAAAAGAAAGGATAGGACAGGTTTTGGCCGGGTTGCCATGTCGCACCCGCGGTACCGAACCAACTATCGTTGACGAGTACATTGTACTCTCCCGCTGTACCCGTCGGATTTTGCACGTTGGTGATGGTGAACAGTGCCTCCTGAGTGTCAGCGTTGAATAGGTATAAGTTGACGAGGTTATTCTGGGTGAGTTGCGGACGTCGACTGTTCCCTGTGGGGGTATAAGTACGGGGGGGAGAGGGTGGGAAGCGAGGTAGACCGACAGACGACGGCTGCCCACTGGTGTTGGTATACCTCTTCCCCGGCGGGGGGAAAGCATGTCACGTTGTTGTTGTTGGCATATAGTTGACAATTGATTTTCGCTTCCTCTAGACGACCATTGACAACGTGAGTGATACGGAGGAGGCGCGTCGACCGAGGCATGACGGATCGCGACGGAGGGGGGGATGAGAGACGACACGTACCTACGGCAGTCGAATCGGAGATGGTAGTTCCGTCTTGTCTAGGTAGGGGTGGAGGGGCAAGGCCCTGTGGGCTAGGTTCTCTGCTTGATCTGACGTATGACGATGGTGGAGGAGTTTGCGCAGGCCACGGCGCAACCGGGCTGGGTGACATGTCGGCAAGTCAGAGGTAGGAATTTTCTGGGAGGAGAACCGTATGGACAGTAGGAGTAGGAGGTGGGGGATGATATTAGCGGTGTGAAATCGAGCGAGGCTTTCACGGGAGGAGGGGGAGAGGATCAACCGAGCCCTCCCAGGAGGACACCCTGACAGCGCCGAGAACGACCGACGGCCACGACACGCTCAGCGGCGACGGGAGCGACGGCGACAGCGACGACGAAGACGACGAAGACGACGGCAGCGAGGGCGAAGCGACGACGTCGACTAGTTTTGCACACACGGCCAGCTTCCTGCAAAAATGAAAAAGTAAACCGAAGGGATTCTCCACCAAAAAGGGACCTCGTGCACCGCTGATTATTACGTAATATCCTGTCAGTGGAGAAAAAACCAACCATTTTTCGTTTCGAGGCGGAAATTCAAAATATCCCCGCCCAAGGCACGTCATGACGAAAATAGCATCAAAATTTGATATGAAGTCATCCCACATCGTGGGAAACATCTCGGCAATACCCGATGACCTTTATCTTTTTATTTATTTATTTTTCTTTACGCGGAGAAAATGTCCCGGAGCGGCCCGGCTCGAGATTTGATGCTCACCTCCGCATCGTTCGGAGTGGAAAGGCGCTGTCCCCTCGCCGAGTGATATCCTCCTGGAAAGTGGCAACTTGAATTTTCACGCACGGTCTCTCCTGTCATCCACAGTGCAACCGATGAAACCGCAGCTACATACCGTCGCCGCTGTCGTCCAGGACTAGATCTGAGACAGCAGGCGCTGCTAGGCAACGTTTGTGCTGTTCACCCATTCGACGTCCCAAACCACCATTTTGCGAATCGACGCACCCAGAGGATAATATTTCTCTGCTTATTACCCTCCCGGTAGCTTATTTAGGCAGACAGGGTCACCGTGGTATGCTTGCAAGTCCGCGGTTCTCCACGTCTCTCTTTCACCCGTGTTTCCGGAGGCCACAAGTATAAATCGCGTACTACCAACGGCCAAGTTAGCCCGGAACGTGTACCTCGAAGAAACCCGTCCACGTGGGGGCCTCCACAATAACTCCAGAATCAACCCCCATGCTGACCGGCACCCCCAACAACATTTGAATAAGTTTGATCATGTGCAGACTGCCGTTTCTCGACGTGTTACAAGGCCCGTTGACACTATTCGATTGTCTCACCTGCAATGCAACATTCTTTCTTCTTCTTGGCGACGAGACCAGTCACAACAACATTTCAACCATCGAAGCATGTCAGCAGGCACCAGGATGCCCTCAAAATCATCGCTATGCAAGTCATACTCATTGCCGGGTGTAATACAGAACAGTTCGATGACTGCGTGTGGGTACGATGCGTGAAATGCCAGGTCTTAAAGCTACGCACAAACTGCATTGAACCAGAACATAAGTCACCTAAGCGAAGGTCAGTACTCGTAAACTATTTCGCCGTTGCAGCAGCTGGGAGTACGAGACTATATTGAGAGTGCCTAAATTTAGGAGATCGGTGAGCATTTACAGCCAGAGATTGCGCTCTAAATACGCTTTGCTATGCCTCTTCATGAGAGCATCCGTTCACGTATGCCGAGCTTGCGTGTGAGGTACGTCCGCTACTCACTTGGCGTTTCGGTGGTGTCAGAATGGGTATCCGTAGTATGAAGCAAACCTGCCGTGGGCCTAGTCAACGATGCAGTTGACGGCTGCTATTGCTTTTTTTTTCGTTATGGCATGACTTTCCATTCGGTTGGCCTTTGGTTAAATGGTTGGTCAACGCTGAACCGATCATTATCGATTCAACCGTCATACAGTGTTCATAAGACTGACCAGCTTATCATACATCACCCTTCTCAGGTAGGTTTTGGTCACCAATTCCATTCTCTTCCATGTATGCACTGACGGACCTTACAATGGTGCCAGCTCTTACAAAGAAAAGCAAGGAACGTTGGGAATGTGTACAGCTTTGTCTTCGGCTCTCATAGCATGAGGAAAAATGTCAAGACTGCACTGAGAGTGGCAAGGCCAACGCCGATCCAGAAATGAACCAGTGTTACCGTTTGCGGTCTTCGAGCTCCATGGAAGGCCAAACCATGAAGTAGCATTGACTCACCAGCAAGTGATTCACGAGTCAAAACTGATGGTGGGGATTGGTTAGTACCTTGTAAATATGTGCCTCACTCGATGGATATACTTACGAGTGATAACCGTGACGGTGAAGTCAGCCTCGAATAAGGAATGGGGGGTGCACACATACCTGGCCAATTCTATGGCCCCGATGGTGTAGCCTACCCAAAAGTAAACACATCTTGTCAGGATGAGCAGATATACAAACACGTAATACCACTTACTGTACCACGGCTGATAGGGCGGGTAAAACTTCCTGTCAGCTCCAAGCACCTGTGACCAAATGAAGCAAGACCATATGTGATTTGAATGAGGGACCGAGTGGTCGAGAGTTTATCAGTTGTTGCAGCCATTTCGCAGGAAATCGATGACAGTAGTTCGTCGTCGTCAAGCGCGTGACAGGGTTTGTTGGGGTGTTCAGGTCAAGTACTTCAAGTTATTGCGCGGCACCCACTTTGAGCTATCAGTCCGAGGCATAGTGCTAAATATCGCCTGCTAGTATTGAACGGTTGCAGCCGCCATGTCAGCGTCCGAGCGAGGGTATTCCGTGCTACTAAGCTCGTTGCATAGGGCATCGACACCCACCCCTCCTTTGTCGACACTCCAAGGTCTCATCGTTCACTACCTTGCACGACTATCACCAGCGCCGACTCCGCTAGCGGCCACCGTCGTCGGCAGCCCGCTGTTCCGGCCGTTTTCACTTATCAAGCTCGACGCCCTCAAGACATCCTTTCGACATGCGGTCCATACCAAACTTCATCTGTTGAAGGACGCGCCTACGAGCTTGTTCCTGCCCACGCTGAATGCACAGTTGAACGCTTGGCTGGTGGCAGTACTGAGAGGTCTGGAAGGAGGCCATGCCATCACGCGGTTAGCTTGTTGCAGCGGTTTGCTATTGGGAGTCGAGGACGTTCTGAATCGCTTGCCATCGAAACAGCGTGTCGTGGAGAGTGCGGTTCAAGACGAGATCGTCCTCGCGTTTGCAGACGTCATCGACCTATTCACGTCTTCAGACTCGTGGGGAAAGGAATTCCGTCCTGAAACCGAGGCCGGAGGTGCGCATCTCCATTGGATGTCTCAAATTTCATGTGTCTGAGCACAGCCCAGAGGAAGATGCTCTTACGCTGTCGTTGATAGTGTGTGCCGAAGCACTTCTGCTCGTCCCACCAGAGAAGTTCGTTGCTTTGCCCTTACCTGTGAGCACGTTGGTCGACCGCAGTGAATGTACGGCTAACTGTCCCGTAGCAGACGTTGACCTCGTTGGTTCACACGATCAGCAAGTCGTTTATGTCTGGGATGTTTCTCTCCTCCTTTGGATCATCCACAGGGCATCATCCCGAATATAAAATCCATGTTAAGGTAAGGCTCCTTTTGTACGCTAACTTTACCGTAGTTGTCGACTTATACGATGCCACTAGCAAGGAGCTCCCGCCTTCCAAGACGTGCAAAAGGTGTCTTCCTCGCCGGCAATGTCCAATATGGGCTCACTATCCAGGTTGTGCTCAAGGAGCATATCGCTGTTCGCGGATCATCGACCTAAACTTGCCCTGCCGCATGTTCAGGAGACATTCCTTCTCTTGGAGTCCATATCTCGGAACGTGGAATCAGGATGGTTGTCTAGCAAGCTGGCGGATGTGGTCGACGATTCAATAGGTTTATCCTTCTGTCCTCCGCCATTTAGACCGTGCTCTCATTCACCCTGATAGCTCCTGAAACACGAGTGCTGACCGAGTCCATTTGGACCATACTCAAGACTCTGCTTTTTTCGACGATAATGATTACCGAGGCTGGCCTCTCGGCCGTAGTCTATGTTCCTCCTGAAATTGGTCACACCGCTCCGTTGCTTGCTCTCGCCGTGCTGCGAAGTCTCCACCACCTCGCATTCGTAATTGACAAATTCGGTGGTGCGGGACACAACGCATTCCCCGAACTGAAGCGAGCTTTCTATCTCGCGCTCGACATTTTGGCTGGGCACAAATCTGAAAGCGAGCACTTCGTGCAGCAACTATGCGAGGAGTTATGGTCTAACGCGTATGACCTATCGCATCCTGTGCAGAGAGCAAAGAAAGCATTCGGGTTGTCCGCCATTGAACAACTCATACCCGTCCTTACCGCGTCAACCATCGAAACCTATGTCTTGCCTTTCTGCTCACCGTAAGATGGCCGATATCACGTTCTCAACCTTGTAAACTGATTGCGCGTTGCCGTCAGGCATTTGGATGATACACGTCACCGTGACATCTTTGAAGCCGCGCATAGTGTGGTGTTAGCAATATTTTCTCACTTTCATACTCAGGTTGCCGATTCTACGCCGCCCCATGGTTCCGAGCATGCTGTGTCCACTGCAACCATGGTCCCATTTTATACGCGGTGCCTTATCGAGGTAAGAGGGCTCTGTCACTGATATGTCCACCACCACAATATTTTCTTGCGTAGAATTCAGCGGAAGGCAGGCTCAATGCCACGCAACTACGTCTTGCATTTGCAGCGCTGGTCAAGAGTGCCTCGGCATCTGGCGACCACGCACTCGCCTGGTTTTGCATTGACTCGTTGTTAACAGCCTGCAAGGCATCTTCTCCCGCATTCGACGGAGATAGGGTGCACCGATTGCATCTAGCACTGGTGTCTAGCGTGTCATCTCTACCCCTGGCTCTGCTGTCACGCGTGCTATTTGTGGTGGATGGCATCATCGAAGATGAAAAGGACGATACTAAGTGCGACGAACTTCTAGAGGCGCTGTTCCAGGAGATTATAAACAACGTCGGTGACGCGGAGAAAGAAGTTGCCGTGAGCTGGTGGGATGAACGACGTGTCAAGTGGGGTCGGTCACGACTAGCGACCGCGAGACGAGGAGACAGAGAGAATAGTTCACTTCAGGAATCGCGATTACCCTCGAAAATGTGATCAGCATCAACGATACCGCCCGCTGGGAGGGTTTCGATGCGATCATGTTACGCCATCGAAACCGGCAGGTTGGTAACCCTCCTGCCAACCCCGCAGAAAAAGGGGGAAATGCCACTGCTCTGTTTTTCGTCCTGCGCAGTCCCCGTGACACCCTGCTTCAAACGTAGAGGATTATTATATTTTGGGGTTTCAGTCTCAAACTCCCCCCGTGTTGCGTGCGTGTGTACGATAGATGATCGATGAGCAGTAAATGTCCTCAACTAAGTGATGTAACAGTAGCAAAGTGTAGCGGTGTCAGCCAAGAAACCATTACGCGTTAGACATCCAAGGGGGGATGGCTTCGGGCAAGGGCAGCACTTCCGGTGCTGCCTCGCCATCCACAGTATCTTCAGGTGATCGCCGACCTGTATTCCCGCCATCGCTTCTCACCGAGACTAGCTTGTAGAGTGGATAATACTTGCGTTCACCGCCGTTGTCTGCCTTTCCCTTGAAGTATCCCGTCTTATTGGTTCGCACCCACTTAGGGTATGCCTGTGTAGACGAGGACTTTTCTGACGCTTGGGAACCCAGCCCGATGACGACGTCTCTGGCTTTTGGGGAAGCCAGGTAGCATGCGTAAGAAGCACAGCGGTGTGTCTCCGATACGACAACACGATCACGGAGTGCCTCCTCTCCAAGTAGTCGGCTGAGAGCGGTGACAGGTTCTATCGTGGTCACTGAATCGTTGACCATGAGAAGAACCGCCGCCCCTCCTCCGGACGCGAACTGAAATCCTACTTTCACGGAACACTCTGCTAGTTCAGGCGTCTGCCTACCGAGAAAGAAAGATTAAGACGAGCCCTCGTCTGACAGGTTAGAAAGACGTACTTCCCCATACTCGTTGGGATATCCATGTCTCGCGCGTTTAGGGACGTGACCCACGTCAGTCCGTTAGGATTCTCCTCTCCAAGAACTCTTGGGATTGGAATACCATACTTCTCCGCAATGCTGTCCTTGTATATGTTGCCCTCCTTCACAAACACACAACGTTTGGGCCGCCAAAATGCCCAGCGCGACCGCCCAGTGGTGAGTCTACCCCAATCGCCGACTTCCAAGTGTTTCTCGGGATCCCAGTTGGCGAATTTCCGGGACGCACGAAAGAGGAGGTCAACGTACTGCCGCTCGCCAGACATACTCGTGTGAGGGTGAGCAAAGCAACGAGACTGGGAAGAGAGGAAACGGCTCTGTTCGTGACATTGTCGAAAGACACACTACATATATATTTGCCAGCGCAGTTGGAAACACACGCCTTGGGGTGTAGCCTTGCTCGAACCAGATGGTGTTTTGTCGCCGGTTGTGATATTACCGACCTTCATTCCCGCTGACCAGCCTACCGATTGCCATCAATCACATTGCGCTGGAGCCTGTATGCGCGACAACGCGGCTGTGGGCCGCTGCCAGACTCTCTATAGGCGCACCTCTTCGGAATCAGCAAACCCCGCACGACTTACCTATGCAACCTCCGAACATAGGCGTTTTGCGAACCCGTTTCACTGACACTCGGGAGACGACTGTGCAGACGTTGTTGCAGCCCCCCCCATCCGTACGGTGCAGGGGTCGCTCGTTTTCAATTATCGCCAGCACGGAGGAGAGCGAGCACCGTCCCTCGGGGAATAGTCGTGGTTCCCAATGCAATGCGATCGCAGTCAAACGGCTTCCTTCTATCGTGGTGTGTGTCACTGGTCACCGATACCTTGGGTATGAATCCGAAGTCAGTATGAACTGCAAGCCTTTGGTGTTGAAATTGTTTTTTAGGTTAGCAGAAACAAGTTGGCGAGGCTCGAATGCGTCAGTCGACCTCGGCAGGATAACTTCGTAAGCGACGAAACAGCAGGTAACCCAGCTGGTATGTAGTGACAGCACTTGAATCCACTGCAAAACTTGTAGTAAACGGATGCTGCAACTCAGCAACCTTGCAGATGGGCCCTCCTAGCATGCTAACTTGGCTTCACGCGAGCCTAGAACTGTGATCACTGGAGCTTCGAAACTAAGCTGAAAGGGGTACAACAGAGGATGGATTTTATTGAACAATAGGCGCGCTTCGAGTGGTCCCCGAAACGATAGAGTACTTCACGTGTCAGACCGCGGGCTATGGCCGTGCATCAGATCACGTCGCAACAGGCTGTCAAAGTCCCACAGCATAAAGCCCCACCCATCTCGTATTGAGTAGGGAAATTCGTCATTTCGTCAAGTCACCCTGCTTTTAATATTCTTAACCCCCTCATGACGTGGTCCCAGGAAGAGTGAAGTCGACTACAAATGCGCGTTTCCTTGGAAAGGCCCCTCACTTCCCAAGCTTCCACAACCCGTCTTTGACGGTCACAAGGCCTTCCCTCTTTGCGGCTTCCATGAAGTTCGCCAGCTGTTCAACGGTCCGGTCATAACCGGGGGCAAGCTTCAGCATCGCTTGTATGCGGTCCAGTCCAAGCGATCCCAAATTAGTGAGCATGCCTTCGATGAACTGCGGCACGAATGAGCGCAAATAACAGAGTCTCCAAATCTACCCCACCTTCCAATATACTCTCATTTGCTCGGCTTGCTGTTGCTGTACGCTTATCACGGGAGGCAAATCTTCCCCTCCAATCGCTGGGACAGCATGTTACAAGGACAACAAGCAATACGGAGACTGGCCACACCTAGTTTCGGGGTGGCGTCTTCTGTAGCATCCTCTGCCACAGAGAGCAAACGAAATACATTCTCACTCTCTTCTTTGAGGAGCCGCATATCGACCCAGGTACCAAGAGCCTTCAAGGCTGCACTGCGCGTCACCTTACCCACACGCGTGATGAGCTCGTCTACTGTCCACGTATCTGAAGATATTCGGGGTGTGACCTAGGGCTTAAGCGAAGAATGACATGGGACACACTCTTTTCAGAAAACAACTCGATGAATGCAGCCTCCAATGGGGGTACATCTGCTTCGACAATCCGATCGTCTAGTTCAAGTTCTAGCTGGATTCTACCAAGATGAGGATGCCAACGAAGAACTTTGTCTGGTTTAAAAGAAGAGAATTCCTTGGCATACTGCGCTTGCAAACTAAAGATATTCGTGGTCAATAGCAGGCTGGTAAGCGATCTCTTCTCGAGACGTACTCTTGGAACTGGCCGGGCATGACCATATCGCTCGCTTCCAGCGCTGGCCAAAAGTGACGAGAAATAATGGTCGGATGCATGACGTTCTGTGTTCAGAGGACGATGATGCTTAGCCACAACAGTAAAGCTAGATCATATCCGTAGTACTCACCGGCTTTTGTGACTGGACGTGTTGGTCTATTCTTCGGGAATCCGTCATATCCCGAAGCATGACCTCGCAAACTTGTAGAGCGGACTCGCCAAAGCGGATCTTCAGAATTTCGACATTGCGCCGCTATCATTGCAACAAAATCAACACGGTAAAGGGACTGCGCAGCGCTAGTCCCGACTCACCTCTCGGTCAAGGTTCCCATCTTTCAGAGCGAGAAGGCGTTGTGCTAGTAATACTTGCAGCTCTTTGATGAAGAGGTCCTTTGAGTCGTAAATGCTGACAAGTGTGCTTATTATATCGCTCGTCTTGTTGGCACGAAAATCTTCAAGAAAGTGTTGGATTGAGTCGGTCATAAGACAATACATGCTTACCGGGTCCAGCATCAACGGGTTCCGGAGTCCACTCGGGATCTGCATAGTTCTCCACCTCGGGTTGTTGCAGCGGATGAATGGGTTCGTTCTCGTCAATCAACGAATCACCGCTCTCACCATCCCCAACCAAGCTGGCAACGATACACCGAATGGTATCAGGCCGCTCGCTTGACGTACGTCGGATTACGGACAGCGTCAGATGCAATCACGAACGTACCGGAGATACCGTCGGATGGGGTCTGCCACCTTGAATAAGAGCACCCCGGGGGGGTCTACGATCCGCAAACATTTGATGGTTGACACATATTGTAGTAGGATATCTTTCGTGTCCGCACCAGGATGGAGAAGTCGCTTTCGATTGCTATAGAAGAAGTAGGTCGGGCAGCGAAAGCACCTAATCTGAACTACCCACGCTCGTCTGAGAGACAGCACTAATTCCGCACGTTGGTCCACACGTTGCAGGCACTCCTAAGGACGTAAAGTAAGCACGAGAAACACCGATGACTGAGAACGATTCAGCCAACTTTCAGGTCGTTAAGTGCTGGTATAGAATCTGGGAAATCCACGATGATGTCAAATATTTCCTTTGTACTGTTGTGAGACCTCAGATAGCACCACGAGAAACTAGTCGCCGAAATCCGTACCGCAGATCGCAAAGCGTTTTGTACATGTGGAATTCAAACCTGGATCCGACACCCTGCATCATAGTTTTGGCTTCCTCGGCTGCGCCACATCAGTTGGGGACGGTAACCTCAAAGTTCGTCGTACCGTTTGTTGCGCCCCTCGCAAAGGGCCAAATCATCCACGGTACTATCTTTTCGACCATCCACGGACGTAGTTTAGAAAGCATGGATTCAGACCATGTTCTTGCACATGTCTCGTGCACGTGAGATTCGATGTATTCGTATCCCACACTGGCTATGAGCGTTTCGTAGCGTTCAACCAGCCTCAGCATGTCAAAAGCGTGCCACAATGCAATATCACGTTGGTCAGAAGGGGTGGACACGGTGCCGAGAAGCGTTGCAGCAACGAGGGATTTGATGCCCCTTGCGAAAGACGCAGGGAGGACAGAAAACAGGTGCGTTTGGAAGGACAGCATGTAGGCGGAGATAATAGTTTGCCCCAACCTGTTGGAAATGATCTCTCATATGACAGGCACAAGAGACGTGACGAAAGAAAGACTTGCTCTGCTGGTGGGCTCCACGCCTTGTACCACTCGACGAGGCGGAAGATGAGAGCCCGTACAATTTCAGGATCAGATGTTTCCTGGCACAGTGTGAAGTTTCCATATAGCACCTGCAGAAAGCGCTTACTGAGTAGCGGTTCATGTGAGACTCGACTTCACGTGCGATCAAGTACTGGCTATTGTGCAAGTCCTCTAGTATGACATGAAGGATCGAGAGCGGCCTATTCATCTGGAACCTTACCGAGAAAGACCTCCATCATGACAGGTAATCGCCTGCACTTGTTGATCGTGTCAAAAGCCATCCTGACCCGGCGATTGTCTGGTAGGCTAAGCTAGTACAGTCAAAATGATTGTGACCATGGTACCTTTGCGCACCATACTGACGCCTCGGCTTGGGATCGTTCAAGTCGCGAGGCTTCAAGAATTCCGTCGCCAAGGACCATGCCTATAAGAGATAGTTGACTCAGTGTTCCGCTGCGTGATGCCTATGAGCGCACACACATCGCTGAACGCCATGAGACCCGATATCCCCGGTTCTGAGCGGTTGAGACGGGTGAATGACTCTTGCCATTTTGCAGCTACCTGTGCGCGGACGGCGTCAGATGCCATCACGGCGAGTTCACCGTTGGAGACGGTATGATCTCAAAGCGGTGGCGCGCCAGTGGGCGCCACTTGCCATCCTTCAAATGTGCTGTTTGGTCTGACTGCCAGGCAGCCCACCACCACTGCAAGATCGAATGGAAGTCGTGCCATTCGTCCCAATGCCAGAAGATGTACCCGCATCCCCAGCGTCTGACGTAGTTCATTACACGCAGCTCTCGCCAGCAAGGAAGCGCTTCCGTCATAGCTCAGACTCTGTCACCATGGATCAATCAAGTCGTTCATCAACTCCTGGTCAAGATAGCAGCAGCGAGCTACGTAGAGACGACAGATACTACTTCAGTGATGGAAGCTGCATATTACAGGTCGGGAACACCCTATTTAACGTGAGGAGTCCAGTGTTTCTGCACAGATCAAGCGCTCGATGGCCGTTCTTTGCAGGTGCATCGGAGTATACTGTCTCAGGATACCTCCTCATTCACCACCCTTTTTACTCTTCCGCAAGGTGACATCCCCGAAGAAGGGACCTCTGACGAGAGACCGATCGTCCTCCACGGCGACACCGCGAATGAATTCCGCAACTTCCTGTGGTCTCTTTATGCCTTGTGAGGTTCACTTCCGTGTCCTTCGCAATGTCCTAACCTTTGACAGGCCTCACGAAATCATGATGGTCCGGTCTTCCCAAATGGATCTCAACCGTCTCATAGACGTCGCGAAAGTAGCGAGCAAATACTCCTTCAGGTCAACCGAATCCTGGGCTTTGGATGTCATCCAGAAGTATATCGAGAAGAAACCTTCCCCCTTATTTGTTTCACCCGGCCTTCACTTCTCGCTCAGCTCACCGGCATTCGGTCTGCCTGATAGCAAGGCTCAAATATCACGCCTTATCCGATTAGCTCAAACATGCGGTCACCAGAGACTTCTCGATACAATGGTGTCTCTACTTCGTCAGCTCATGTCTACGTCGTTGCACTATTCCTATCTAGCTATGGCCCTTGCAGATGAGCTCGACTTACGAGAGCTTCGCGGGCTGGCATATTTGGGAGTTTTGCAGCGTGCTGTCTTCTATTCTGTTCGGGATCAAGACGGCGAGACTTTGGAGGAGGGTGAAATACAGGAGACCCCCGACGGGCTCGAACGCCTCGTCGTCAGTCCCATGCAACAACATCGTCTTCTTTCTGGACATTACCGTCTGTGCAAGATATGGGAGAAACTGCGGGCTGTACCCTTAACGTTTGAACACTCGCCGTCATGTGGAGCCAATTGGAATCAGCACTCGTGCACGCAAAACTGGACAGACTTTTGGAAAGAGAGGACAAGGGCGGACGGCCTCCTTTCTCTCGGCAGCGCAGATGTCCTTGGGAGACTGACATTCATCGTGAAGGAGTTTGATAAGTGGGGTTCGGTCACTTACATGCACCAAGACTGCAAAGCAGTGGCGAAGCGTACTGTGCAAGAGAAGATCAAGAGTATTCAGGAGTCATTGTCAGATTATTTTCATGAAGGAGGGGAATATCTATGATGTACTGATACTGCATGATGATTGTTTTAGCTGTCTGTGTTACTGTTCTGTCGCTTGTTGCTACCATCATCTACATTAACGAGTACCCCTGATAGTATCAAGCTAAACAACGCTCATCGGGTGAGTTGGAACTGAGCTCGCACCTGCGTCAAAGGGTATTACATGAGCACAAGACGCTTAAGTCCGTTCAGCCTTGCACAAGTATGGATTGACAAGGTCACCCCCGGAACTGGTTCGCCCGCCAGAGATATGTCAAGCTTTGTTCCGACTTTGTTGGTATACAAGCCCCACATGCCCCCATGGTAACTGTGGCGTTGGTTAGTATGCTGCATTCAGTATATAACACCATTGACACCGATGTGCAGTCCACAAATCTCCGGACACGCTTAGTACAGGTGAGACCATTGCATACCGACATATGACCGGGAAGCCTGACAAGTATGATGTCGTGCAAATTCAGGATGACAGTGACCCTACTACGTACACTGATCACTCTTGCTGCGACACTTTGGGCAATTCCCGTAATAATGGATACTGGAGCAACCCCGGTCGAGCACAGTGCCGATGACCCAGTGCCCCGAACCGTATGGTGTAACGGGTTTTGGAACGGCTGCGGGGAGCAGTGTCCCCCTGATGCGCCACAATTCGAAACTCGAAGATCTTGTACGATCGATGGCCAGCCGGCGTACGAGTATTGGTGCTGCTATGGCTCATAGGGCTTTTTCGGATGGACGGTTGGGGTGAGTGAGTATCCTTTGCAACCTGTTCGCTCGACAAACATGTTTCACTAGTCACTTCAGCTTTGCTAACCAAGTCCATTAAAACGAACACTGGCTCACGTATTCTGAGTTGTATTGTTCCATTCTTATGTTCCCAATCTACGCCAAATCAATAATGCCTTGTTGTGCGGAAATGACTTGGCTACACCGAAGTTGGTGTCCGTTAATTTGATTTTGTCCGCCGATGGACAGCTGCCCACATGAAAAAAAAAGAAAAAGACGCTTGAATGCTGTCGACCGGCGGGTTTGTACCCAGATGTTCACGGTCTCTCTATAATACAAAGGGCCGACGGGATGGGATAATGAAGTGCAATAGTGACAAGTATCAAATAATAGGTGACAAGGGGAATCAAAGAATATGGATGTCAATAAGGGACCGTGCAATCGATAGGAGGAACCTGTTCAAAATGTGCTTGCCCACGCTTCCAGGTCAAAAGTCGACGCCCGTGCCTGCTCTATCCAGGCGTGTTTCTTGCAAGATGTCAGGCGGCGAGGTAGAGAACATGTATGATGTACATACCAAAAGATCTTTCGGTGTTTTCCGTGCGTCAGGATCTTTCAATAAACAGCTGTCCACAAAATCTTCCGCTTCCCTCGGGAACCGCCCTTCAGGAGTCAATCGAGGAGCGGGTTCGTTGACGATATGCTGAAGTAACTCGAGGATGCTCATCATCATGCCGCCACCTTGTAGGCTAACGCCTTTACTCTTCCTCTTATCCTTTTTCGCGTTCTGCTCTCGTTCTTTCTTGGTGGGTATACCAATCGTGTTCGGTGACAGCGTTCCCTCCAGGTCTGACAAGTCTGAGTCGTCCGGATCCGATTCGGAGAAGGGGAAACGACCCAGGGCCAGCTCTATTAGAGAAATCCCAAGTGACCAGACATCAGATTTGACAGTATAATGAGCGCCTTGTATACGCTCGGGCTGTACAGATATGAGAAGATAAATCGAAGATAGAACGACGTGGTACGTACACTCATATATGTTGATGTGCCCACAAAGGTATCCGCTATGGAATTGATGAGCTCCCCAGAAACGCCAAAATCACATATCTTGATCTGGCCCTGGGAATTGAACAAGATATTCGACGGCTTGATGTCTGGATTGATATCCCATCAAAAAGGAGAATGAGTGAAAGGATGAGACATACCTCGGTGTATGATGCGATGAACATCATAAAGGTACGTCAAGCCCTCCAACACCGCCAATGCAACTTTGCCGACCACATCTATGTCGATCGCCCCGATTCGCTTGTAGATTCCATCGAGGGAGCCTTTGTCCATGTATTCCATGCAAATGCATATGTTGGGGTCGCACAAGAACGCGCCGTAAAACGAGATGATGTATGGAGAGTTACAGTCATGCATGATGTGAAGTTCGCGCAGGATTTGCTTGCGCACGGACGGCTTCGCGTCAATAAGGACGATCTAATGAAAATACCGAGTACAAGGAATGTCAGTATAGACAGTAGCAAGGCAGGTGACACTTGCCTTCTTGGCCATGATGGTCTTCGTGGGGATGTGCTCGACTTTCTTGACGCTCCCGCCATTGCCATGACCGAGTTCCATCAAGTCCTTGAGATCCTCATTCCGGAGGTCATAGCGCGTTTCCGCGTTCATGTCCAAGTTTGCGAGTGTGTTCGAAAGGGTTGTATGATAGTTGTTTCTGCGAGCGGACGCAGAACCACCACCCGGTGCAGATGGAAGGCCATGCGCAACCGGCAACAGACATCCGTCGGCATCATTGGCAGCAGGGACCTGCCCAAGCTTTGGGGCATTCAATGTCATAGGCGGAGGTCGTTTCTTGCTCTTCGTCGCTGGGGGTGCAACTCTGGTCGGCACTGGCTCAGGATCCTTGGGTGTCGCCGACAAGGAAACATCGAGCTGAAGTGCTTTGAAGTTGCGTTTCTTGCGGATTGGGGTTGCCATTGCAAGCTAATCCGATCGATCCCGGTGGATGCGCGTTCAACCACAATGACAAGGGGACACGGGGAAGAGAAGGCTTGAACCCTTGTATTATGTAATATGGACTTGTATTGCCAGTACCAGTTAAGCTTTGCTGTGGTACTCAAACGTGCTGCAGCTGCGGTGACTTGGAGAGCTGAGCCTGGTGCCTTTTGGAGATGCCAAGCTTCCCGTGCTAGCCAACGAACGTTCCGGGGTTGCTCTGTGTTTCAACTACTTCTCCTGGCCGGTAGGATGCGAGGATGATCAACTTCAACTCCGTGACAATCGCCCGGCGAACTTCTTTAACCACACGATGCGAGTGCCACTTGGCCAGGGTAAATTTACCACACACACAGCTGTTAGATACTGAAATAGACGCTGCTAGGCGCACACGCACGGCCATTGACGGAAAGGACCCTGCAAGCTTTCCAATTGCGTCAATGTCGGCAGTCCGAAGCGACCGCATTTTTGTTACCCATACCCGCATATTGATCAAACGCAAACTACGATGATGAAACTTTAGAGGCCCGAGTCGTCCAACGCAGCTGGCACGACGGGTTATGCAGCTTTCTCCCCAGCAGCGGTGCAGTGCTTCGTGGGGTATCATTTTCGTCAACAAGTTCTAACGGATCGAAATCATGGAGCCCGTATTCGGGTGCGGGCACCCACCGATTGGGAGAACCGAACAGTATATGTATTATGTGCATCAATGATCTTTCGTGCGGGCTGGAATCAAACTTCAAGGGTGGTATGTACATATAACCTTATCCCGCACGCGAAGTGCGTACCGTCAGTTTTTACCGGGTTTTACGTGTTGCGTCGAAGCCACCATTACATGCAGCGTTTTGTGGGTGTATATCACTCTTTCTTAAAGATAAATCTCTGCGAGGAGGCCGCCGCGCTCAATCTCATCGCTCATGGCAGTTGCAGTCCGCGGAACATATCTGTCAAAGTAAATCGCGAGGTAGCGTAGACTGCCAGGTCCAATAGTGCATGATACGGTAAGTGTGTGTGGTTTGTAGAGGTTGGCCTACACCAAAGTACACCAATATGGGTAGTGCATACAGTGTAAGATGTGCAGAGGAAACCAAAAAAATGGTGATACACCACCAATCGATGATCACAGCGCCAATCCTGTTGGTTCGCTAAGTCCATCGTCGCGATTTGGGTGATCTTCGATTCGTTCTACGTCGTGCTCTGTTAACTCCGGGACGGTATCCACGGTCGCGCTTTGCTGTGTCGGTGATGCTGGCGATGCCACTCCGCGAGTGGTGCCCGAAACAGGGGTTGTGGGAGAAACCATTGACTCCCGCGAGGCGATGCTCACGACGCTCGAGCGGGCCGTCGAAAACCGCGATGACCTACTCGTCCATAGTGAGTGTATGCCAGCTCCCCAGGAGCTCAGTACAGCCTTTGTGTCTGCTGCCGCCTGCACCACACTCACAGACCGACTGCCCGAGGAGACGCTTGCGACGGAATTTCTCGACGTTTGACTCATTACCTCAGCGTCTCTTTTGCTGCTTGCGTCTGGCGGTTGTGTTATGTCAGCATCCGACTTTGATATCTCGACAGTGGTGTTTAGTGATCCCGGGGAAAGGTCAGAGGCTACGGAAGTTGAGCTGACAACGCGTTGCTGCAAGCGACCGCGAACACCCTCGACAGCTTTGAAAAAATTGGTTGAGCTCGCAGTGAGTGTCCTTGAAATGGCTTCACGGGTTGGAGCAAGTTGTTGCTCTAATTTGAGATCCTGGATACCTTCAGAAAGCCTCAATCCCAGGTCAGACACGACCGACGGTCTCTCGTTACAAGGATGCCTTGCGTGAGGAAGGTGAGCACAATTGAACGCAGGTTGCGGATAGCAAAGACTAACCGTGGTTCTACAATGTCGAATAACATCGGGTCTGTTGATCGATCCCATACCTCATATGCATTGGTCTTCGCAAACTCTGACAGCCATACAACATTGAAGTCCTCGATGGAATTGGTGTCCCCTTTTGAAAAAGGATCCCTCAGTTAGTTGGCTTAACATTGGTTGAAAGCTCACCTGTTCCAGCAATGATAACGTTATTCCCTTTCCCCTTAGCAAGGAATTCCCGATATCGCACACTGGCCAATGCTGCGGATACGTATTCTTCAAACTAGAAATGTATGAGTAGTGTGGAATTGACACTCGCTGAGCGTGCCTATTATACCTTGGCTCTAAGATAATCGTCACTACCCTTGAAGCTAGGGGGAACGCCGTATTAATGACCCCTAGTCAGGCTACTGATGACGGAAACGACATAACGTACCACAACGCAGGCTTAACAGGCTCCGCGTCATCCCAAGCATCGTTAACATCCCGAACTATTTCATCCATCCACTTGCGGTCGGCTGGCGTAAGTGCAACTAGCCGCTCCAGGCTGGGATTTCGGAATTCAAGGGTAGCGGTCTCGGTCTGTAACGCGAGTATGATCGAAGGCGCATGAATCAATGCCGCAAGCACGAACGTTGATGAGTAAGTCAATTTCCTTTTGTTGTGTGACAATGGTGTTCGTGCTTCCACACAACCAACTTTGAGAATCTTTCAGAAGATCAAGTTGCTGAAGGGGTAAGTAGGGTTGAAAAAAAGCATCCTGAGAATAGCGTAATGGAAACATGACTGTGAATATTGTTACCGTTTCGGAAATAACTGTGTATTACCTTCCCAAATAAATCTAAAGGCAAACCCATGTAGGCCAGCATACTCTTGCGGTCAGATGTTTTGAGTGAATTTGGACGGGAAAGCGTAGGTGCTCGGGATGCCAGAGGTGGGGAACCACAGTCATCCAGCGTCTGCAAAAGACCTATGAAGAATTAGTTTGTCCTCCCACGGTTTGCGTGTAACCCACTCGGTATAAGGGAAATTAGAGAATACTGATAGGTGCAAAGCCTTTCGACCGGATGGCCGAAGAACATGATCTGGTCGGTGTTAAATCAATGTCGCGTAATTGCGGAAATCGAACCTTCTTTTGAAGAATGAGAGCCTTCAGCATTACGAGTGTTTTTTGTCGGAACACATGAACGAGGGCCCTCCTGCCAATTTGTATAGTCTAAGGGATGGCCAGTGAATGAACCTCACTCACAAACCCGTGCCTACGGTGCCATCAGTATGAACGTATCTATAGAGTGACTCCCAACTGACCGATGTAGAGGCCGCTCTCCGTAAGCTGAGTGCGCAACGACACCTCTAAGGAGTTCCCAAACTCTACCAGAATTTTCGTATCCGAGAAATCTCTGGAATACATGGGTGTTAAGACGGTTAGCAGACACGGACGGAGACGTACCTTTGCTGGAAGAGTGCCCTAGTAACAACTCCCAACCGATCTCTACCTCTGGTTAGTCGGATGGAAAAGTGTCAGTTTGGCACCGGTACCCACCGTATTGGACCAAATACGGGTTTGCTCGCCAAAACGACTACCGCCTTCTGTACGATAGAACGCGTCACATCGACATCCTTGACGAGTAAAACAGACGTAGCTATTTGGCGGTTACACCTACGCGTGTTTAATATTCGTTGGGTTTTACGCGAGACGACTCACGATATTCCGAATATCGTGCTGGGATTCGGTGAGCTCGGAACAAGGTGAAAATACGAGTAGTCCTCCAACGACTGTACAGAGGTGAGGATAGTGATTGGTTCGACTTAACAGGAAGATGTACCAAGTGAGCACCATCCGGAAGCGCCAGAAACGGAAGCATTTTCGCAATTTCCTCGTCTTCGAAGATATTGCCTTGGCTAAATTCGATCCGTGGCCCAACCTGCGCACCATGTCGGTTATGAACCTGTCCTACACGGATGCACGCTTACCAGGTGGTTGAAATCAACGAGCGCGATCCCAAGAATCAAAGGACCTTCAGGGGGTTGCAGTAACATGGATTCGGGTCTAGCCTTCTTCGAATAAGATGAAGCAGCAGACGCAAATGAGTCCGAATCGGTAACACCAGACGAAGAAGGAGTGGGTGGATAGGTTATGGGCGCAGAGTTGGATTTTTCTTCGTTTGTCTGTAACGACGAAAAGGTCGCAGAGGGAGTCTGGGAAGCGATCGAGTCCCTGCGAGGTGCTTCGAGCTCACTCTTGGAATCGCTCACGTCATCTGGTTCTGAGTTGAAGTCGATCTCAATGGAATCGCCCTGGGAATCCCTCCGAGCAAAGAACTCTTGTGCGCGCAGAGGCGTGTTGAGTGCGCGGAGAGAAGAGGTATGAGTAGAGTCGAGTTGGACTGATTGCTGGGAAGCAGTTTCGGCGTCGGCATCGCTATCTTCATCGCAGTGTTCGTCATTCAAGTCAACATCTGTGTAGCCATTTGCAGCATCAAGTCCGCCTGTCGTTGACATTCCAACCGCCTTGTCGTTGCTGCGACGGTCCCAATAGCAAAAACAAGCTACTTGTAGTAGTTTATGTGATGGGGTGCACGTGACCGGGACCACTATCCCACCCCGCCAAGGTGTGGTCCTGATAAAGAGGCGGACATGCCAGCCCCACGACACACTGCAGTGCTGTCGGGAATTTTGCCCAGAGCGGAGCACTCCGACCCAATCCCCTTTGTTTCCCTCCTCACCGCCCATGCTCAGGACCCTCCTTTGTCTTGCTGGCCTCCTCTCTTTGACGCCGGCCACTCCTGTAGGCCAACGGCCGGTCGTACTCCCTGCCGCCGTACAGGCGCCTGCGCAGGAACTCGGCTGGGCTGATCCACGGATCCTGGGAGGGCAATTCATTGATGTGAGTACCGTCTCAACTCCTGCCGTACGATTCGAATACATGGTCTTCGGCTCTAGTTCACCACACCAAGATATGGCGAACCATTGAACGTCATCATATCGAATCAGTCGGATCCGTTCATTCTTACAGACGCTGGCTTCCGTCTGTATTATAAGTACGTCGTAACCCACGCTTCCATGGATCGTCCTGGATTGATTGCCCTTCGAAAGATCCATTGGGTTCTCTGAGGAGTGTCTCGGCTTGCACTATGGTCATGTCCATAAAGCCGACCTCGGCGATGGTGATGGCAGGAAGTCGGAACATATTCTGGCTCGCCAACATTACTTCCCGAGGTGGGGTACCTGTTGGGAAAGCCTTATTGGTGAGTCCTCGTTCTGGGATCAGTACGGTACCACCTAAGGGTCCACTTTCAGGGGGAAATCATTTCCGTGCTTGGAAACAGAATGGAACGTTGGCCAACACTGGTGCATGGTTTCTCGCGTAAGTTCCCGTATCCATGCGCATCTCTCGTGATCTTCATGTTTTTTCTTTCTTTCTTCGGGCAGCGTATCGAAGGAGCAGGTCGGTCTGGGGGTGACTTCCTTCTGGCACGATTTTATTTACCATCCACTTTCCAGGACTCCATCAAGAACCATATGATTGTTCCGGATGGGTACAACATCGGCCGTGATATGTTGGTGGAGAACGCTGTCGCCGGCAGCTATTGGAATAACATGTGGTGGAGAGCCGACATAGAGTGGCGTGAAGGTTTGCTTGAGCCCGGTTTCAAAGGTCAGCGTCACCTGTGTTGTTGTGACGTCTCGAGTACGTGTTTAATCCGGATGTGCAGGCATAAACCACGCCATCGCTCAAGACGGTCGCATCGCCATTCTTACGATCCACCGTTTCTGACCCGCGAAATTCGTATGTATTCTTTTTTTTTAAAAAAGGACGCTTTAGACATTTGTATCGGGTATACCATCTTCCAGACGGTTGTACGAGTTTTTCTAATCCGCGCGTGTCACTAATCGGCTAGACCTTGTATACCTGCCTGGATGGTTTTGTTATACCTTCATAACCCGAGTCAACGCCGGTTTGGAGACTTTGGCGGATAGATATGTAAATATTGCGATTCAATTCATTCTGTGGACATACAACAATAGATGGATACTACTACAACGCATGGGGACAGAGACGTGCCAATATTGTGAGACAGAGACAAGAACAAAGTGAACGCATATATAGCAGAATGAAAACAGTTTCGCAAATCTTTCAGCCCGAGCACATCAAACAAGCCTCCTTGTTTTCTAACGAACACGCAAGCTGGGCTTCTGCAAGTTCACGGTCCTTCTGACGCTGAAGAGCTGCGGCATACTCCGGGTCAACCTCCCCGTTACCACTCGAACTGGACGCAGAAGGTACTGCAGACGATGAACTGGAAGGGTCACCATTCTCGTTCGAGGAAGGAGCTGCAGCGGGTGGCTGCACTGGAGCGAGAGCTGAGGGACGAACAGGCGTAGAGGATGTAACAGCAGTCCGACCCTTGTTACCAGCATCTTGAATCCTTGCCGTCTTCAAAATACTCTGGTCGACAGTAAACTGGATCGCTTGTGCAGCAGGGCGGGTGCGGAGGTAGTACATGCCAGTCTTGAGGCCCTTTTTCCATCCATAGAAGTGCATACTTGTCAACTGACCCATAGTAGGTGCCTGCAAGTGGATGTTGAGACTCTGACTCTGGCAGATGAAGGCGCCTCTGTCAGCTGCCAAGTCGATAATTTTCTTCTGGCTGATTTCCCAGACAGTTTTGTAAATGGCCTTGATGTCGTCAGGGACGCTAGGGATGTTAGCTACGGAACCATTGTGGGCAATGATCATGTTCTTCATTTCATCGCTCCATAAACCGCGTTCAACAAGGTCCCTCAAAAGCCACGGGCAAACAACCTGGAATTCACCAGCCAGCACGCGACGAGTGTATATGTTGCTGAAGACGACATCAGCTGTTATTCATCACCAAAAAACCGAGTTCCTTACCTTGTGTAGGGCTCAAAGCACTCGTTGAAGCCAAGAATCTGACTCGTGGAGGCAGTAGGCATGGGTGCGAGAAGTAAAGAATTTCTCAGTCCATTCTGGGAAATCTTTTCTTTAAGAGATGACCAGTCCCAGAGGTCGGTGGGCGTAACCCCCCACATGTCATACTGAAGAATACCTTGGTCCGCAGGACTTCCGCGGTACGTCTCGTACGTGCCCTCCTGGACGGCAAGTTCGCAGCTTGCCTCGAGAGCACCGTGATAGATCGTCTCGAAGATCTGGAGGTTGAGTTCTCTCGCTTCCGGCGAGTCAAATGGCAAGCGCAAGATCATAAAAGCATCCGCAAGACCCTGCACACCAATACCAATCGGACGGTGTCGCATATTAGAATTACGAGCCTCAGGAACCGGATAGTAGTTGGTATCAATGATACGGTTGAGATTACGAGTGACGACCTTGGTGACGTCGTGCAGCTTTTGGAAGTTGTATTTGCCATTAGAAATGAACGTCGGCAGCGCGAGAGATGCAAGGTTGCAAACGGCAACCTCGTCCGGTGAAGAGTACTCGATAATCTCAGTGCAGAGATTCGACGACTTGATGGTTCCGAGGTTTTTCTGGTTTGATTTTCCTAGACAAGGTTAGCCAGTCAGTGATGGATAGTCAAGTGCAGTGACATACTATTGGCGGCATCCTTGTAGACCATGAAAGGACCGCCCGTTTCAACTTGTGCTTCCAGGATTGCATACCACAACTTCTGTGCAGGGACAACGCGCCGAGCGCGTCCCTCCCGTTCATACTTCTCGTAAAGCGCCTCGAACTCGTCCCCCCAACAGTCAAATAGGCCCGGTGCTTCATGAGGACAAAACAATGTCCAATCTGCGTTGGCCTCCACACGCTTCATGCTGGCACCGCGTCAGAGGGCTGAAAAAGAATGGATAGAACGACGCACAATAGGTCGGGAATCCAGAGAGCATAGAAGAGGTCCCGCGCACGGGCTTCCTCTTTTCCATGGTTCTTCCTTAAGTCGATGAAATCAAATACATCATTGTGCCATGGTTCAAGGTATATGGCGAAAGCACCTGGACGCTTGTTACCGCCCTGGTCAACATAACGCGCAGTGGCATCGTAGGCACGCAGCATTGGAACAATGCCATTCGAGTAGCCGTTAGTACCAGCGATGTAAGTACTAGACAGATGGCCAAGGATCAGCTTATATACGGAACTTTAAATTCACTCCCCTTACCCAGTCGCACGTATACAATGAATACTCAGTCCGATACCACCAGCGGTCTTGCTGATCATGGCACAGGTTTTCAGAGTGTCATAAATACCTTCGATGGAGTCCTCTTTCATGCAGACTAGGAAGCACGAACTGAGCTGCGGATGAGGGGTGCCTGCGTTAAAGAGCGTAGGAGATGCGTGGGTGAAGTAACGCTCGGACATCAAGTTATAAGTCTCAAGAACGCGTTCAATATCTTCGCCATGGATGCCAACGGCAACACGCATGATCATGTGCTGCGGTCGCTCAGCGACACGGCCATCTAAACGAAGAAGATAAGACCTCTCAAGGGTCTTGAAACCGAAGCTATTGATGTCAGGATTTGCCTGTACCTGACTAAACGCAACCTACTAGTTGTAGTTGAAGTCGCGGTCGTAGATGATGGCTGAATCAAGAAGGTCCGCATGTTTTTGAATGACACTGTAGGTTGTCTCCGATATCAGACTGGCTGGGTAGCCCGTTTTTGGGTTCACTGAACAGAGTTTAATGACAGAAAAACACCACCGCGGTCCGACTGACCATATTCGTAGAGATCTTTCATGACTACAGAGAAGTTCTTTTTCGTTTCTTTATGGAGATTGGAAATGGCGATACGGGCGGCAAGCACGGCATAATCAGGGTGCTTCGTTGTTAGACAGGCTGCAGTTTCGGCGGCGAGGTTCTGGGGAACCAAAATTGTGACAGCGGATTAAGACGACGACAAAAGTGGCGTACATCCAACTCGACGGTGGTGACACCCTGATATACGCCAGCGATCACTTTCTTAGCAATCCTACGCGACGTCAACGTTGTTCTCGGCGTATGGAATGAGAACCCACTCGATGGGATCGACATAGTCAGAGTCGAGACCGTAACAAAGCTTATTGATCCTAGCGGTTATCTACGCGAGTGAGGTGATGTGGTTGCAAGCGGCTGTAGATATAGTACCTTGTCGAACTGTACTTTCTCCTTCCGCCTACGATTTCGATCGCCATAAACACGTATCGGATGCGCCCAAAAAATAAATCCTTACCCATCTGGATAAAGGATGAGAGGGTCATTAAAGTCTTAGAAAGAGTGACCACTGACCTCTCTTGAAAACGTAGGCCATGGCGATGAGAGCACGGTATGAAAGCGAGGAAGGGGTGGAACGCGAACGCGAGAATTTTAAGTGGCGTGTTTCTGACTAATGGACACGTGACTTGTCACGAACACGCCAATCAACGGAGTCACAAGTCACACCGCGTCTTCTGTGTACGTGTTGTTTTCTCAGCCATGCCAAATCATGCCCAGCTGATCCACGCAAGCGATCCGGCGTATGCACCCCCTGTCATCCGTCCTCCATCACCGGCTAGTTCTGTAGGGACAGTCTACGAGCCGGATCAGACGTCTCAATCGGACGCAGAGTTGAGCAAAGAGGAGTTTGAGCAGAAGTGGTTGGCCAAATTGCACCTCGATGACCTCAAGATCGAGGACGAGGACAATGTACGTCCGGTGTTGATAGACCCTCGCCCCCCTCCGGACTCTCCAGAAGAGAAATGTCAGTCGCTTGCGTAACGAACACAGGCTGGTACTGTAACCCTTTCTCCCTACAGTGCTAGTTCAGAATATTTTGGCTGGCCTACGCTCTCGCGTCCAGCAATTGGAAGAAGATGCCGTCTTCCAGCAGTTAACCATGCGAGGCTCTAAAGTTGGACTAGAAAAAGCGCCTTCAACCAGCAATATCGATGCACTGATGCGTAACATGATGCCCACGCAGATCAATGGCCCTCGAAATTCCGATGGGCCGTGGAACAGGAAACGCGAAGACTTTACATAACATGACACTGAGTCATGGAACCGCAACAAGGGGGAAGTAAAGGAATCATGCCCAAGTTACATACCCGTAGTGTGTCCGGTCTCGACATGTCGCTCCGCCGCACTTAATCGGAGAGGTCAATAATCGTCCAATGGACAACATGATTTGTATGCATGCATCGCACCCAAGATTCCGATCTCCAAGCACCAAGGACGGCACACTGAAGTAACGCACGAGTACACGGGAGTACACACTATTGCATGTCATTCCTAAGAGTGCAAGGTTACTCACGGAGTGACCCCTATAGCAAAGACGATCAGACGTAATAGAAATTGTAGGGATAGAAGTAATCATAGTTGAACGTTGAACCATAGTGCTCAAGTGTAGATTTCCTCGTGATTGTATAAGGCGCGCGGTTTGTACTTCAGCGGTGCATAGTCCATGCGCAGTTTCACAGTATGATGGAATAGGGGTCGGCGGTATGGGATTACCCGGCCCTTGCCTAAATGGATGCTAGAGAACAATCAGCTTTTTCCATGAAAGCGGTCCAGAAAACTCACCTCCACTTTTCGTGCCACCTGCCGTTGTCATCTTGCCAAGACCAAGGCAAAGGAATAATCTCCAGTAGCCACCAGGCCTTACTGATCTGCAAATCATCGTACAAATGCGCGATCGCATCCTCGAACTCCGGATCAGCCACACCCCTTGGGGGAGACGGCCCAGGGGGACCGTCGGAAGTAAGAGTCACGTCTTGCACATCACCCGCCGGTTTGACATCAGAGGCGACAGGTACGGGTCCATCCTTTCCTGCTTGCGCCGGCACCGGCTGGACTGTGATACCGAGGTCTTTAAGACCTTCATCTTCAAACAGGACACCACATCCAGAAGCGATGACTTGTTCGATCATCCACCGCAACGGAATTTGAGATAAAGAAACTTTCTCGTCATTTGGCACATTCCCACCTCCAATATCTGGGTACGAGGATTTCAGTCACTGGTACTCTGATCCCCATGGTCACGCACCACTATGACACCCTGCAAACCAAACTTCTAGAACATCTGTTTCTAAGGGCGCAGGTTGCTCTGAGACTGGTTCAGAAGTACTGTTTTCCGCTGGGTTATCGCTTCCTGAGGACAGATGATGTTTACCACGCAGGAGGTTGGACACTCGGGCGATTCCCGATTTGGCTTTCTGAGCTAAATTGGGCTTCTCTTCCTTCAAGGGTCGGTGATAGAGGTTGGGTCTGAACTTGACACGATGCTTAGAACTTCGTGAGCCGAATATCAATGTGACAGTGGAGAAACCTACCTCATCAAGCGACAGAGCGTGTCTGAACGTAGTGACGAACGTATTTGAATCCGTGAATGGCAAGCTTCGGCTGAATAAAATTCCAGTACTCTGCACAGTGTCCCTGACAAAAGTGGCTTTACTCAGGGGAATGCAAGTCCAATGTCGGATGGCTCATACCACACACCAACGAACTCGACATCGACGTCCTGGCAAAATTCCTCCTTGAACTGTTTAGCCAATGCGATGCTCTTCTTGTCTTGCTGTTTGTAGTACTTGTATGCAGATGTCACTGACTGCAGGTTGTCATGTGGAAGTAATCCAACCTTTCAAAATAGCAAAGATAAGAAGAGTCGCGATTCATTCAAAATGCATCCTTACTTTGGCTAACATCCCAGCAAGTGCTCGGGCTGTGTAGGCACCACGGGAGAACCCTGCACACCCCGTGGTTTAGCAGTCCTGAAAGTGTGTTCGGAGGAGCATGCTTACCGAACAAACATATCTTGTCCCCCGTACGATAATTGGACATCAAGAATTTGTAACCATCCATGACATGCTCGCCAAGATACCTGACCGATCTGGATCGTCTAACGCTCATCCGACCACTACTGGCACGTACCATGCGATGGCTTCATCGAGCAATTTTGCACACCAGGAGAACAGCCACGAAACGGCACCTGGCTCAAAATATGTTCCTATGCCTGACTATGACGTGACAAAGCAGTTGCGATCGTGCACCAGGGCATAAATGTGTCTTCCACTAACCTGATAGTAGCACCGTTGTTTGTCCATCTCATCTTTACGAAGAAGGGCAAATAACTTGACCACATTCGTATTCTGGAATCCGTTCAGCAATCATTATAGACCTCCCAGTCTCAGAGTAAAGACGCACGTCCGAGTCAAACTGCGCAGCAGTACCATCGAAGCATAAGACAAGCATTCGAGGCGCCGCCGCTTCACGTCCTTGGTTGTCTGCCCTCATGTTTCCTCACAGACCTAGATGCCCTTGGTCTAGGTGTCTGGCTCTAGATAGCTGGGGTTACAGGAGGCATGTCTGCCTTATCGTCCCTGTACGCTTTTATAGAGCTTGGCTGCCACGGGAACGTGGCGGACCGACACTCAACACCCTGGAAGGATTTGGTCACCCCTGGCCAATTGTCCACAGGGTTGTGTGGCGCAACGTCCTGCCCTGCTGGGAGGTTGTCAACTCCGTGATCATGACACCTGCGAATTCAAGCAATCATACTTATACGGTATAGCTCTTCAGTTCCGCGTCATAAATCAGTACTAGTCCGATGGTCAGAGGTTAACGTTTTGGAGTGAACTGAACACTGAGTCCACAAGCGCTTATACTTTTTACACACGCTGTTTACTCTGCTCAACTCGATAAGTGCTCTCGCGAGGACCTGCTCGGCTATTCGTTATTTGTCATTATTTGTCCGGATCACTCGTTGGTGGGTGCCGTTTTCTTTTCAGCTTCAGTCACAGCATCCGGTGTTTATGGCTGTCAACAGCATTCTCGGTTGCAGAGGTTCCGTGGCGGATCTGATCTCGATCCGATTCTGTGTATTTGTAGGTGATCGTCCGGGGCGGCTGAGATCGTGGGCCACTGCCGCTTCCGTGGTGAAGTTCTATCGTGGTTTGCCCTCAGCGTTTCTTGGTGCGGTGAATGGGTGAATACTCCAATGATAGTCCAATGGAAAAGCGACAACGTGATATGTATGCATGGATCGGATTAGGGAGTCTGATATCTGAGGATGGCACAATTAAGGGATATACAAGTATGCGGGAGGAGAGTACAAGGTATCATTTACGGGGTGATCTATAGCAAAGACGTGGAATGTAATAGAAATCGGGTAATCATTAATCATGGCTGACGACGTTGAACCAACGTGCTCAAGTGTAGACTTCGTCATGATTGTACAAGGCACGCGGTCTGTACTTGAGCGGTGCATAGTCCATGCGCAGCTTCACAGTATGATGGAATATGGGTCGGTGGTATGGGATTACCCGGCCCTTGCCTAAATGGATGCTAGAGAACAATTAGCCTTTCCTGTGAAAGTGGTCCCAGAAACCCACCTCCATCTTTCGTGCCATTTGCCGTTACCATCTTGCCAAGACCAAGGCAAAGGAATAATTTCTAGTAACCACCAAGCCTTCGTGATCTGCAATCTATCGTACAAAGGCGCAATCGCATCCTCGAACTCAGGATCGGCCACAACCGTTGGAGGAGACGGCCCAGGAGGACTGTTAGAAGTAGGCGCCACGTCTTTCACGCCACATGGTTTGACACCGGAGGCAACAGCTACGGCTTCTTTTCCTGATTGGGCCGGTACCGGTTGAACTGTGATACCCAGGTCTCTGAGGCCCTCATCGTTAAACAGCACACCACATCCAGAAGCGATGACTTGTTCGATCATCCACCGCAACGGAATTTGAGCTAGAGAAACTTTCTCGTCATTTGGCACATTCCCACCAACATCTGAGTACGAGGATTTCAGTCACTAGAACTCGGAGCCTGATGCTCACGCACCACCGTGACACCCTGCAAACCAAACCTCTAGAACATCTGTTTCCAAGGGCGCAAGCAGCTCTGGGCCCAGCTCAGAGGTACTATATTCTACCGAGTTATCGCCTCCTAAGGACGTATCATGTTTGCCATGCAGGTGGTTGAATACTCGGGTGACCCCTGATTTAGCCTTCTGCACTAAACTGGACTTCTCTTTCCTCAGAGGTCGGTGATAGAGGTTGGGTCTGTACTTGGTACGATGCTTGAAAAACTACGTGAGCCGAGTATCAAGAAAGCGACAGTGGAGAAAGCTACCTCATCAAGCGAGAGAGCTTGTCTGAAGGTAGTAACGAACGTGTTCGAATCGGTGAATGGCAAGCTTCGGCTCAATAAAATTCCAGTACTCTGCACAGTGTCCCTGAAGAAAGTGGGTTCATTCAGGCGAATGCGGATCCAACGTACAATGGGTCATACCACACACCAACGAACTCGACATCGACGTCCTGGCAAAATTCCTTCTTGAATTGTTTAGCCAATGCGATGCCCTTCTTATCTTGTCGTGTATAGTACTTGTACGCGAACGTCACTGACTGCAGGTTGTCATGTGGCAGTAGTCCAACCTTTCAAAATAGCACGGATAAGAAAAGAGTCGCGATTCATTCAAAATGCATCCTTACTTTGGCTAACATCCCAGCAAGTGCTCGGGCCGTGTAGGCACCGCGGGAGAACCCTACACGACCCGTGGTTTAGCAGTCTGAGATGTGTTTTTGGAGGAGCACGCTCACCGAACAAACATATCTTGTCCCCCGTACGATAATTGGACATCAAGAATTTGTAACCATCCATGACATGCTCGTCGAGATACCTGACGAATCTGGTTCTCCTAATGTTCACGCCGATCGCTAAAGTACGTACCACGCAATGGCTTGATCCAGCAATTGTGCCCACCGAGAGAACAGCGGGGAAACGGCACCCGGATCAAAATATGTTCCTATCCCCGGCTACAACGTGATAAAGGAGTTGGACTCGTGCACCAGGGCACAAATGTGTCTTCCACTAACCTGATAGTAGCACCGTTGTTTGTCCATATCATCCTTGCGAAGAAGACCAAATAGCTTGACCACGTTCGTATTCTGGGGTTCGCTCAGCAAATATGATAAATTTCCTCAGTCCCAGGAGTAAGAGCTCACATTTGAATCAAACTGCGCAGCAGTACCGTCGAAGCATAAGACAAGCATCCGAGGTCCTGCTGCTTCCCGTCCTTGGTTATCTGCCTTCATGTTTCCTCAAAAACCTGGATGCCCTTGGTCTAAGCAGTCGGGTGTCTGATTCCAGACAGCTGGGATTGCCGGTGGCATGTCTGCACTGTTGTCCCTGTGCGCTTTTGTAGTGCTTAGCCGCCACGGGCATGTGGCACACAGACACTCAACACCCTGGGATGTCAGATGTTCACAAGGTCGAGTGTGTGGCGCAAAACCCCGCCCTGCTGGGAG
This sequence comes from Pisolithus albus, assembly GCA_024613165.1. NCBI lineage: Eukaryota > Fungi > Basidiomycota > Agaricomycetes > Boletales > Pisolithaceae > Pisolithus > Pisolithus albus. The sequence goes on from JANFAB010000060.1 coordinate 439,981, forward strand.
GTTGTTAACTCCATGATCATGACAGCTGCGAGTCCGAGCAATCATACTTGGTATAGCGTTCGAGCTCTGCGTCACACATTAGTACTAGTCTGATGATCAGAGGTTAATGTTTGGAGTGGATTGAACGCCAGTACACGTGTGCTTATACTTTCATCCATGCTGTGTACTCTGCTCACTGAGTCGACTGATCTACTGATAGTATGGTCGCCAGAAGTGACCAGGTTCTTATAACAAAGACACAAAGACACAGAAACTGCGACCGTGGAAGCCGTGAAACTTGCTTAGTTTGAAGAAGATACTCGGTAGAACCCAAACACAGTATATTCAAGACACGGGCGCACCAACCTTCTGGTTGACCAATTGTAACTCCTCGGTTAAAGTCCGATGGCGGTAGGCAAGACGAGTGTTAGGCACGTTCGTCTTGTTAGCAAGGCGTGATCATTCATATCAGGCACGTGTGAAGAGTTTGAGTAATAGATACGCGTACCTTGTGAATATCGTTTCCAGCAGCTCCGGGAAGATACCATTGTTGGCCTAGCCAGTGACGTTTGATTTCCATTTCAAACCCACTTTGTATGACGGAATTGCGGGCCAATTCGGCTAAGGAGCTCTGCGGAAGCTTATATATCTGTTCGACAGGGATCATTAGACCTTCCACAGCATTCTCACTGGAATGCATATGCGGAACGTACATGAGCTGCGACGCTGTATTCCTCGAGAAGCGGTTCCTACAGGCACAATTAGATGGATTCTGACAAGTTCAGCACTGACGCCTACCTTGGTGAAATGGAACTGCAAAGGATCATCCGTACTAAGACTGACGTTAAGTCCCACTTTGAAAAAGTCGGGAAGAGGGTTGCGTTCGTAAGTCAGGAACAGGGCGTTGTTGCTAAGAGGGCTCATTGCAAGGCCGATCTGCCTGAGATAAAACAGGTACTGCAGTGCGGGAACCTTCCGAAGAAGAATTCCATGAGAGATCGAGTGCGATGTAAGGAAGGCGGCCGTGAGGTGGTCTGTATCTCCGGCTTCTCCGGCATGCGGTCGGAACACGAAGGTGTCTCTTTTGAACTTAGACTATTTCCTTGGAGCCGCAGAGTTACACTTACTGAACCCCCGCGCTTGCCGCCAGTGATTGAGACTAGCCATATTGGCATACATATAATAAATCCTGGATGACGTCGTCAATGACGTTTAGGGGGCTAGGACTAAACTTCACACATACCAGTATGAGAACGGAGGATTCTGGTCCAAGTCCCAAAGACGGGGATATGGAAACTTGCGATGAATGCGGCGCTCGGCTTTGGACTCGTCATCGACACTATCAAAACCGACTACCCGTTGAAGAAATACATGAAGTTCCGGGTGGGAAGTCGGGTCTTTCGTCACCTCGAACAGAGGTTTGAATACATCTGTCCGGGACATGCGGCAAAAACTTAAAACCAGTGAGCAGACGACTTACTGACGACTACGTCCTCGAAAGTTTTCACAGAGCCACTTTCCTTGTACACATGATACAATCTCGGCACTTGGATGAGCCAACGAACGTTGTGGGAAAACAACTTGTTGTTCACTACCCATCTTGCGACCTTGTCCCATTCATCCTCGGATCTTCCATAAATACTGACACGCCATTCGCAGTTCTAATTTAAAGAGTAAGCTGTCGTGACACAACCTTAACAGTAAGAACTTGCCTGATACTTGCTCTGCTCTAAATCTGCCATGACCTCTGATATCACAAGCTGATGACTTCTGCGAAAGGTACTTATAAATAATTCTCACCCTTCGTGAGTTCAGCAAAGTAGCGACCATCAATCTTATTGTCAATTTTCAGAAATATTTCCCGCAAACGGGACTCTCCAATTGGGTTGTATTTTAGATTGAACTTGTCAAACCGATGGAATGAATCTTGATGAGCGTGCATATCGAGTGTATCGATGGAAAGGTCGTATGCGCTTAAATTCAATGACCGAAAAACTTGCTCTAATGTTAATTCAGCACCGTCGCGGAAGATGACCACGTCCTAGTTACGACGAGTTAGAAGTGTTTGCCTAAAATGGCTGATTCTTACATTTGCATTGCGCTTCATCTTGGACTTGATGAACCTTAGAAGGTGTTTTTGGTTCATGCAGCTCGCGAGATGCACGTGGGTGTCGACTTTGCGGACATTGTAGAAGTCCCTGATGGAAATTAAAGACCTCAAAAGAGTCCGCGGAGCGATGTTGGTGGTCTAACCTATGGGGCACGCTCTGCATCACAAGGTAAATATACATTTTTGGGTAGGGGAAGGTTCTCCTACTTTCATCTCGGCCAGTTCCTGGGATTCATTGAGGAGGCTATACATTTCGAATTGACTTGTCAGGTATTTCAGCCTGCGGTACGCGATGCTTTTGGCAGGTCCATCGGAGATGACTGAGAGCACGAAATCCAAGTCAACGAAGTACTCTCGAATAGTCGGAACATCAAAAATCGGCGTCTTCTCTGCCACGTAAAGTAGGTTCAACCATGGACAGAACGACGTAAACTGGACGAACCTCCACTTGCGGGATATATCTGGTATACTCCCTTGTCGTCTAGTTCAAATGTCCAGTCATGTGGACCAGGGATATCACACTCCTTAAACTCGAACTCTTCTTCGAAATCGTCAAGATCCTCAGCCGTTGTCGCGGCTTGTTTCTTTGAGTTGAAACGCCAGTGCGGTGGAGGAGGTTTAGGGTATATCTTCCAGGGTTGGTAAGTGGAGTGCTCTCTCCGAGCACCCGCAAAATTGGCATCAGGTTTAACTCCGGAGACATCGGCGTATCCTTCAATGATACCATGGAAATGGTCGTCGTGATGTCTGGGGTCATCACCTAGCCTCTGGAGTGATTTGAATATGTACTTGTCGCGCAACTCCAGGGCCCTTTGGAACAGCTGAAAGACACGTTCATACTCGGGCGTGATGGTAGCATGTACTGGAACGGTGTCTTAGCACGTTAAATCAAGCAAATTCGAAGATCCCCACTCTGGGCTTGTGTGGCGCTAATACTTTCTTGGTCTTGGTAAAAGAGGGGTGCATAGGCGGGTTCCCCAGACTTTTGGGGCTCCGGAATAGCAGTCAGTTTCAAGCTTCCGGCGATTTGTGCACCACCATCAGTAACCACAGTGGAAACGTCTGAGGTACGTCGATGGGCCCATCTCTTCTCCTCCATCTGTTACCAGATAGTAATAATATGATTGAGCGATTGCGTGAGAGGCGGTGTGCAGCAACGTACGTGTTGCAGGCTCTTCTCGTCGGTGTACCCGTAGAAGCCGTCTCTTGGCTCTGGAACGTGGATATCCTCGTTATGGGTATCGTTGGAGAGGGAGAGCTGAGGGGGGGATTCGGGTTCGCTGTCCTTCAGACTGCATGACCGGTCTTAAAAAACGAGCTATGGCGTGGATCTTCGAGATGCAAGATGGTAGTGGTGGTGGTGGTATGAACCGAGAAGTAGAGCCATTTTCATTTCTTTGAAATTGCTCAGGCCCCTTTTCCATAGACGCACGTGATCCTGTTAAGTCAAAAGATGTGTTTTAGTAATTACTTTTAATTTCGGATTTTACTTATCGAATATGTAACTTAAAAAATTGATCTGCTTTCGTTTTACGTCGTTTGCAGCAGGGCAGCGTCCGAGCCTGCAGGTGACCTTTGAAAACAACGACGCCAACGACGAACACGACGACGACCAACGATGGGAAACACGGCGTCGTCGCACGCGAACCAGTCCCGACCTTCGCCGGTGTCGGGCAGACGCATCGATTCACCCGCAAACAGGCACTCGCCATCTCCTAACCCACAC